>OY292516.1:769458-1345800 GCA_958496365.1 Subacronicta megacephala
TTATGTCACAGTAAGGTGATATAGCGCGTTCGTTAAAAATAATGACTTAAAAGCGTCGTGTGTCGCGTGGCGGTGACGATGGTACAATCATGGCGGACAAAATGGCTGACGTAACAGTCAATCATTTGAATTTATGCTTGTGTGATGTTTTAAAGTGGAAATTGGGACTTTTATTTATCATGTTGACTTATTACTATAACTTGTTGAAGAAATTTCAAATTTCTTGAATTCAGTTTTTTTCTTAGTAGGTACTAAGAAAAAATCTGTTATCACAAAATGTTAAATTTTCTCAGTCGATTTTGAACTTAACTATCAACGCTTTAAGGTTTAAAATCATTTGGAGAAATTTGACAGTTTTGTAAAACTTGATGTGCTGGCGACTGTACTACGTAGTGTAAAGATCAAGTTATTTTCGCATAAATCATACCATCTAAAAAATCTCCATTTGGTAAGAGTGTCATTTTTGTTTCAATTTATGTAACTATTATGATTTTATAATTAATTTTGTTATGATCCAAGGACAATTATGATAAAAAAGTACGTATTGTGAGTAATCTGAATTTTTTTATTTAAAAAACAGCTATAATCTACTTGAAAATTTTTCAATATTTACTTATCCAACTACACAGATACAGATAAGTAGAGTTGGGAGCTTAATTTCTTAACAAATTATACTGATAAATATTATTAATATTGATGCCCTGACCAAATCAATTTGCAGCATATACGAATTGATTTCGGAAAATCCAATCCAAATACATAGAGCTTAGTTAATGCAGTTTCAATATTCATTACTTAACGTCTCACAGCTAATAGACAATGGAATGCACTGTGCATTGGTGCGTCAGTAATATTAAGATGCATAGCTACATTGAAATAAAACTACTTTTTACGGATTTTATCGCGTTATATTGATTATTTTAAATTCCCGATAAAATCCGTAAAAAGTAGTTTTATTTCAATGTCTGATATTCGCGTAAGTGTTAGAAACCAGTATGCATAGCTACACTCAAATAACCAGCAATGTATGTTTGCAGTGATTATTTCCCTATGGTGTCTGCTTATCAGTTGAGTATATTGGTATGGGTTCAGGTTAAGTGAAATTATATTAGGTTAACGCTCTGAATGAAAGCCGAGTGGCTTATTGTAAGTTCTCAATGATTCTGTAAATAGATTTTGGATATTGAAATAAAACTACTTTATACGGATTTTATTGCGTTATATTGTTATTTTGCGTGACCATGGATGCTGTAAATGATCCGAAACGTCGGGAATTAAAAATATCAATATAACGTGATAAAATCCGTAAAAAGTAGTTTTATTTCAATGTCAAATATTCGCGTAAGTGTTAGAAACCAGTCGATTTTTTTATGTCAAAATCTGTTACAAAAGATACTAGAAAATAAAAAGGTATTATATAATCCAGTGAATAGGCATGCTTAGCTAGCTAATTCAATTACAATGTTATTTTATTAAATAATTAATAACATTTTATATTAAATGCTACCACATTTCAAAAAATACTATCCTATCTTTTAATACTACACTTTACTCTATATCTCGACTCTCACTATAAAACTCAATAAATATTTACAACATTTGAGCACATACTGTTGGTACATCTTCAACTTTCCGAGCGAACACAAACCACAAATCTCTTGCTACAACAAATATTATTCTTCGGTCTGTATTCAAAAGACGTAGAAGCGTTTAAGGCCAAAACTCTAAGGAGTCATTGTTTACCTTGTAACTTTGGTCCGGGTCAGGAAGGGATGTTTTACTTACACCTCCGGAAAGGCATTTGTACAACGTTATTTATTTCCTAAGCTTACAATAGTTAGAGATAGGTTTTATGTCCAGGTTTCAGGAGCAAAATTTCCTATGTTTGTTTAGATTCGCTAACGAGTACGTCGAGCAGTGAAGATGATCTTTCATCTTAGTAACTAGTATTTGCAGAACTTTCGCAAATTTAATCTTAGATAAAGTTGAGATTACAAGAAGTTTGAAAGTAATTTAGCATAGCAATGGAATTTTCCAAACGACTCGGATCTTATATTAAATTGACTACTAGCAGGCTTTTGACTACCTGGATTACAACTAGGTTCGGTATCGTCTGACTTTTAGTTCAAATAGATCTAATTACGATATCTTGTAACCCTCATATGGAACTCACATTGGAACCTCAGTAGTAGAACAATTGTTTTTATACGAATTAATCATTTATTCAATATTTAATTAGGGAGTACCCCAAGGATCTGTTTTGTGGCCACTTTAAGTATTTGATTACAAACAAGAATACTACAAGTCCATAAATACTTTGATATAATTGTTGCACAACATTATGATAGAAGTCTTAACAAAGATTGAACTGGGCAAATCATGTTTTCATGTTAAGAAACAATTCGTGATAAAATATATATTTTAGTTACCAAAAGCGGCAGATGTGCTAAAAGGTTTGCAACGAAAATTATTTAAGTTTCCAATAACATGCAAAAATATGACCCGCAATGAGTTATAGCGTCGTTGGCATTTGTCACTTCAGCGCTTCTACCCGCAAATGTACTGAATTTGCCGTAAATATTCATATCAGGATAAAATATTATAACTGTAAAAGACCTGAAAATGGAAATCACGAGGTGAAAAATGATATTATTTACATAAAAAGTAATAAGATTTATTGATATGACTATTTTCTGAAGATACATAATTTAAACCTACTTACTGCTCATAATTTTAGTTATTTGCAGTGCTATATTCTTCGAAAGTGTGAATATGCAGTATTCTCTTTACTTTTACATATTTAGAGCAATAATTTATAAGCCGTTTGGATTTGAAATCTATCAAGAGAGGAACACGATTCTAACCATTAATGTAGAAATCAGCTACTATTAAACGAATGTCAGAAAGTGGGAATATCTTTAATATAAAAAGTAATTCGGTCCCTATCTATTTGAGATTAATATTTTCTGGTGATATTTAACAAAATTATTTAAAAGTATTTTATTTTTAAATTCATTGTTTCCTAACAGTAAATTCGTCTCGAAATTAAGCATTAAGTTGCTACCAAAAACCTTATTCGCACTTAAAAATAAAATTTCGTTCCGAAAGCATTTTTCTTGATTTAAGTGCTATCGATTCGCGCAGCGCCACTAAATCGTCACAAAGGACCTCAAATTACATCCGTAATTTATTGTCCAGCCTATAAATCATCAATCTTCCCCAAGGTCAGGGGGTAATCAGGCTTAATGTGGCCACATGGCGATTTATGACTGCCGTATAACAGTTACACGCTATGGCTTTGACAATAGTGTGACGTCACGGTCATTTACTTTGATTTCCATGAGTCATCGCACTCGTAAATTTTAGCTTGAAAGTAGGTAAAACTGTTCAATGTTTTGAATATCCCAAGGAGTATTTATTATTATGGTTCGGCCAAGCTCATCTGTCAGTGCTTTGTGAATTTCTTATCTTTAAAAGAAATTAGAATCCCAATCTCTATTTTTAATTGATCATATAAAAGGTAAATTTTATCCTTGTTAATAGAAAGAGGGATGGTGAATGGTCCTATCAGATTATACTTCATTAAATAAATTCTTTCACACGGAGTTAAAATACCACCAAACGATAAATCCCGTTTATTTTATATTAATTAAATACATTTTTGAAAGTGACCAGATGCGAATATATATTATTTTATCGTTGGTGGCTACGAAATTAAAGCTATATTTTCGGAGCATGAAAATTTTCGTTTATTATTATACCGGCACCCAAAAAAGAGAAAATTATATTTAAAATATAAGGCTATAAAAGCGGATAAATGAGAAAACGTGAGGTTAATAAAATTGCCAGTTTTTAGATATTTCCTGAAATACACGCTTTCATTATTGGATTAAAAGTAGGTACGTTCTGTAATTTGGTAGGAGCGAGAATCTACCTATAACTTATCGAGTTCGAACACTGACGCGAATATTTGACATTGAAATAAAACTACTTTTTACGGATTCTATCGCGTTATATTGATATTTTTAATTCCCGACGTTTCGGATCCTTTACAGCATCCATGGTCACGGGTGGCGATAAAATCCGTAAAAAGTAGTTTTATTTCAATATAACTTATCGAGTTACTATGATTCGATGAACACATTTTGTCTTATAAACGTACGAGAATTTGTATTGTTAATATTGCACAAATCCAACGGTTTATAAATTCAACTTTTGTTGGGAATATGAATAAAACCTTGATTAAGCTCACCATTTCTATCAATTACTTTCTTAAATAGTTTGTATATCATTTTTCTTACCGTGGTAATGGTTCTGTTATTTTAAATGATCATGGGATCATTAGTTCATATTCGATTAAAATCGTCTAATTTTTCACAGATTACACTCATGATCCTTCGCGATCAGTCACAATAACTCTCCTCATTAGTCGAACTATGGACTATTTTTTGGTAATAACAGTATTAGGAATTATTTAATCGTAAAATGTTAGTTGTTTGTACATAAAAATCAAAAACATAGTTCGACATTCATTCACTACAACACGGTTTTCTATTATTTGGTAAATACATTCTCCTGGTGCACAAACCTTTGTCTTTAGAACACATGATGTAGCGGCGTGCCCTACAACCTAGTCTTTGGCTTATTAAACTTCCTTATTTACGTCATCGGTCCATCCGATTGATGGCTTTTAAACAAAGCTTATCACTCAACGCAGCATCTTCAATTCCGAAATTATTAAACTCATACATGTTTCAGCAATATCCAATCAATGTTAAGCTTAGATGCAGCCACGTTACCCAAAGCTAGTTACCAAAACTTATCGAGAGGATCCTATAGTAATATTGATAACGTCTCGGCTTGCTGAGCGGTGCCTTAATTACCATCTACTGAGTAATTGCTGTGTAATTATCTCATCAATTTGTTGTTAACATCGGTTCAGCTACTAATTTGTGGCGGCAATGTGGTCTGGGCGATTGATGTGCAGAGAAGCGATGAACTTCTGCAACGTAATTATGGAGAACTAGCTTTCCGCCCGCGGCTTTGCCCACGTGGACTATAATTTTTTTGTCATTTACGGGATAATAATAAAGCCTATGTCACTCAGGAATAATGTAGCTTTCTGTTGGTGAAAGAATTTTTCAAATCGGTCTTTTAGTTTCAGAGCCTATTCAATGCAAACAAACAATCAAATCCTTCCTCTTTATAATTTTAGTTTAGACTAGTCAGTTATATCCCATTATGCCTCTAGCGGCTCAAAATACATTTCTCTATTTTCTTGTAAGACAGAAGGTAGTCCTTAGACTGCAATGTATCTCCCTGCCAAATTTTATTAGAATCTAGTTTCTACGTGGAAAAGTAACAGACAAAAATATTAACTTTCGCATTCAAAATATGTATAATTATTATATGAATAGCCATCACATCGTTTATTATAGTGATAGGTAGACCCGATTGCTACTTTATGGGTTAGGTTAATGCTGTGTGGAACAAATTTATTAATGCCCTATTCGCCATCAATGAGTTTTTTTTTGTTTACGTCTTCAAATCGTCGTCAAACAGACTTCAAACTTCATTAGGCTATTAGAATCTAGATATGCGGTGAAGTCGTAGTAGATACTACATAATTAGGTATTTTCGTAGTTACAATCTTCATGAGTTAAATAAATAATTTTACAGACAGATTTACGAAATCTCAGAAGTAAAAAAAAAAACTGAATTAAAGTACCTAAGTATTTGATCTCAAAGCAAATCAAAAATGTTATTAATAATGTACGCACGGGTACACGTCGAGTTTTACAAGCCCAGTTTACGCGGGCCTCTCATCGTATGGAAAGTCTATACAATGCGAGACAAACTTAAACTGCAATTGTATAGCTAGACCTGTAGCCGTGAGTACTATCAATTAATATAAAATACACGTAGTCCCATTTTTAAAACAATTTGTATCTATAACGAAATTCACGATTTAACATTTTTACCACCTTCAAAACAATTCGCACAGTTCATACAATTAATTTAACCGTTTTTGAATGCAGAAAATTGCCTGTGCATAATAGCATTCACTGCGAACTGTTATTAATAAGTTTTGTTTAAATATAACTGTGTATTGTGGCATTGGAGGCTTGCGTTTTATTGTTTGATTGTTTATTTCGAACTTTATTACCAAGGGAATAAGTTATTGTTGTATGTAGATTGTAGGTGTGCGCTATTAATAATTTGTGACGTATTGGATTAGTGCATTATCTCTGTATTTTTAAGCATATCCAAATGGAAGTTAAATATAAGTTTTTCACCATATTAGTATAGTTGAGTACTACCAATAGCCTTTCTCTATCTGGATTTTCTTGCGACGTATTGGATTAGTGCATTATCTTTGTATATCCAAAAGGATATATATTGCATATCCAAAAGGAAGTTAAATATCAGTTTTTCTGCATATGGCTATTTTTGAGTACTACCAATAGCCTTTCTCTAAATGGATTTTCTTCCTAGGGCTATTTAAGACATTTGGGACCAAATAAGGTCTCGTATCTTATTACAACTTCTGAATTATTTTTAGACCGTACTTCGAGTTAACTATGATGATAATATATCTACTACGATGGCCCAGTTGTTATTATAAAACATTTATTGCGCAATACTTTACTTAAGGGAAAAGGTCTATCCACGGTAACGAATTTTCCAATTATTTTTGCTTTCTGGTATTCACATTTGCAAATACATCGCTAAGAGGGAACGGTAACGTTATGTTCGACGCACTAGTTGAATATATGCCTATCATACTCGGATTTCTTGCTGGAAATAAATTATAGTTACACATAACGTTGCTTTACCCTTACCTAGTTTAAGGTTGAACTTTTATATAATATGTATAATTTTTATATGAATAGCCATCACATCGTTTATTATAGTGATAGGTAGACCCGATTGCTTCTTTATGGGTTAGGTTAATGCTGTGTGGAACAAATTTATTAATGCCCTATTCGCCATCAATGAGTTTTTTTTTGTTTACGTCTCCTATCTGAATGATTCCACTAATCAATGGTTTTTCATACATTTTGATTGAATGAAAGATGATCCTTCCAGTAGATTTTTCTATTCATCACAATATATCTTAGTAAATACCAGTACCCTATCTTTAATGTTTATTATGCTAACTGCATCTGTATGTGGTTCGAGCTCAACGTGACAGATATATGATGGCGGATCTCATTTTCAGGGCATTACACACGTCACATCTCGTTATATTATATATATATATATATCACGAATGTGTGGATTTCCTTTAGGTATTTCGCGCAAGTTTGTTAAATAAACGTACCTTGATCGACTTGAATCTCATATTAATGATCTAGAAATTGCGTTACCTATTGATAGATTTTTTGCAGGTTGAACTTTTATATAAATAAATGTCAAGGACTTGAAACTTGGACTTTCCCAGGTTCCTATACTAGCGCCTCCTCGAAACAAACCTCACAGTACTCATTCAAGTCATTCTGTTTCCTCTTCCACCCCTTTTCTCTTTTAAGGATGCTCTATTAAGCATTACATAACATACCATCACGCCTGTATTCCCCGAAGTAAGCAACTACACACAAATCCAAAGTCCGAATTGCTACTGAGAATTTCTTAGAAAAACTCAATAACTCTGCATTGAACCCAATGTCTCTAAGATGTTCTGTTAAGTATCTTTCATTACGTTACTGCTGTTGCTATTTGACGTTAAGAAGATAAGATGATACCTGCTTGTATTCGAACCACAAACCACTTTCACAGAGCTCCTCATTTCATCACAAGTAAATTAGTAATACAATAATAATTATAATAACTAAATCAAACAAAAGCGAAACAACAAAGGCAGGAATTATAGTTTAACCATAACATTTTATACAACTAGCTGAATTATTAAAAGGAACTTTCAAAGAGGCCGTCGAGTAAGCGAACTATTCTGAAGCTTGTTTCAACAAGCCTAATCCAGTTTTCCACCAAATTGTGGGCTTTGTAGACTAACTTTAGGTTCTTTCAAAGGGTTAATTGAAGTTAAGAAAACCTAGTACCTATAGCTTTATTTTTTCTAACCCATTTTGTCCCACTCAAAATCAAAATCAAAATGTCATTTATTCAAACTAGGCTGAAAATCAGCACTTTTCGAACGTCAAATTTACAATGGACAGTCCCCCAAAACGCCCGCCCTTAACCACTTCCTATTGATAAGCTGAGGAGAAGAAGTGGAGAACAAACTCCGCAGCACACATCTGTCTGTTTAGTTTGAAGAATTTGAGTATACATTTTTTAAGCAAATAAAGTAAAAATAAAAATTAAGGTAAAAGTAATACATACAATATAATGTATCAATATAATTTTACACGCCAACTAGCACACACTATTATACCGATGCCACTGAAGGTATAAGAAAACTGCTGCTCAAAGGCCTTCCTTCCCTCTTTCTAAGCCGACCTATCCGTAGTTTAAGTGACCCAATCTTTTTCATAGGAGATACCTATGGAAAAATAAAATCGCATCCTTCCTATCTTTTTTCGGACTATGTTGGGATTAGCTTTCAGTCTAACTAGATGCTGCTGAATATCAGTATTTGACACAAAGAGATAGCCATCAGACATCCGCAACCCAATTTCTGGGTAACACCAATATTCGAAGACTGGTTGTACAGCATTTTGAGCTTTTAAATACTACTAACAATTATTATACGGTGTTCGTATGACAACCAACTAAACCACGTCGGTAGTGCAATGGGTGATGGGTGTCGGTTCGAAACTCACCCATTGCACTACCGACGTGCACCCACGCGTAATACAAGCATTTAGCTTAGTACGAGGGGTTAACAAGATTACTAGTAAAGTGCGACCCACATTGCTAGTAAGCGTTTAAAAAAAAAAAAAACATGACCAGGCTTCACGTGCTTTCCAAGGCACCAAAGGGTTCTCGATGCGTAAAAATAGTCACCCATCCATATATTGATCACGGCGGGCACAGCTTAACTTTAACGACCATAAAAAAATATTTTTATGGAGTTTTCCAATATGATTGAAAAATTGGCCTTTAATACAATAAATAAAAAAAGAAAGGGTTTTACTTCTTTATTGGGCATGTAATGGAATCGATTGAATAATATTACCGTATTTTTGATGCGTGCAGCCAAAAGTGTTTTCAACTACCTTCAAAACTTACTTCGAAGTCACTGTCATCGCAACATATGTCGCAAATGACATTATTAGACTTCTTATAACAATATTTTGACTTCTACCAACTAATATGAAGATGTCACGGACTTTTAGAGAGCAAACTTTGAAAACAAAATTGAAAACATAAAGTTATCTAATATTACAGAAAAGTTTCTTAAGTCTTTGTCATTTCAAGCAGTTGTAAACGTCAAATTAGGCAAACAAGTTATGTAACTTTGTTCAACAAAGGTTGCCAATTATTAAAACTTATAACAAATAGTACCTAAGTTAGTATAACTTACAATTTTTTTACAAAAAGGAAACCTGTCAATTATTTCACAGTTATCTAGGGAATAACTGAAGGAAACTGAGGAGAAACGGTACTTAATTATATAATATAAATGTATGACAAAAGTGTGAGGTATTCAGGCAGCTAACAACACCTGAGTTGGAACACATATTGCGTTATACACTGTAACACAATCTCTGTCAAAACACCGATGATTAGCTGTCTCTATAGGTAACCGCCGTAAAATGCTACGTAAGTTGGACGCAAAAGATTTGAATACTCCAGGGCGTCGGTAAGAGCAATATTATTTGCAGACCATTAAGAAAAAGGTGACGTATCTTGGCCATGTCCTATGCATGAGAGATACGACCTTTTCCAATGAATCATAATGGGCAAAATCGACGGCGAAGAACGTGCTGGTCGAAGAAATAAATTTTTACGAAGACCAGACTTGCAAGCGTCGCAGATCTGTTTCGCTTGGCACAAGATCGGAGCAGTTCGCTGAGCTGACGGCCAAGCTCCAGTAATGGAGAGGTACCCGAATAAAAAGAAGATAGCTACCTACTTAACTCCATTGTTAACTATATAATGTTATATTCGATTACATAATTATCATTGTGACCGAGTAAGTACTGCCCACCCACAAAATATCAACATGAAGCATTCATTCAGTATGCATACTATTGCGTCTCATACGGTTAGTGTGCAGCGGAGGCCCAATTCCTCCTCAGTATCCTTCCTTCTCATTTTCTCCTTTCCCCTTTCTTTTCCTTAAATAGCATTTATTATGAAGAAATATTAATTAATACATAAAGAAAATAGGCTCGACAACGCATCTGTAACTCCTTTGGTATTGCAGATGTCCTTGGGCGGCGATGACTATTATTAGCATCAGGTAGCTCAAATGCTCGTTTGCCGAGTTATCCCATAAAAAATGTGTAAAGCTAAATCATCTGGAAAAATCAAAAGGTAATTTTCTCGACAAACATTACAAGGCAGATGTATCAAAGGGAAGCATACAGTCTGTAAATAGCGGGGTTCGGATAGGAATCTCAGATGGTATCGCAACGGGAACAATTCCGAGCCATTAGGCAATATCGCTCAACCCTTCCATAGATACGCGTCCTTTACAGGCCCCGATTGAATTTCTTAGTGGAGACTGTGTTTGAGTATTCGATCGTGTGTGTTTGGTCTGTGAATTCAATTTTACTATCACGACCAGCTACGCCCTCTACAATTACTTTGAGATATAAACTTTATGTTAAGACTAGCTTTCCGCCCGCAGCTTCACCCGCGTGGACAGTATGAACATACCATCACGCCTGTATTCCCCGAAGGGTTAGGCAGAGGTGCACTTAATGTACACCCACAGTTCGCCGGTATGTTTGGGTCCCATGTAATAGGGGGCGAGCCTATTGCCATTCACCGGGCACAAATCCAGACTCCGAGCTGCTACTGAGAATTTCATAGAAAAACTCAATAACACTTTGCTCGACCTGGGGATTGAACCCAAGACCTCTAGCGTAGCAGTCGTGATTGGGACCACTAGACCAACGACTATTTAGTTACTTCCAATTCTGGCGGAAAATTGCAAATTATCCTTACTTGCCTACTAATTTGCCCAACTTTATTTACCGAAATATAAACGCAGCTTATATCCTTTTCCAAGGTCTAGTCTATTTTTGTACCAAATTTCGTCAAAATCCAAACGGACTTTCATCCCCTATTTCATCCCCACACAGGTCGAAATTTCAAAAACGGTGTTTTGAGACATCAAAACTAGTGGAGGACTGAATAAAAAGAAGACTTTATTGTCCATGTTTTATTTCCACTTATCATCGAGTCGTAAAATTTCTAACGACCCCATGCTCCTTTTGGAGTTGTTGGTAGCTTAATCCAGCCCATCCCTTAACATCATTTACAACAGATCCGTCTTGGACTTTTTTTTCCTGAAATGTTCCTTCTTCTTCTCTAATCTTGCCTTCGAGAATCAGTGTATGAACATCAAATTGCAGATGTCTGAAAATGGTTACCTTCCGTCGCATTACGGTTGTCAACAGTTCACGTTTGTTATTTCCACTAAGTCATTGCAATTTTTTTAAACCGATAACTAATTTCAATGTCAAAGACAAAATCTAAAAAGTTTCTATATCCATAAAAAATATGGATTTCACGAATATGCATGTTAAAGGTACCGTACATACCAGCTCTGTCAACGTAGGAAATTAAAATCTGCCCTGTTAATTAACCGACGCACGTTAGCTAATAGTCAATATCCATTATGACGTGTAGCGTTGAAATTATTTACGCACGGTAAAAATTCAATTGAGTCAAATTATTTCATACCCGAGTGAGAATTGCAGGCTATTGGGACTTAAATTTTTTAATGTTTGTTTTTAATTACGAAGACAGTTCTGCATTATGATTGTAGCTTGTGCTGTTTGTACATACTTCCATGAAAAAAGCGTGAGTGAGAGTGTGATAATTATTTTTTTCTTTATAACGGTAGAGTGAATTGATTTAACTATATGTCATTTGGAATTTGGAAATTGCGTTAATATGTTTAAAAGGAATAGTAATTATCGCTTACCCTTAAAGCAAAATGCTACGCCGGAATTATACTTTTTTAAGCCTGTCTGTCTGTTCTAAATTCTTGAAACCACTAATCTGATTTTGATACGACCTCTAATGAAAAATATAGCGTAAGGATTATCTTAGACTATTTAACAACCGTTAGGAGCTGAGCAAAAAAAAAAACAGAAACCGCGGACGAAACTGCGGGGTACCATACTACAGATTGACGCGATAAAAAAGTATAAAAATAACTCTGGTCTTAAAAAACCCAGCCAAAAAACAACTCAAATATACTCAGACTCTCAATATCAATTCAACCTTTACAAATCTCTTATAATTGCTACCTCTGAAATCCCTTACATTGGAGCTTATTCTTGAAGACCTCAATACATAAACTTGTAGCCATTCATTTCGAGTTAATCTTGACAACGCTCAGAGACATCAGGTCTAGACTTGAATATATTTTAAAGTGGCTCTTTATTGGCCGACTCTAAGGGATGGCCGAGCAACTAATTGAAACCGCGCTGAGCACCTCTCCGCTCCAGTGAACGTGTTACTGGATGTCTGTGTGCCGCAAGTTAAAGGAGAAGGAGATACCTTAACAGGATTAGGATTTAATCGCACTCATGATACTCTAGATGTTTATGCTCAAGATCAGACAATAACGGAAAAGTTTATAGATGCAAGATATTTAACTCAGCAAACTAGCAGGCAAGCCGCCTGATTGTAAGTAGTCATCGCTGCCCATGGACATCTGCAGTACCAAAAGGAGTTTTAGTTGAGTTGCCGTGCCAAGGAAAAGGGAGGGGAAGGAGAAGGAAAGGGACTGAGGGAGGAATTGGACATCCGGCGCTCCACACTCACCGTACGAAACGCAACAGTATGCGTACTGCTACTTGACGTTGAAATTCTGTGGGACGGTAGTACTTCCCCGGTCATGCTGACATATAGACATGCCAGTGAGACACTACTACAATTTTTTGAGTGCGGAAAATCCTTGTGGACTGTCGGGCGCGTGAGAAGGTGGCACGGTGTGTCAGATTCAAACCTCCGGCTTCCATGAACTGTGGCCTGCAGGTAGATGACTTGGAGAGTCCACCGTCCAAACAGGTAATAGCATCAGTAGGTGGTTACTTTGAGCAGCATGCGAGGCGAATGTCATGAATTCCATCGCCGTGACTATAGTAGAGTAAGGTAGTCTTCAAAAGGCGAGACCTTGCCCCGCAACTTACTCGAAGTCACAAGTATTACGTCATCTTCTGGGGTCAGTTACGTCACAAATCGATTATTTACAAAATGTCAAAACTTCACAGCAAAGATACCTACTTAATTTCCTTATAATTCTAACTTTTCTCAAATTTGTCGTCTTATATGATGCTCTATAAAAAAATACTGCATTAATTTTCTGTCAATAGATTTACTAACGAAAATCTCTAATCTATTTCGTGTTGAGCCACGACCGTCCAGTAAAAGCTGCATTTTGACTTAAAAGTTGCACCAACGCATCATATAATTAAATTGCAGTTTGCTGGCGGTGAGGGTAATTTAGTACTCTCTCCTTGCTCGTTATACTGATGGAGGAAGCAGCAAGCCAGGTGGGGCAGACCAAGAGTTTCTACTGAGTTCATACCTCGTACCTACCTCATGTTTTGACGACTTTTAGTTATAACTAACTTAACAACTTGCAATATTCCTCGAAAGGTAAAATGGTCTACAACGTCACTCATACGTCGCTGGTGCTTCCTAAGTTCCAAGTTAGTGTGTGTTTATCAAAGTAATAAATTAACATTATGTTGGTCGCAGGGAGGCGTCTCCGTGAGCTAAGATTAATAACCCTTTCATTCCCGATTGAACAGCATTATCTGTTATTACTCAGCGATCGGACAAGTTCTTAAATTGTACAGACAGTAATAAAGTGTGTTATCAAGGGACGATCGAAGTTCCTCACGCAAAACAAGTATCATGACTAGCGCTTAATGATAACATCCGCACTACGATGGATGGAATCGAACGTAATAATGTACGTCACAGTCATTATTATTTTACAGTCATGATGACTACGAATAACACCGAACGGAACCAAACGTTTCCAGACCTCTTGAATGACGATTTATTTATTTATTTATGTTAATGAAACAAACAGCTTGTACTTATTTAAATAATAGGTTACAAAATATACAAATTACGCCTGCAGTTTCCGCCTATAAACACAGGAAAGCCTAGCAAAGTTAACAGAATTTACCTATAAAAAAAATTAACATGTGTAAGTTAAAAATGATGTGGTGTCACGGATTGAGAGTTAAAAAGTCATTCATTCGTCAGAACTGATGGGAATTGGTTTGAAAAATGACAATATGCAAGTCTCTAATATTCCAGGCAACTCCTACCGGAAGTCGCGCTAAGGAACTTCATTCTAAAAAGTTTTCCTATAACATGGACGGGCGGCGTTGCATTGGTTCCGAGAAGTTTATTGCTAATTCCCAAAACCCAATAACAATGTACTTCACTCTCGGTGCAATCTCACGCTTGCCTTCAATAAATTTTACGTGCTTACTTATTTACTGCTCTTCCTGTAAGTGCTAGTAATTTAGACTCCTTTATTAGACTCTTCCGTTAATTGGAATAGAACCTACTTGCAATTTGCTTTTTCCATCTTTACCTGTCGGGTATAAAACTGGTGCGTATTGAGGAATAAATCAAGACAATTTTTATGGTTCTACCACAAAGGCGTGTTTAAAAATTTTACCTATATATTTAACATGGATTGAACATGTTGTTAATGGAACCTTGTATTTAACATTTCCAAGGACTGTCTTCAATTTTGCAATTAAAATCTTAAAATTAGTAACGAGATAATTATGAAACTTTTTGATATTGTAACATCAAGGCAATATTATTAAGAAGGCGATCTTTGGCAAAGCCAAATGGAATTTGTGCACTTTCCAGAATTTTATAAACCGAATTGAGAGTAAAAGGTGTGTGTATTTGTAGGGTCTGTTGTTTCACATAATGATTTTGAATCATTTTGTTTGCCCCTACAGTTCCGTTTCCTTTTATTATACATAGGTATTTCAAATATGCCAAAAAAAACTTAAAAATATAACATCAATTTCAACGGCCTGTGTAGGAAGCGAGTTGTACTACTGCAACGCACTTTAGTGGGTGGTAGGAGACACATCTGGTGGGTTTACCTGTTATGCTATCGATTACTTATACACCACTCGCTATAAGTTGAAATTTAAAATATTAGGAGGAACGAGAATGTATTTTATTCTACACTACTCCGCCCGCTGGGCAAGTGAAGTGACGGTTTTCGGAAGGCGTCTAGTACCAACTGGACGAAAAGAGTAGAAAATCGGGTTCTCTGGCGGGCTGATGATGATGATACCATTACACCTGTACTCCTCAAAGGGCTAGGCAGAGGTGTATTAATGTTACACCTACACTTCGCCGGTATGTTTAGGTCCCGTGCAGTAGAGGGCGAAGCCTATTTCCATTAACCAGGCACAAATCCAGACTCCAAGCTGCTGAGAAATGAAGAACTGAGAATTTCATAAACACGCACAATAACACTTTGCTCGATCTGGGAATTGGTCTCAGGACCTCTGGCATAGCAGTCGCACTTAGGACCACTAGACTAATGAGACAAGTCATATAGTTATGATGATGATGATATCGATGATGATGAAGTAGGGTACCATAATAACTGCTGTCAAGTCGGAGTGCCAAATCACTATGCAAGCGATTATACATATTTAGAGAACAGCAATAAAAACAACGTTTGTTTGCAGTTCCTGCTAATTCCAATAAAACAAACTACGACGTCACGCTGCATGAGTATTTGATACATTTTCTGTGGCCTGACCCAATTTCCGTTAGAATTGGGTCAAACGAGAGACGGGAAATAATCTATCACCGTATCACCGCTTTTGTCTCCTGATTTTTTTTATATGTGCTTCAATATTTTAACCAAAATTTATTTAAGTACTAAGAATATCATTTTGTTAACTTATTAGTAAATTTTGAAAAGAAAAATTAACTAATTTAATATAATTTATTAAACTGCCTCATTAGTCTTGTGGTCCTAAGCTCGACTGCTACGCTAGAGGTCACGGGTTCAATTCCCAGGTCGGGCAAAGTGTTATTAGGTTTTTCTATGTAATTCTCAGTAGCAGCCCGGAGTTTGGATTTGTGCTCGGTAATAGACTCGCTTCTACTGCATGTGACCTAAACATACCGGAGAAATGTGGGTGTACATTAGTACACCTCTGCCTGACCCTTCGGGGCATACAGGCGTGATGGTATGTTATGTTTAAAATGTATCTACAGGTAGGGTTTGAATCTGCATCCTCTGGTTTTGTGTACCACAAGTTTTAGTCAGTATTTTTTTGTATTTAGTTGACATCAGCCACATCTATGATTGATTGCATATAACAATGTCCTTCATAACTTTACGAAAGATCAGGTATACGTAAATGCTTAATACAATAAGACAAATATTTCTTTTTGTTACAGGTAAGATCACAGGTTTGGAGGTGAACGAATTAAAGAGATAATAATGAATACTTATACGTCATTAATATAAAAGAATATTATATATGGAACATGTCTCCGTGGGAAAGCAGCAGGGTATAAAAATTTTTTAAGAAATAAATAAAATCTTTATTTAAATTCGTTTCCAAATAGGTGTACATGTATGTGTCTTAGGAATTAAAATTAAAAGTATGGGATGGTATATAAATAATTCGTGTCTTAACTTAAACTAAAGTACATAGGTATTTAGGTATACAAAAATTTTTCACATACAATAATCAAATTACAGGTACGACATATGATAGCGACCTACCTGATCTAGGTTTATACAAACCTGTGTTTCAGGTCATCACTTTACGCAAAAGTTTACATGGGTCATTCGGTTATTTTCCTTAAAAACTAAAATAACAATGTATTTCTTACTTATTACAAATATAGTTTAACTAAGCTTTGCAGGTTTAACTATATTTGTAATAAGTAAGAAATACATTGTTATTTTAGTTTTTCATCATCGTTGTACGTCATCTATTTGTGGCCAACATAAAAAAAAAAACTGTGCCACGCTCCACAGCCGACCCAGGAACCTGCGCTCAAATAAGTCCTAAGCGCGACTAATTTTAGCATTAACCAATCCCAATCGCGACTGCTACGCTAGAGGTCTTGGGTTCGATCCCCAGGTCGAGCAAAGTGTGATTGAGTTTTTCTCTGAAATTCTCAGTAGCATCTCGGAGTCTGGATATGTGCCCGGTTAATGGTAATAGGCTTGCCCCCTATTACATGGGACCTGAACATACCGGCGAAATGTGGGTGTACATTAGTACACCTCTGCCTAACCCTTCGGGGAATACAGGCGTGATGGAATGTTATTGTAAATAATAGAGTAGCTTACTTTGTTGAACATATTTTTACCAATATTTATTAAGCAGTCTAGACTTCTAATTAATATTGAACTTTTATAAACATTTAATATTTTTCACAAGTTTATTTAATATTTTGCAATAAAAACCTTTTATTCAGCAAAATTATGAGCTAGTTTCGTGTTTACCTTGTACGAAATTAATGTTTATCGAGATAAAATCAGTTCACTTTCACTTTCATTATCCGATAGTTTCATATTCATTAATTTAAATAAGGCTGTAGTAAAAACGTTTAGGGAACAAAAATAAAAAAAAAGCTTACTAGCAATGTGGGTCGCACATTACTAGTAATCTTGTTAACCCCTCGTACTAAGCTAAATGCTTGTGTTACTAGTGGGTTCACGTCGGTAGGGCAATGGGTGGGTTTCGAACCGGCAACCACATGATCGCAAGTCCGACGCCCTAGCCTGGCTTCTAAATTTAAATTTTCCCTTGTTGGAGTTAGTGTAACTGATGCGGCTGATTATCAGTATTATACTTAACGCCTTCGCAACCAAATTTTTTGACAATATCGATATCATAATGATAAAATGGTTATCAGGGTTTTTAATACTACTAACGATTGGCATAGGTACGGGTTTGTATGACAACCGGGACTGACGACTTGACGTGGGCTCCAAGACAAGGAGGCTTCCTTGTTTCAATACAAGACTGCCACGTTAGTCAAGTGGTCCCAATTGCGACTGCTACGCTAGAGGTCTTGGGTTCGATCCCCAGGTCGAGCAAAGTGTTATTGGGTTTATCTATGAAATTCTAAGTAGCTGCTCGGAGTCAGGATTTTTGACCGGTGAATGGTAATTGGCTCGCCCCCTATTACCGGCATACCGGAAAACTGTGGGTGTACATTAAGTACACCTCTGCCTAACCCTTAGGGTAATACAGGCGTGATGGTGGGTACAGGACTCTCGTTCAAACCATGGTGGGTACAGGACTCTCTTTCGATGTTCCTATATCACTCTTCTATGCACTTCTCTTTTCGAATGAAAGAAAGAAAGTAATAAACTGTCTAAACTAATTCTAGCAATATTTCAAATGACAAATAAACACAATTATCTTCTGTCTCATACGGTATCTCATTGTTTTATCACCCGTAAAAACTGATTGGGTAGATCGTTACTCCAATGTATGGAGAAAAAAGATTTTTGCTAGATTTGTTTGCAGGACAAGATGTCTAGACTGAATGACTAATTGTCGTGAAACTGATATTTTTTTTATTTATTTTTTTTTCTTAAAAAAGCTTACTAGCAATGTGGGTCTCACATTACTAGTATTCTTGTTAACCCCTCGTGGTAAGCTAAATGCTTGTGTTACGAGTGGGTTCACGTTGGTAGTGCAATGGGTGGGGTTCGAACCGGCAACCACATGATCGCAAGTCCGATGCCCTAGCCATTAGGCTACCGCCGCTTTCAATACAGTTACAGTTAAATATACTTAAACTAACTTTAATTAACTTATTAACTTAACTAACTAAACTTTTTTACTTAAACAATACTTAATTACAGTTAAAGCCACGAAAAATGTACACAGGGATTGGAAAAATGCAATTTTGTTTATAGACAGGCGTGTTGGGGTTTGTGTAAAGACAAACAAAACAATTTATTAGTACCTATTAGTAGGTACAGTTTGACTGCTTCGTTAGTCTAGTGGTCCTAAGCGCGATTGCTACGCTAGGGTTCAATCCCCAGGTCGAGCAGTGTTATTGGGTTTTTCCGAAGAACATTCCATCCGAAGGTCTAGTCTATTTTTGTTCCAATTTCATCAAAATAGGTTCCAGGGTTAAACTTGAAAGCGTGACTATGTTTGGACTTCTAAACGAACTTTCATCCCCTATTCCATCCCCACAAAGGTCGAAATTTCAAAAACGCTAGAACATATATATTTATTGATTTCTTATCAAGTGCCTTAATATAAACTTTCATGGTTTTATCTTGAAAAATGACGAACTCCCATACAACTTTCACCCCCTATTTCAACCCCTTCAAAACTATTTTTTGCAATAAAAGGTAGCCTGTGTCCTTTCTCAAGCTCTAGTCTATCCCAGTACCAAATTTCATCAAAATCGGTTGAGTGGTTTAGGCGTGAAAGCGTAACAGACAGACAGACAGAGTTACTTTCGCATTTATAATATTAGTAGGGATTTTATTACCCGTCAAGCGCAATAATTATTGTAGATACAATGCAAAATCTATCGTTTTATCCTCATGAGACCATTACGTGCGTCAGTGAATTTATGTCCTATTAATGTTGTGAGTAGTATATTTGTTATTTCAGTTATTTAACTACTACATCGTGTGTAATATATAATTAATAGCTGTTTGATAGCCCTAATAAAAAAAATACTTATAAATACATTATTTATTAATAACATTCACTATCTCTTAAGCCACTTCGGAATAGAGAGGCTTTCAATCAGCGAAAGAATACATACGGCTGTCGCAACTTTTGATTATAAGGTAAGTTTCCACACGATTATTTTTAGGAGAGTGCCGCATTAGTCTAGTGGTCCTCAGTTAACATACCATCACGCCTGTATTCCCCGAAGGGTTAGGCAGAGGTGCACTTAATGTACACCCACAGTTCGCCGGTATGTTTGGGTCCCATGTAATAGGGGGCGAGCCTATTGCCATTCACCGGGCACAAATCCAGACTCCGAGCTGCTACTGAGAATTTCATAGAAAAACTCAATAACACTTTGCTCGACCTGGGGATCGAACCCAAGACCTCTAGCGTAGCAGTCGCGATTGGGACCACTAGACCAACGAGGCAGTCAACGTGGTCCTCAGTCCTGGTCTTAAATAATACAGTAGCGTCTAATTTGAGATAAGAGACGCAACATAACAAAATAATATAATGTTCTTTTGATATTATAATTATATTTTTAATATTCTTTATATTTTGTTGTTAATAAAATTGATAATTATGGGCGAATCGTCTATTTTGCACCACAATCTTCTATGTTATCGATTTTAATACCAACAGTTACAATACTCAATTATTCTTATGAATAAATTTTAGCAAGTACGATGTTGTACGATGCTACCTTAGCATAAGGTTATAGTTATAAAACCATCTTTTATATTTTTATGCATTTTCCATGCTAAATAATAACATGAAAAATGCATTGGCGTATGTAACCAGGAGACGCAAGTGCAAATCCTGCCCGCAGTCGAATCTTTCCTTAACTAAAATAACAGGAAAAGGAACACCCACATTTCACCGGTATGTTTAGGTCCCACGTAATAGGGGGCGAGCCTATTGCCATTAACGGGGCACAAATCTAGACTCCGAGCTGCTACTGAGAATTTCATAGAAAAACCCAATAAAACCTTCCCTCGACCGGGGGATCGAACTCAGGACCTCTAGCGTAGCAGTCGCGCATAGGACCACTAGACTAATGAGGCAGTCAAACTAATTATTATTTTAACAGAAAATAATCCTTCATCCAAATAAAAATAATAAATATTATATAAAGAGCCATTATTTCTAGGCGACAGGTGCTCTGAAATTGCTAACTCATTATTTTATCCATAAAGTAAGGGGTGTCACTCAAAATATTTTGAGTCATAAATCTTAATGCCAATGTTATAAAAATTGCCCCTTTTCGCTTCACCCTAGCATATTATATTATTAATATTTTAATGTTGAAGGGTTACATCAATCCTGAACGGTGTGTTGTTGCTGTGAGTTAACAGTTTTTGTCATATACAACGTTAATTTCTGTTTAAGTTTAAGCCGAAACACGTTGAATTTGATTTGAAAAGTATGAAATAAATACAATAAAAAAAAGCAAATAAAACTCACGCGGTGACGAGTTCAAAATTTGTCCTAATTAACCAATCTACTAAGTTTACCTAATTTGCGCGGATGGGTACGCAGAGCTAAGGGCGCCGGGCAGCACAGGCGAGAGACTGATCGATTTTCGCTTTTAAATTCAATCGATTTTAAATTTAAAAATATATCATAGGCTAAAAACCATTGCAATCGATTCTGTTACTGATTTTGAACAAACTGCTTTCGGCTTTCGGCTTTCAGGTAAACAATAACTAACGTTGTATAGTACAGTTATATGGTACGATATCAAAACTGCAGAGACCAAAAGAAGTCAAGTATTATCATCATCAACCCATTACATTGTCCCACTGCTGGGCACGGGTCTCCTCTCAGAACGAGAGAGATTGCCTAATCTCTCTACCGCTCTACCCGCAGTAGGCTAGCGTGGCGGACTATAGCCTTATAGTCCGCCACGCTAGCCTACTGCGGGTTGGCAGACTTCACACGCCGTCAAGAAAATCTCTCAGGCATGCTGGTTTACTCACGATGTTTTCCTTCACCGTTTAAGCGCGTGATAATTAATTATTAATACGCACATAACTTCTTCTTTAACTAAAGTTAGAGGTGCGTGCCTTGGATTCAAACTCGAGACCTTTGACTTGGCAGTCTAATGGTCATATCACTAGGCTATCACTGCACTGCAAGTCAAGTATAAAATATGAAAATCAAAAGTTCAATTAACCTTTATGTTATGGAAAATAATAAATAAAAAATTAAGAAATAAATAGACTGCCTCATTAGTCTAGTGGTCCCAAGCGCAATTCTACCCTAGAGGTCCTGAGTTCGAGTCTCGGTTCACGAAAGTGTTATGGAGTTTTGTGCGACCCAAACATAGGCGTTTTGTGCGAAAATGCGCCCTAAACATAATGGTGTATTGTAATCAGTATACAGATATAATATATGTATAACTAACTAAGTTACAGAGACACTGTCTTGGGCTCAGATTACGTCATAAACGAATCGATGAATTTCAAAATGAAGACCTTCATCGTGTTATTAGTTGGTGTATTCGTAAGTACTTAAATTATTATTGCTTAATGTTAAAACACGGTCGCAGCACATCAAGTTACCACAAAATGTAAAATTTTCTCAGTTGAATTTGAACTTAAATATCAAAATTTTTGGGTTTAAAATTATTTGACAGTTTTGTATAACCTGATGTGCTGGCGACTGCAGCTTTTCAACCGACTTCAAAAGGGGGAGTTTATCAATTCGGATGTTTTTTTTTTTTATGTACTCCGTCTAATATTGTCGGATTTGCAAAATTCTTTTTTTGTTCGAAAGGAGTCAATTCCGAAATGGTCCCATTTAAATTTTATATAGATCTGATGAGGAGTTTCGGAGACCGACAACAGAACTCTTCAAAAAATTTAAACAAATCAACTGCGATTGCTGCTATCTCATTTGGTAAAGATTGTGATCACTAAAAATGTTGCATTAAAATAACTTTTAACAAAAAAGTAAAACCGCCTTCAAGGAATAATAAAATAATGTTATATCTAAAACAGTTTCGGAAGACAGTGGCTTAACCTTTTGAACGCCAGAGTATAAACGTACCGCCGTACCCCTGACGCCAGGCCACTTTTTCTGTCAAATTACACAAGGTAGTGAAAACACACTAAAGTAATGATTAAATTATTAATTTCATAATATGGTGCGACGTATATTTTGTCATATATTTGTGACGTTGGCGTTCAGGGTAAGATTTCGTTTGTCACATATATGTGACAATGGCGTTCAAAAGGTTAAATTTGAGTGAGTATAATGTTTTCGCCACTGACTTCCGAAACTGTTTTAGACATAACATTATTTTTACCATACCATACCATACGGAAGAGACCTGCAAAAGGCGACCGGTCCTCGGGGATTACATCAAAGAGTTTGGGATTCCAAAATCGTTATTGGGTTTGGAATTCGTCACCAATCATCATCAATCAAACCATAAACACATGGAGGGGGGCACTACTTCCTCTTAATTAACCACCCCAACACCCTCCTTGTGAAACATCTGTTAGGGCACATCCCTGGAGAGACTGTGAGGAGGTCCTTTTAGCGATTCTTGTTGCAAACAGTAAGTTAAGTGTAAGGCGGTCGTTTCAAGGGTAAAAATGACGTTCAAAAAGTACTACCTTAGTGCCTAGTACTCGTAACTACCAATCTTGAAAAATATATTTTTTAATTTGAAAGTACTTAAGTATGTTTCATTTGGTCAACTCATACTTATTTTGCCGGTTTGAAAGGTAAGAAAAAATAAACCTTTACGTATGTAGGTCGTTACTTGAAAGACAAAAGATAGTCATTAAAGAATTAACATTGTTTTTTTTTTATTGCAGGCAGCTGTCTCCTGCGCAAGGAAATCAGCCGTCGGTAATCATTGTAGTAAGTACTTCATGATAAGATAAGGTTTATAGTGAAATTGTGCCTAAGCGTGGAACTATTCAGACCAAATTATATGACAACAATGTTTATTACATATATCATAAAACTGATCGAGGAGTAAAGTAGATCTTATTTACCGAGAAAAGATTATTCTAAGTTATTTTAGTGAAGGAAAAATACGACCGCGGGCAGGATTCGAACCTGCGTCTTCTGGTTAAGTACACCAGACGCTATAACCGCTAAGCCACCGCGACTCCCACCCGCCATGTCGATATTTGCCTTCACATTTTTAATTTACGTCTTTGAGGCGACGTTGGTGACATTAGATTTCAGATTATTCTAAGATAATTATACGAGATATTTTGTTTTGTTTCTAAGCGGCTATCAAACCAGAACTATGCCAAGATAAAAAATATTTTTTATTTTTGCACGAAGTAGAAATTAAGAAACTATTCCAAAATATATTTTATAATTCTTTATATAATACTATTACTAGATAATGATGATGATTACGAGAGAGGGCGCTACTGTGCCACTGTCAACATCGACCGTGTCGTTATTAATTTCCTAAAAACAAATTACTACAAATATCACAGTGTAAGGCAGCTAAAAAGAAATAGTGCATCAAAATACATCGCATAAATTGAAGTGTGGAAAAAATATTCAGAAATAGTGCAAAAATTTAACAAAAACAATATCAACATACAGTGTCTTTTTTCCGCTTGATCTGGCTTCTGTGCTGTGTATTAAACACCAAACTTCATTATTAAACACCTGGTTTTACGGAATGTATTAAAATTCAACACTCAGAAGAAGTTCCGACAATAATATTAATATCATAACCTAAAAGTTTGCATATTAGCAGAAAAGAAAAATCATTGCGGAAACAGCGACATCTAGCGGGGAGTAGAAAAAACTGTCCAATGAGATCTGCTTTATCGACGATATTTCATTGAGAAAACTGTCTAGTGAAATCTGCTTTATCGACGACACTTAAGTTCCGCTATCAACCGCAGGTCGCTTCCGTAATCATAACTATCCTACTTACCAAGAGAGGGCAGCAACATAAGGTTTCGTATAACAAATTATATAATAAACATGGAAGAGTTGACGGCACTAATTAGAAATCTACAACAAAAATTCGAAGAACAAACAAATGAAATTAGAGATATGAAGCAAACGATACCAAAAATAATAAACGACAACATAGATGAAAAATTCGCAAATATAGAAACAAAATATAACAAACTAGAAAAGACAGTTGAAGATCAAGGGCGTCGCATACAACAACTCGAAAGGCTATCAAGGAGGAAAAATATAATTTTCTTTGGGATGGAAGAAAATGAAAGGAACTACTCGGAATTACAAACTAATTTAACAAAGATAATAAATAGCACAATGGAAATAAATTTCAATGAGGGAAATATAGAATATATAAGACGCCTAGGAAAGAGACAGGAAGGCAAAATAAGACCTGTTATTATAACCCTTAGCTTGATGATCACAAAAATTCAGCTTTTAAAACACAAAAAGTCTCTAGAAAGCACCCCATATTATATTAAAGAAGATTTTCCTCCGGAAGTATTAGAAGAACGGAAGAGACTAGTAGAACAACTTACAGCGGACAAAAACAAAGGGAAAAAGGCATTTATCAAATATGATAAATTGATAGTATTACCTGGAAACTCTGAAAATAGTAAGAACCACAACGACTGGGAAAAAAATACTAACTCACACAAAAGAAACCTTTCAGAATCTCCTGAAATTTTAAATACCTTTTCCAATGCTAGACAAACAAACCAGAAAAAGCCTCCGAAAAAACAAAACTTTACTATGAAGACATTTATCACAAGAAATCAAAACAAAGATCACATATTCTCTTCTGACACCCCTCTAACTACTAGCCCTACGCCGCCCCAGAAAAAGATATGAGATGCTGCGACCTCTCCACGATGTTCCCCACCTCGGCTGGTCACCGCGGGGACAAACGACCAAAACCCTCCACTCCACCCTCTCTATATTTGTACATATAATGTAAGAACTCTACTTTGTGATGCACGAATGATGGAATTTAAAGAGGCGATTTCAAAGATAAAGTACGATATAATTGGACTTGCTGAGATTCGTAGGGCGGGCTATCATATACTAGAAGATAAAGAACATATATTTTGTTATTATGGCGTAAATAAGGGCCTTTATGGTGTTGGGTTCTTAATAAAAAAGTACTTGAAACATAATATAGATAGTTTCGTTGCAATCTCAGAACGATTGTGTATATTAAATTTGAAATTAGAAACCACAAACCTCTCCATTATTCAAGCATACGCACCTACCAGTCATGCAAAAGACAACGATATAAATATTTTTTATGATCAACTACAAGAAGCCCTAGAAAAAAGTTATAAAAAGATCATACTGATGGGTGACTTCAACGCCTGCATTGGTCAACAAAAACATGAAGAAAAAAGAATATTAGGATTATTCTGTTTTGGAAAAAGAAACAAAAGAGGCACAAGGCTGCTACAATTTGCGCAGCAAAATAACCTTACTATAATCAATAGCATATTTAAAAAGAAAACCAACAAATTATGGACTTGGCTCTCACCAAGAAAAACCAAAAGCCAGTTAGATTATATACTATCCAACACTAAAGACAATTTTACAAACATTGAAATCATTAACCAGCTAAACTTCCCTAGTGACCATAGACTTGTAAGAGGCACTTTTCAACTAACAAGATCCAAAAAAAGTAGAGCCAAGTATAGCCGCATTCAAACAACTCTAAAAACACAAGACGAGGAAACATGGTTCTTAAAAAGCCTGAAACAAAACTTAAGTAGTCTTGACATCAATAAGTGTGAAAATATTGAGCTCTACAACACAAAACTAAAGAAAATTATAACTACTGGGCTTAACTCCCTTAAAAGGACAAATAATCAGGTTGGAAGTATAATTTCCCAAGATACAAAGGTCTTATTAAATAGAAGAAATGAACTGAAACATAAAAAACCTCTAACGAAGACAGAAAAAATTGAGCTTAGTTATCTGTACAAAACTGTTCATAAAAGAATTAAGAAAGAATACGAAGGGCACAGATTGAAGATAATAGAGAAACATCTAACGTCTACAGGCAGCTTAAAAAAAGGGTATAAAGAGCTAAACTCAACGAAAGCATGGATACCTAATTTAAAAGAAAAAGTATCAGGAAAGGAAACATTCTCAAGAGAAAAAATATTACAGATAGCGACTAATTTCTATAAAGACCTTTATTCGTTACAGAATTACACTTCAGACGTACCTTATAAGGAACACTTTGAAAACCCAACCGCGCTGCAATATTCGCCTATACAAAGATTTTCCATAGCCGAAATTATAAAAAAGATAGAGACTCTTAAGAAAGGAAAAAGCGGTGGACCTGATAATATATCCAATGAAATACTAATAGTAGGAAGATTTTTGTTAGCACCAGCTCTGACAACCCTATTTAACAAAATTTTAGACTCTAGACAAATACCAAAAGAATGGGCGGAATCAAACATTGTCTTATTGTACAAAAAAGGAGATCCATCCAACATTGCCAATTATCGACCCATCAGCTTACAATCTAATCTCTACAAACTATTTGCATCAGGTTTAGGAAAGCGAATCTCTACACTTATAGAAAATTATCAACCAGCAGAACAAGCAGGGTTTAGGCCAGGATACTCGACCACAGATCACATTCATGTTTTAGATCAAGTTATAGAGAAATACGGAGAGCAGAGACGGCCACTCTACTTGGCATTCATAGACTACGCTAAAGCCTTTGATTCGATATCTCACAGTAGTATGTGGAGTGCTCTACAAGATTGTAAAATACCGCTGGAAATAATCGAACTTATACAAGACATCTACAAGAAAAGCGTTAGCCGAGTTAAACTTGATAGCAAAGGCCCGGAGATAGACATCCGTAGAGGCGTGAGACAGGGTGACCCCTTATCTCCAACAATATTTATAACTGTACTTCAAAGTATCATGAAGAAACTTAACTGGTCAAAAAAAGGTATAATGGTCAAAGGAAATTACTTGAGCAACTTGAGGTTCGCCGATGACATCATATTATTTTCAGAAACCGCATCACAACTTAAAGTAATGATGAACGAACTTAACTCAGTCAGCCGCGCTATAGGTTTAGAATTAAACACAGAGAAAACAAAAATAATGACGAACAGCTCATTAATACCTATTGAAATTAATAACCGACCATTGGACTACGTTGAAGAGTATGTATATCTAGGCAAACAAATATCTTTTAAAAAATCTAGACATCAAGACGAACTAAACCGGCGTATATGTATGACATGGAACAAATTCTGGAGTTACAAAGAAGTGTTAAAAGCAAAGTTCCCCCTCAAACTTAAAAAGAAAATCCTAGACTCATGCCTCCTGCCTTGTCTCTCATACGGGTCATAATCAAAATAGAAGTGACGGTTTTGGTAAAAATAAAAGTCGTCAGATTGCATGCAAAATCAACCTTTTTATTGCAAAATATTCTAAACAACATAATCATATGTCTGAAAAAGATCGACTTATATTATTTTTGTAAATATAGCCACTATTTACTTTTTTATACGCCACAGAAAATATCAAGTTGTCCACAGAAAGGAATATAATCAACTTTTACATCAACAGTATAAATCGAAATAAAAAGCAAATAACTTGTAATTATTAAATGTACCCAGTGTAATAAAGTAATCAATAAATGATTATTATTAGATCACTATATAATCAATAAAAAAATAAATTGTGAGAATCCACAGGAGTTATTATAATTGTCCACAGGCTAGATCTAAATAATAATTATTTTTTTAGTAAATTATTAAAAAATATTTTCGTCACTACTGTCGTTGAAAATATTACAATCGATCATTCTTTTGGTTCTGTGAAGTGGAACAACAAAATCATCGGAATCTTCTGACTGAACATCTTCAAAGTACAATCTCTTTTTTGAAGTTACTGGAGAACGTATTTCTAGTGAAGCTTCAGATGTGGGAGAATTGGTAAACATGGTACATGTAGAGGCATTCGGAGTTCCAATGTTGGCTGAAGGACTAGGGCTTGAAGTAATTGGCATTGATGCACTACGTGGCAAACCGGGTTCTTTTGACGGTGAACGTAATAATTCAGTCTCAACTTCAATTTGTCCAATCTCATAGTGGCTGCATTTGACATGAGGCGCACAGATTATACAACTTAACCGTCTTGCATGGAGTATATTTGGTTGCTTTTTAGACCAGGAGATTTGGTGAATTTTAAGTGCACCTTTAAAAGGACGTATGATATTTGATGCTGCAATTTCTTCAATTTCTGCCACATGAGAATCATCTATGCCAATCGCTTCAATACCTTTACATTTGGTTTTAACGCAATTCAACAAAGAATTAAAATCTGCTATATCCGATCCAGTTGCAACTGACTGGTCACATATTCGTTTTATACATCCTCCCACACCGTCAGGAGCTCCTTTACCATGGCCTGCCTCGCTGTAATGCCATGTTATACTATTAACATTATCTAAGACTTTGCCAAGATAATTCACTATTAAATGAAACATAGTTTTGTTCCTGTATTGCGTGGTGGGCCCATCGCTTAATAAGTGAAAATCTGTTAAATTGGATGACAAACCTTTGATTTTCTCTAGAATGGGTTTCAAATGAGCGCAGATAAGTATTGGATCATGTCTCAAGTTTTCTGATATTGTACATATTGAGATTGGCTTTAATAAATTGTTTGGTGGTTCCGAATCAGTGTAATAGTATACGCAAGTGTGTAAGCTTATCTGCGGTTTTGAACCGCCAAAGTGAGCAGACTGGATTTCAGCAGAATACTTACACATGTAATTTTCTGAGAAATCAATGTGTATAAGACCTTCAGAGGGGGATAAGTGTTCTTTAATTAAACGAATCGTCTTCGACTGATTAATGATATTAGCACAGTGCTGCATAAAAATAGGAATATTAGAAAATAGAAGATTTACTACAACTTGATTTTTTGTATTTACTGTTTCTTTAATAGTCTTTTTGCAAGTTTTTTCGTGTCCTTTAACTACAAAAGTAACAGATTTTGTAACCCATCTACTATAGGAGATAGAGTCATTCTTGTCGTAGTTACCCAATTGTATAGTTTTCTCAAAACACATTTGACATTTCCTTTCTAAACAGTTAACATTGAGAACATTATCGCAGCATAAACTTTTAGCAACTTCAGTAGCACTATTTTGAGAAATGATTTTTGAATTCCGTAACGCACACACAATCAAATTATTGTTAGTGTGTAATGAACACAAACAAGTATGTCTTGACTGAACTTTTGGGAAGGTAACCCAAAATGGACGATATCGTCTAAATGTTTGATAAGATATTTTAAGTCCTGTTTTGCTCATAAAAATTTTATGCAAATTTAACAAAGAGTCATTAAGGAGACGTATTTGCATTTTTTTCTTATTGCGAGTTATAGTCTCTTTTTTACCCGCCGTGAGTCTACTATGCTCATCTTCTTGTGAAAAGTCACGTATTTTATTTTTGATAACGTATTCCTTTGATTTCTTGCCACACGTAACATTTTTATTGAAATTACAGTTTTTTTTGCAAGCCCTTGCTAGGCGCATTTTGTATTTAGACAACTTAGACTCTAGAATTCTTAACTTTTTCTTAAGGTAAAGATTCTCCGCCTTTAATTTATACTTATTGCGAGCAATCACTGCTCTACCTGATGTGACTCTAGAATGGGATGAAACCGACGTTGTTGGAGTGCCCCAGCTTGTAAGTTGCTCTTTTTGCTTGTTATCCTCGCGACGTTTCCTTGCTTTATCACGCCACATCTTTCTAATTTGACGTTGTTGACGAGGTGTATACTGTTCAATAGTTTTCACTAACCCCTCCTTCTTTTTTTTTCTGATATCTTTCTCGGTCTTTTTTTCTTCTTTCTTCAAGAGCTGCGGCGTCTAACGTTGCCCGAGTACGACGCATACTTAGTTTCTTTTGCTCTCTGCGTCTTCTTTTTTTTCTTCCTCCGTTAATTTTTTTCTTGGAGGCATAACTGCTAAAACAAAATAAGCTACATGCAATATAATTTGTGCGAAACTAAAAAAAAATATTATGTATGAGTCTAAAAAACCATTTATGTACTTATTTACTTAAACACTAATTCAACTCTTATTAAAATCTTACAACTATTTTATAGCATAGTTGCTTAATTATTATAAAAAAAAAGTCAAAACTGGTCAAACGCGAGGAAATTCAGCAAAAAGTATATAAATAGCTTATAACAATGACAACACAGCATAGGTAACTTCTCAGAAATAAGTCATTATTAGTAATATTATCCCTCCCGTTGACTTTCATCCCTACAGTGGACACAGAAACACAGAAAAGATTTCCACAGAAGGGACTGTCTTGTACAAAATCAAATATAAAATCATCAGTTTTTAGGTTAGAAAAGCATCAATGAAAAATTCATTAAATAGGTCATCTGATGCATTATGGTATAGTTTTTTGTATTAATTAAGTGCACACTTACCTAAATATTTGATAGAAAGGAAAGACTAACGATCTTTGACGAAAAACTTGGAGAATACAATATTTTAGTTCGTTGAAACACACGCACCATACACTTTATCTCAGCATAATGACAAATGACAGATAAATAATAGTTGCCAACATCATAATAAAAATATCGATTTGTAATTGTCGAAATCGATTGTTGAATTCGTATTTTTCGGGTTCACAGAATGGATACGAATTCTGTAACGACTTGTTTAATCAGTTTTTTCTTAATTATAAACGGGATTATTTTTCGAAATGTCATGAAACTAAAAGCTCATTATGTTAGTGATTTATTACTAAAAGTCTGATTAACATAAAAGTAATAATTAAATTTTAATGTCCATGCAAAGCTACGAACTCTTAGTCGTAACAAGTCCACAGAAGGGTATTTTGTCATACTGTACCCATAAAAAAAAACAGCATTTAATAATAATAATAGGAATATTCTATATCGTGCACATAATTCAATCCAAATTCTATTACTCTGTTAAATCCAATAATACTAATTCTCATATATACTGAGGAAATAAGTTATAACATTTTTTTCGCAAGTTTTGATTATGACCCATACGCAAGTCAAACATGGATTTACAACACACAAACAAAACGAAAAATTGAATCATGTCAAAGAGCCATGGAAAGGAGCATACTAAATCTGAAACTTAAAGACAGAAGAAGAAATACTGAAATAAGAACAAAAACCGATGTTATTGACGCACTTTCACACTGCCAGAAACAAAAAATTTAATGGGCGGGGCATGTCGCACGAATGAATGATAATACAAAATGGACAAAGAAAGTAACAACTTGAACAGGGCCCCCTGGAAAAAGAAAAAGGGGTAGACCACTGGAGAAATGGTCTGATGAAATTGAAAATATTGCTGGAGACAGTTGGGTAATGATGGCCCAGGACAGATCTGAGTGGGGATTATTGGAGGAGGCCTATACTCGTAGAGAGGTCCCTAATAATCATCGAATAAACAATAACTAATGTATTATAAAAGTATAGAATTAATAATCAAATGTAATAAATATTCATGATATAGTTAATAAGAATTATATTGTAATTGAATTTATTGGGGAAATAAAAAGGCTATAATATTAATATAATATATTACTAGATAATTATAATAACGGTATTTCATAAGTACAATCTTTTTTTCTAGATGATATGGTCAGAGAAGGACCTTATCGTGACGTCATAGACGATGGATCGGGTATGTCCGGAACAACTGATGCAATTACTAAAGGTGCGAGTAGTAGCAGTACAACTAGTATTACTATTCTATGAATATATATTTTATAATTCTTCACATAAGAATACTATTAATAGATATTTTTTATTATAATAACGGTGTTTCATAAGTACAATATTGTTTTCTAGATGATGTTGCCGGAGAAAGAAGTAAGCTTGAAGTCATAGACAATGGATCCGGTATGTCCGGAACAAGTAAGTGATACAACTTGAACAGGTACAAGAAGTGACACTAGTGGCAGTACAAATAGGTTTACTATAATATAAGAATATATTCATTAAATATTCACATAATACTATTAATAGATAAATTATTATTATAATAAGTACAACATTATTTTCTAGAGCCCGGAAGGAGACGTAAGCGTGACGTCATAGACGGTATATCCGCAACAAGTGATGCAACTGGTACAGGTACGACAAGTGGCACTGGTGGCAGTACAACTAGTAATACTGTTCTATGAAAATATTATTAGTAACTCCTTTATTTACTTAAATAATATTTTTTTTTAATTTCTAAATATTTTTTTCTACAGTAATATAAAATACATTACTTATATTAAAAAAAACATTTAAAAATATAAAAAAATAGGGATCCACCGGCATGGGGAACAGGATCCAAGCTACCGGTGGTTAGGGCCCCAGAGACAGGAAGCTCCTCACAATACGCGCCGTATCAAGGAGTACTGCTTTCTGAATCAGGCCCTTAACCCAGCCACCCAACTCGAGTCTCCTGAGGTGTTGGTCGTGGCTCTTCGCTATAAGTCCATTGACCGTCACGACTATCGGCACAATGATGGCCACCCACATGGCGACCACCTCGTGGGCTAAGTCGAGATATTTTAGCTGTTTCTCTTTCTCGGCCTTCACGAGGTTCTCGTCATTCGGGACGGTGACATCGATAATATTATTATTTATTATAATATTTTATAATTCTTGACATAATACTATTAACAATTATAATAATAACGACATTTCATAAGTACAATATTGTATTCTGACTGCCTCATTAGTCTAGTGGTCCTAAGCGCGGCTGCTACACTAAAGATCCTGGGTTCCCCAGGTCGAGCAAAGTGTTATTGGATTTTTTTATGAAATTCTCAGTAGCAGCTTGGAGTCTGGATTTGTGCCCGTTTAATGGCAATAGGCTCGCCATCTTTTACATGGGCCCTAAACATCCGACCAGCAGAGGTGTCCCAATGGACGCCTCTGCTTACTATTATTTTTGGAATCAGATGTTTCAGAAAATCCTTTGCCTAGACATGCCGATTGGTTACGGCATAACCTACTTTAATAGCGTGTAGTTTATATCGACATTATAGAAGAAGATGCTACGTTTACAAACGCGCACACGAACCTTCGTCAAAAATCAGTCTGGCCGCCCATCATCGCATGGCCTAAGTTGGCGGCGCGGCTTGTTGTGGCCCCACTCATGTGAATTGTTAGGAGGATCCAACGATCCCCTAAATTGGGCTGGGTACTGCAATGGCGGTCCGCCACTGCTTCGGTCGCGGATAGAGATGGGCGTCTACCCGGTAAGAACCCGAACTTTGGGTAAATAATAATTAATACCAATTTTTACCTTCCCAATTATAATTTATACCGGGTAGAAATTAAAAAATAATAAACCAAATTACATTATAATTTTCACATGTTTGCCAGCAGTTTCAGTGTTGCCATTTGTTGTATGGCTATTCTGTACTATCTTAAAATGGTAAGTGGTGGTAATGGTAAATGGAACACGGAAATACGTTAATTAAAGTAAAATAATTATGCAATTCGAATGTTCCAATATTAGTTTTATCAAAAATATATAAAAAAAATAATTAAATGTACAGTGGGTTATAGCTGTTACCTGACCCACCGAGACCCCGCCGTCCCACCTAGGGTGGGTCAGGTTACAGCTATAAACCACTGTACATGTAGAGGTAATAATATATTAAATTATTTATTTATTAAAAATATTGTTTCCCCTACGAATAAATTACCCAAACATCGGGTTTTTACCGGGTAGACGCCCATCTCTAGTCGCGGAGGAATAAAAACTCGTTCCCGTTACCCCAGCAAAAAGTGGTGAGGCGGAACACTCGTGTTGTTTCAGTGGGTAGGTCACCTACTTTGTGTGGAGTCCGACACACCCCGTTGTCTTCCCCGGGTGGTGGTAGTCCATGAGGATTTCCTCACATCACCAAAAAAAAAACGGTAATGCGGGACCCCGTGGAGCCGTGGTTACCCGACGTGGACCGCTTGACCGCGGCTATGTCGAGGCGCTGCATGTATGCAGCCTCGCAGTTTGACGCAGAGTATGTTTGTGATACCATCACTGCGGGCTTTTATTGTATAAACATACCATCACGCCTGTATTCCCCGAAGGGTTAGGCAGAGGTGTACTAATGTACACCCACATTTCGCCGGTATGTTTAGGTCCCATGTAATAGGGGGCGAGCCTATTGCCATTAACCGGGCACAAATCCAGACTCCGAGCTGCTACTGGGAATTTCATAGAAAACCCCAATAACACTCTGCTCGACCTGGGGATCGAACCCAGGACCTCAAGCGTAGCAGTCGCGCTTAGGACCACTAGACTAATGAGGCAGCTTTTATTGTATAACTGGTCGTATCTGAGACGCGGTGCACATTTTCAGGATTCCTATCTCCTAGTAGGTCCTCCTCCTTTTGTTGTGGTAGGGCCACGCTGTTCGCAGCATGAATGGGCCGGCTCGACCGGGGAAGTACCACACTCTCGCAGAAGACCGACGTCCGAGTAGTAGTGTTTCGTTACTGCGCTTGGTTCGGTGAGCGAGAGGGCCGGAGGCCCAATTCCTCCCCCAATCCCCTTCCTTCTCCTTTTCTCCTTCCCCTCCCTTTCCCTAAATAGGCTCGGCAACGCATCCGCAACTCCTTTGGTTTTGCAGATGTCCATGGGCGGCGATGACTACTTACCATCAGGTAGCTCGCCTGCGCGTTTGCCGAGTTATCCCATAAAAAAAAAAAAAAAAAAACCCTCATACCTACAAAATTACTTTTAACTCACTACATCTACTTTTATGGGCCAGCTGCGTTAAGTGGAGGTGACCTGGGTCCAAAGATGCTTCTGAAGGTGGGACTTCCTATAGGAAGTGCTACCGCTCATGTAGCCCCAATAATGATCCCGTCTTCATGAAGATACGCTGCTATGATCCATCATGTTCCATTATGGGTTTCTAATGCCATGCTCCCTTAGATGTCACTGCTTGCGGTAGCGTCATTGGTCGGGTCACCCCCTTCCCTCTAAAATGGCGAGGGGGGTGATGGCTGATCCGTGCGTTATACTCGTGAACGGGTGCTGCTTGTGGTGACTGGTCGACTTGCTGGCTATCGTGTCTTAAATATGTATTTTTTTTTTTTTTTTTTTTTTTTCCCTTTTTTAATTCACAAGTTGACTGGGTGGCCTTGTAGGTCCTAGTAATCATGCATAATATTATTTTGTTTTTAAATGTTAATTGTATGATATTAAAATGTAAATGTGAGTACTATGTAGGTTAGCTTTAACACGTATCAGATGTATAATAAACTTCTCTGACAGTTTTGAGTATTTCACATGACCTACACAAATGTCCTGCTGATCTGGTATCGTTGTGCGACGGGTCGTTGAGCTCCCTATAAAATGGTTGAGCTACACGATGACTGATGTATGCGTGCCGTCAGTTAGGACAGGTCAACTCAAAGCTGCTATGGCTCTTTCTTCAAAAGGCCTGTTCAGATTTTGCCCTACATTGTTAAACTCGCATATCTAACAACAACTATTGTCTGGACTTTAAAAGAGACCATGATTCTCTGAGTTTGTTTCGACGTTTCTTCTCAGAGGTCGTCAGATAGGAAACGTCGGCGCCATCTAGTTAAAAAATGTAAAAATCGACTTGTAAAAGTGTCCTGAAAAGATCTATTTACAGAAATAAATATCATTTCATTTCATTTCAATGCCTACCTTGTCTTTTTTCTATGTTATCTTATAAGTTAGAACAAGATCGATATAGTTTTGGCGTGTCTTATTAGAATAAACCGAGACGAATGAGAGGCAACCAGAATGTGGTCGATTGCCAGTTGGGGCCATTTTGACACCGACCGAATTTTGGTTGGTTGCCAGTCATACCTACTATTAATAGAATATAATAACGGTATTTCAAAGGATCATTTTTTTTTTCTAGATATTGTGACCGGGGCAAGACGCAAGCGTGACGTCATAGAAAACGGACCCGGTATGTCCGACCTTTATTTAATACTCATTACTTACAACCCATTCTTACTGAATGAACGTCTTCATATTTTCTATAATATATTTTACTGCCCTTAAAAAAAACCTTTTGGTAATCAGATAACGTTGCTCAATACCCTCACAAACACAAAATTACTTTAAACTAACTAAATCTACTTTCATAGGCAAGCTGCGTTAAGTGGAGATGCTGCTGGTGAAAGGAAGTGCTACCGCTTCCGTACCCTCAACAATGATCCCGTCTTCATGGAGATACACTGTTATGATCCACCATGTTCCTGTACCGTACACGAAGCGTAAAATTTTATTTCTATTAGATATGTATATTAGATGTATATTAGACAAAATATTGTATTGAATTATAATCACAGTTTTCTGAAAATAAAAAGATTGCACTAGTTAACGTTGTCTTATAACTATTCACCATTCATCAATAAGAATAAAGTCTTTAATGACGGTCTTCGTTATCGTAGCCAACGTGTCAAAATTGAGTTGCACTTGAGTAATAAATAATATGTACCGTTTGGTATACCTCAGGGTAGCATACTGAGCCCCATACTTATCCACATATTATAATTATGTTTGACACGCATTGAAAGGGGTATGCTGAGATTGTTTGGACATGTCGAGAGAATGGATAAAAGGCGATTAACGAAAGGGATTTATTAAGCGAATGTCAGTGGAGTCGCCGGGAGGGGACGCTTTAGAAAGACATACCACGACCTTATTGGTGAGATCCTTCAGAAAGGTCAGGTGCGTAGTACCCGCAACCGGCGCATGTGAATGACAAGATGTATGAATGTGGACGAAGCAAAAGAAGTATGCAAGAATCGTAGCAGATGGCGTTCTGTAGTTTCTGCCTACCCCTATGGGAAAAAGGCGTCAGTGTATGTATGTATGTATGTTATAGTTAAACCTTTATACACGCTGATGACACCGCTATCATAGTTTATGGACCTACGTGGAATAATGCCAAACCAAAAGATGAGTTTGCAATTACCAAAATCATGGAATGACTCGAAGCAAACTTGCTCACGCTCAACTTAAGCAAAACATAAAGGGAATGTTTTGCTTAAGTTGAGCGTGAGCAAGTTTCAGCACTCTGTTGCAAAAGCCAATGAAGTACATTCTCGATTGCGGCGTACCAACGGTCATGCTTAGACTCATTTACAACATGCTCCTGCCCGGCACTAAATAAAACAGATAGCGTGAAATATCTTGGTGTCAAAATAGACGAAGGGCTAAAATGGGAACAACAAATCGATTCTATTATAAGGTAAAAGGGAGTCTGCTAATCCTGACACACCTGAAAATGGTTTATTCTGCGTTAGGTAGTATGTCAATCGATAATCGGGTATTGCATTACTGTGTTAGGGGGAGCTGCTAGGACCCACTTTCTTTGAGCAGAGAGTGATGACAAGACGCCCTTATAGGTATTCTACGGCACAGCTCTATGCTGATTGCAAAGTACTCACAGTCCGACATTAATTGTTTGTGCTTCAATCTGGATGGCACAAACTTAGGGAGGCCTATACCCAGCAGTGGGTGAAATCAGGCTGTGGATGATGATGATGATGATGATGCTTCAATCTGTTCATTAGCTTGCCTTCCATTGACCCAAGTAAACGTACAAACTTACCCGCGGCAATTCAGCACAAAACCACGTTTGCCGAACATTAATACTTCACTCTAAGCTCACATATCTACAAGAATATTCATAATAACCTTAAAATACTTGACCTTAATAGACATGAGGTCAAATCTACAGTTACCAAATGGTTATTATATTCACTTACACACATGTCGTGTCTAAAAATGAAAATTTCTCATAACTAATATTATACGAGTATACACTGATGGATCGACACATTTTCACTTGATGCTAAAGTCTAATAAAATATACATATTAAACTATATATTATTATTCCCTTTATTCAAAACTATACCATTATTATTAACATTATATAAATATAAAATACAAAAATTAAAATAAAAACATTTCAAATAAAAAAATAGTAGTCCACCGGTGTCGGGAGCAGGGTCCAAGCCACCGGGGCGCGGCGGTCAGGGCCCAAGAGAGAGGAACCTCCAAACAATACGCGCCGTGTCTAGGAGTACCGCTTTCGCGTTACCCTGATCCAGCCACTCAATTAGGGCCTGCTTAGGTGTTAGTCGAGGCTCTTGGCCATTCGCTGACACAACGATTGGATATTATTATTATTATACTTTTCGCTTCAAATTATACTATTGTCTATCAGTACTTCATCTATAGTAACAACTTTTACATATAAGGAAGAAGACAAATATTACATCACAGGAAGTAAATGCCCGGCCAAACGTGTCCGATAATAATCGATAAATTAATCGATTGATCACGCGATTTGATAAAAATAGATAGGAAGGGGGATGAACAGTATATTGGAAGATGAGACAATTGTGTCACGAGGTTATTTTTTCCTGAATGGTAAGTTAAGGTAATTTGGAACGTGTTATTGGCGTATTATGGTTCTTTTTACATAATTATAATATACAAAGCGAAAGAGATACCTATGCAAGAGTCGTAGCTGACGCGCTGCGCACGAGCCGGTTCATATTTTCAAGGCGTTAACAAATAGGTAGTATTCTATTTGTACAAGTGGAGTTACCAAAAGAGATGTATGTTTTAAAGTATAATATTCAATGAGCAATACAATGACAGTAGGTATTTCATTTCATTTATTTATTCAATAACAATAGCTACATTGTGTCTGACTTTTTGGAACATAATACATAAATATTTTACAATTCATTATTATACAATTAATAATTAAAAGTTCGGCATCTGGCAACTCTGGGAGGACACGTCACCCCATGAACGTAGAGTTGGAAAAATCGTTTTACTTATTTGTTATTTCCACAGAACAGATAAAGAGGTTAGAAAGTCAATTTGTATTAGAACCAGTGTCGCCGCTTGTCTTCCACCCTTTAACTCAACTACAAGCAAGAGACCAATACGTACGCAGATTACGCTCACAATTAAACCACAAACACTTAAATCTTGAGTTTTCTATTAGTTCTTACACTTACGAAAATTATGCACTCGACGAACACTCACACACGCGCAAAAGTAATAATAAGTAATTTATTGCTTTTGTGCATGTGTGACTGTACGTCCCATGCTACGATTTTGAAGCTTGCTCGGTGCACGCGACTTTCGCAGTGAACGCAATACGTTGCGCGTTCGCTCACGTAGTACAAGATGGTACCCATGTATTGCAAGCAATGTATAATGTTTCACCTGATTGCTATTGTGTCGTTTTTGTCTACAAACTACATAATACTATTGTAATCATTCTAAATATAACCTGTATTTTAAGGGTTTTAGACTTTCCGGTCAACAGAAATCCCTTCTCTGGCTACACTACGAGTACACACCTGGCTTCTTTTCCGACCTTTTATAATAGCGCAAGACGGCTTAACTATTTTTTTTTGCGGAGCGACGTACGCTGCCACATTGAGAGCGCGACTGTTGGCCGGTAAAACTAATTTCGGTTGATATATGAGCGTCAGCTCCTATGAGCGTCAGCTCCTATGAGCTGCGCGCCTGCCCCGCCCACAAAGCCCTTCTAACCTCTTTATCTGTTCTGTGGTTATTTCCCACAATAACTCATGCTCTAAACATAATATATGTAGTGGTCAAATTCGAATGGGACCGACTCATTCATTCAACAGCGGCCCCACATTCAAGCTACCACCGCCGTCGACTTCACTCACCGTCACCGAACCGCGCGCACGCACCGGTCATCTTCCCTTTTTATATATAAATCAGCGCCTATCGAAATACAGTGCTTTATATTGAAGTGTAGCAGTTTCAATTACTAGTCGAGACCCCCAGTAACACAACTGGAGCTTGATACTCAAACAGTGGTCCTTCGATTAATGAAGATTGCCGTCTTTTGCTGTGCACGTCGCCCGTGGACTTTGGACCGTCCGTTCGCTACGCCGCGCCGCTACGCTGTAGAGGACACTTGAGGCTAGTCTACCCGGAGGATACTTTCGTGGTTCTGAGTGAGTCCGTTCCAATCCTTATATTCCTGTCTTTTCATTTTCATATTTCCAAGAATTTAAAATAGTGCTTTATGGATCAGGCATATTGATCTCTTCATTTATAGCCTATTCACATTTCATTTCTCATTTCAAATCTGCTTAATCATCGTCATAAAACAGCAAAATCATATTGCATAAGATCTTATAATCTATATTATTTAAATAACAACAGCTGGTAGTGCATTCCTTTGTTCGCCAGTTGCATTTTTTTTTGCATAACACGTGTTGACACCTCATTAGTGAATGTTAGTTTTTTTTCTATTAAGTAAACCGGTTTGTTACTGGGTCAACATCTTGATATCAGCTGATTTACTTTGTTGAGAATACGCATCATACTTTGCTAACGCATATTTCTTATTTCTTTCGCCTTGTTTGCACTTACGACTCGCCTTATTATGTCCGAGGCAAAGCTGAAAGAACTTGTAAAGAGGCGTGGTGGCTTCAAAGCTAAGCTTACCCACTTTAACAATTTCCTTAGATTCTTACCTAGCACAAACTTAGACACCTTTCAAGAGGCCGAATTACAATGCCGTCTTAGTTTAGTGGAAACGCTATATAAGGAGTTCGACGTGTTACAGACGGAGTTGGAGCTGTTGTCGGAGAATACGGACGACATGTATGCCGAGAGGGAACAGTTCGAGACGCAGTACTACGGGCTGGTGGCGCGCGCGAGGACCATGCTTGCCCCCGCGCGTGCTGCTTCGCCTGCTCTCATGTCGGCTACGTCCGACGACGATGGCCCTCGTCACGGCTCTGGCTGCAGGCACGACTTTGTCCGGCTGCCTAAGATAGACTTGCCTCACTTCAGCGGGGACTATCAGCACTGGCTTGAATTCCGAGATACGTATATTTCCCTTATACATAATAACAAAAGCATACAGAACATAAATAAATTTCACTACCTTCGTGCGGCCCTAACCGGCAGCGCATCTTTAGTAATTAAAAGCATCGACTTTAAAGCTGACAACTATATAATTGCCTGGCAGTTATTGTCCGAAAGGTACAACAATGAAAGGCTTCTCATCAATAATCATGTGCAGTCCTTATTTAATTTTCAGTCAATTCAAAAGGAATCCTATAGCTCGTTACGTAACATGATTGACGTAACAAATAAAAATTTGAGGGCTCTTGACACTCTCGGACAACCTACTGAGCACTGGGACACGTTAGTAATTTACATGATGTCTAAAAAATTAGATGCAGTGACGAACCGAGAGTGGGAAGAATATAAAAACAATTTAGAATCTTTTCAATACAACAACAATATATATGTCCTCTTCCTGCCTCTTAAACATCTTCTTGAAGCCTTCCATACTTCAACCCGGGGAGTATGTTCCTGACGTCACATCGAGCCGTGCCGACCAGTCGAATGGGACCGACTCATTCATTCAACAGCGGCCCCACATTCAAGCTACCACCGCCGTCGACTTCACTCACCGTCACCGAACCGCGCGCACGCACCGGTCATCTTCCCTTTTTATATATAAATCAGCGCCTATCGAAATACAGTGCTTTATATTGAAGTGTAGCAGTTTCAATTACTAGTCGAGACCCCCAGTAACACAACTGGAGCTTGATACTCAAACAGTTTGACCCTCAAGTTTCAGTGACTGCCTGGTGCATGCGCAATATTTTCTAATTTCCTTCCTTCCGTTAACCGTCACCGTTGAGCGTTGACAAGCCTGATGACATTTTCATGGATAAATAATGCCTGTTGCCAAGGCGTTTCACGTATCTACTATATGTGATTGGTGCGGTTTGCTGCAACCACACGGGAGCAAAACGCACCAATCACAATCATGTAAGATCTCGTTCTTGGATTGGCCACTTTCTTTGTGAAGTTGTTATTTATCTGGTTACCATCAAAATCTATAATTTTGTGTTTTGTATTTTCTGTTTTTGTAGTTTCTGTTAAAGTTTATTTTTCAGTTTTAATTACATACCTATAACTGTAATAATAAGCGGAAATAGCTACGTTGAAGGTGGCCAACATTGCTCTCAAGAACGTTTTTTTAAATGTAAGCGTGGTCTTAACATTCATTTTGGGAAGATTCACAAACCCGAAAATGAACGTTCTGCCCCAGCCCCATTCCCACCTCCCTACGAATTCCACCATTACCCGTTTCTCCTATCATTTCACCCTTTGGAAAAGGCTTAAGAATTCCATACCCGTTCATAAGCGAGTTACCCGCGGCGCTAGATCCTTAGGGCACGTTGTGTTCGCCTTGCCTCGCGAGAGAACTCGCCTTGGCGACTTAAACTTGGTTTTGCTGGCATTTATTTTTAGACTGTGTACAGTGAACCAGTTATTAAACGTATCTAAAGTCAGATTTACCAAGCAATTTAGATCTTTTATATTTTCAGCAGATAACACTGCATTAGTATCATCTGCAAAAACTACCAGATGAATAGGCCCCGCTACTGTTTCAGTCATATATTTTATGAGATTATTACCTAAGATTTACGATTAAATCTGACAGTTTTGAGTATTTCACATGAACTACCCAAATGTCTTGCTGATCTGGTATCATTGTGCGACGGGTCGTTGTACTCCCTATAAAATGGTTGAGCTACACGATGACGATGTATGCGTGCCATCAGTTAGGACAGGTCAACTCAAAGCTGTTATGGGTCTTTCATCAAATTCTCCTGTTTCCTGTTCAGATTTTGCCCTACATTGTAAAACTAGCATATCTAATAATATCACTATTGTCTGGACTTTAAAAGAGACCATGATTCTCTGATTTAATAAAAAATAAAAAATATATGGGACCTAATATTATTATGGAGCCTTGCGGAACACCAGTATGCATAGGGAATAATTTTGACCTAAAAATTTCTTTACTCAAATAATTGTTGCATTTTATTCAGTTACTTCTTTTATTATAACTGTTTTGATTTCCACAGACATCTTTATATTTTTCAAATACGACGTAATTTGCTCACGTATTCCAGTTTTCGAAGTAGTGTAAGATGTAAGTAAGTCATGTGCGTATTAATAATTAATTATCACGCGCTTAAGCGATGAATGAAAACATCTTGAGATAACCTGCGGCATGCAGGTTCAGAGATTTCTTGACGGTGTGAGAAGTCTGTCTAGCTAGGTAGCAGTAGCGGTAGGCTAGTGGGGTGGACCAGCAGTCACGGAGGGGAGGGGGTAATGGGTTGATAATGATGATGATTTTTGTATCGATTATTTACTTGTAAATGAAAACTTATTTAAATTTAAAATTAATTAAATTTTTTGTCTGCTGTCTGTAGAAACCTACATATTTTTAAGTACAAATAAATTACATCTACAAATTTAATATATTCCAATGCCATCGCCATACTTCCGTATTTATTCAAGTGTATAAAAATATTATATACCTCATTACAATTATATCAATACTTACATTTTGTCTAATTAATCTAGTGGTCTTGAGTGAGGATGTGAGTGTAGGAGTGCTGGGTTCGATGCCTAGTTCGAACAATGTGTTATTTTTGTTCTATGAAATTCTCGACAGCAGCGCAGAGTTTTAGATTTGTGCCTGGTTCGTGGTAAAAGGCGTGCCCCATTCTACATAGAACCTATACACACCAGTGAACTGTGTACAAGTACACCTCTGCCTAACCCTACGTGGAATACAGGCATATAATTTTTAATTGAAATTTACAAATTGACTTATTATTACAAACGATACTAATAATACTACATAATTATTATTTATGCGGACTGCCGGAAGTAGGGATACACGACTAACTACGCAGTATACATAGCAAATAATGATACTTTAGCAGCAAACAAATAAAAACATATTTACTTCAAATAACTATGTTGGTAAGCTACAAACTTTTATCACGAACTAAAAATCCCTACTTCCCTACTAATATTATAAATGCGAAAGTAACTCTGTCTGTCTGTCTGTCTGTTACGCTTTCACGCCTAAACCACTCAAGCGATTTTGATGAAATTTGGTACTGGGATAGACTAAAGCTTGAGAAAGGACATAGGCTACCTTTTATTGCAAAAAATAGTTTTTAAGGGGTTGAAATAGGGGGTGAAAGTTTTATGGGAGTTCGTAATTTTTCAAGATAAAACCTTGAAACTTAAGGCACTTGATAAGAAATAAATAAATATTTGTTCTAGCGTTTTTGAAATTTTGACCCGTGTGGGGATGAAATAGGGGATGAAAGTTCGTTTAGAAGTCCAAACAAAGTTAAGTTTAACCCCATAACCGACTTTGATGAAATTTGGTACAAAAATAGACTAGACCTTGGGAAAGGATATAAGCTAAGTTTTGTTGTAAAAAAAGGGGGTTGAAATAAGGGATGAAAATTTATATGGGAGTTTGTCATTGGTAAGATAAAACGATGAAACTTTGAATTTAGGCACTTGATAAGAAGTAAAAATTTGTTCCAGCGTTTTTAAAATTTCGACCTGTGTGGGGATGAAATAGGAGATGAATGTTCATATGGAAGTCTAAACAAAGTCACGCTTTGAAGCCCAACCTCGGGACCGATTTTGATGAAATTTGGTACAAAAATAGATAAGACCCCGGGAAAGGATATAAGTTACGTTTTGTTGTAAAAAAGGGGTTGTAAAGGATGAAAGAGTGTAAGGGATGAAAAATTGTATGGGTGTTTGTCATTGTTGAAGATGAACGCTGAAACTTTGTGTTTAGGCACTTGATAAGAAATAAATAACTATTTGATATGGGGTTTTTGAAATTTCAAACTGTGTGGGGATGAAAGTCCGTTTGGATTTTGACGAAATTTGGAACAAAAATAGATTACACCTGGGGAAAGGATATAAGCTGCGTTTATATACATATTGTCACGCCTGTCTCCCATGGGGGTAGGCAGAGACTATAGATTTCCACTTGCTACAATCCTGGCACACTACTTTCGCGTTGTAAGGATAATTTGCAATTTCCCGCCAGAATTGGAAAAAACTAAACAGTCAAAATCGTGTTGTCCACGCGGGCGAAGCTGCGGGCGGAAAGCTAGTTATAAAATAATTAAATTGAAAAAATATATTTTTTAAACAATATGATATAAACCTTCGATAGATGTAAGATTTTTATATACAATGTTGCATTTTAAAATCTTTGTAATTTTAAGTAGGTACTTGAAATTAGTTGAAGCATTTTAAACAACAAACTCCACGCTCCACGTAAAATGGTGTTAACAATAAAAAAAGAAGTTTCAACCATAGTTGGTTGTATTTTATAAATAAGTAATTTAATATTCTTAAATAAGTAGGTAATTTAATTTAATTGTTGTTTGAAGGTTATTTTTTGAGATACTCTTTGCGCAGGTGCTAAAAAGGTGCTATTCGGAATATAAAATTATTCAAATAGTCGGTTGATATAAAAGACCGCAGTTCGAGAGGAAATGCACAAGTTTTTTAAACACCAGGTTACAGAAACACTGTCTTGAGCTCAGTACGTCGTAAACTAATCAAAATGAAGATCTCCATTGTGTTATTAATTGCTGTATTCGTAAGTACTTTTTAATTGATAAAAATGTTAAAGTACCTTTTCTGTTTACGGGAGAGGCCCTCAAAAGGCGGCCAGTCTTTTTTATTTATTTATTTATATATGGATCTCTAACAAAGAAAGTACACAATTTGTTTTATAAAATATGGCACAACTGCCTACGCTAAGTAGAACTCCTGCAATTATAGGAGACCATATCATGCGTTATACAAAAAAAATTACTAAACACAGATATTTTAAAATAAGCATTAAGTTATAAAAGGAAATAATTCGTTACAAATTTTACGATGAAGTGTTAAAATAATAGAAAATCATAGTAAACATTAAAGACAATGTGAACTACATAAAAAAATAAAGTTTAATAGTTACAAATTAAAGTGCTTCCATAGCATGTTCTTTGTATCTAGGCAAGGGTGTCGCTAATGTCTGGTACACCGGCTTTAGGTAGCTTATTGTAATACCTACAAAGCCTAAACCGAAATATCCGAGGTTAGTTGAATAACGTATATGAAACAGAGTATAAATAGTTTTTCGAGGCATACGAGTGGGAATGCTAATTTGACGATTACTCAATAGTTCGTTAGGGTTTATGATTCCATTAAATAGCTTATGCAGGAATATGGCATCAGTAATCTTTCTACGATTAGATAGTGTGGACTTTATGCGATAGTGTTTTATTCTACTTTCGTAGCTAGAGATTTGCTTTGCCTTATGGTCCCTGTAACAAAGATGGTCCAGAAAACGCTTCTGAACACTTTTCAGGCTTTTGTTATAAACGTCGTAATGTGGGTTGATCCATATTACAGAATTATATTCAATAATTGGGCGTACTAAAGTGTTAAATTGTCCAATTTTAGTGTATGTATTTTTAAATTATTTAAAGTTACGTAGTACAAATTTCAGAATCTTGTAACTTTTTGAAGTAATATTTAATATGTGCTTGTCGAATTTAGGTTTGTAATCTATTAAGATACCGAGATCCCTAATTTCCTTAACAGGTATTAATTCGATTCCATAAATGAAATATTTGTTCAGCTTAGGAGTTTTCTGACGGGAAAACTGAATATAGTGGCACTTGTTCATATTTAAAAACATATTATTATAATGGCATCGGTTATTTAGCCTATTCAAAACTTGTCGCATCTTTTTGGAGTCGAGGATATCTTGGATTGGCATCATTAATTTTAAGTCATCTGCGAAAAGATAGAACTTTGAATTGTGAAAGCTTTCAGATATGTCATTATTAATATGTTAATGAGAATAGGTCCTTAATGTGATCCTTGTGGCACTCCTGACGATGCAGTAGTATATATGTACATATTTTCTCGAGAGAAAACCGTTAATTGCTACCCTAGAACATCGATTATATCGGTAAGATTCGAACCAATTTAGTAGTTTGCCACCTATACAGAGACAATTTTTATATCAGTAAGACGTGATCTGCTTCGTCAAAAGCCTTGCTGAAGTCTGTGTAGTCGTATGAGGTCACAAATATTTTACCAAACTTAACGAGACTATAAATAGGTCTATAATTAGCTACAAGCTGATTGTCACCGGCCTTGTATATTGGGATAACAAGAGCCTCCTTCCAAGCTTCTGGAAAAATACCATCCGATAAGGGTTTGTTCAAAATTAAAGTTAATGGAGTAGCTAATACCTGTACACAGCGCCTGATAAAAACGGGTGGAATGCCATCGTTACCAGCTTCCTTGTCTTCATCAAGTGCTTTCAAAGCTCTGTAAATTTCCTTATAACTAAATGACAATGTACAAAGATTTGATGACGAGTTTGATGAAGAGTTTGTGGGGCATTGAGAACGTATTATGGGAGCGTTAAATGTTCCTGCAGAATTTTCTGCAAATAATTTGCATATTTCTAGTCCTTCCAGTGCAACTTTATCTTTGTAGTAAATTTGAGCTGCGTATGTACTATTTTATGTTTCTTTTCGTTTGTTCTTAATGAACAACTAAAACATTTTAGGATATTTTTTGAGTATACTCTCAACGTCCGATAAATAATTATTGAAACAAATTGTTCTTAGGGTCTTGCATCTCTAATAATTTTGAAATGTTTTCATAGTTACCTCTAAAAAATTTTGGTTCGAATACTGGTTTAGGTTGTAAGTTAGATTCGGTTATAATAGGCAAAGAGAATTGAAAAGGAGGATGTTAGGGGTCTTCAATAGATAAAGAAGAATCGCTTCGAGAAATATCTATGATCGGGGTGTTGCTAAGCACTAAATCTAGGGTTTAAGATTTATTATTAAGTAAATTGTTGTATTGACTAAGACTGTTCAAGGATACAAAATCTATGAAGCTAGTATAACCTCTGAGTTGCTATATTCAGGGTGCATCTGAGGAGAGTCCTCTTTATGTGACCAGGTTATACCAGTCAAATTAAAATTTCCTATGATTAGGGTATTTTCGCATTTATCTAAAAGTTTTTTCGCATTATTAGTATACGATTCCAGAGTATCGTGATGTATATAGGTGGCGGAAGATATACGGTACTAGTATACATTTTCTTATCGCTACATTTTGCAGAACTAATATCGATATCTATACACAGATCTTCTACTTCACTTTCGATTGTACGATTGTACCTGTACGATTTAAGGTTGGTTGATACGGCAATTAAAACCCCACCACCATCCTTGCGCGTAATATATTTAGTCGACTCCCTATCGCGTCTATAAACGACATACCTGCTATTGAAAAGTTCTGAGTCGTAAATGCTGCTGTTGAGCCAAGTCTCTGTAAGTACCACAATATCATAGTTATGTAGCGACATATTATGTTAGTCTTTAAAACTAGAACATTTTGGTAATAGATTTGTATTTGTCGGTTGAATGTGACGGCTTATAAACAAAAAGAACATAAAAAATATATTATGAAATAAAATTGAGTCTACTTACTACGTGTTTTAGGTTAATGACTATTACATTTCCAAATTTTTTATCACTAAAGTTTCTAAGGTGTAGCTTTTTTTTCATAAAAATTCTGCCGTTACGAACCCAAATAAATTTGTAGGCTAACTCTTTTCCTCGAGCTCGAGCCGCTGCGTGCATCATCTTATTATCCGAAAATAGATGTTCTACAATGTAGATCGGTTACACCCTTTCCACCTATGCCTAGGTGGCTGATATTCAATTTTACGTATGCCACATTCCTGTTGAATTTGATAGCTGCTAAATTGAATGAGAATAGATCACGGTCTTTTACTTTGAGTATATTTCTTGGCAATCCTAGTGCATTGCAATATCTCCCTTTCCTGAATTTCACAGACGATTGCCTTGCTTAGTTGCAGCATAGTGGAAACTAAATTCTCCGTCGTCGGGGATAGATCGAAGAGTTTGGGATTCCAAATTTCGTTATTGGGTTTGGATTTCGTCACCAATCATCAACAATCAAACCATCAGCACATGGAGGGGGCATTAGTCCTCTTAATTAATCACCCCAACACCCTTCTAGTGCAATAAGTGTTACTAGCTACTTGATTTTTTTTTTAATTGAATTAAACCTTACAAATTTTTTGGTCAGTTTTACTTATTTTGCCGGCTTGAAATTTAAGAAAAAAATCTAGGTAAAGTTCTAGGTAGTCTTACAAGTGTTTTTTTTTTTATTGCAGGCAGCTGTCGCTTGCGCAGAAAAATCACCTGTCGGCAATGATCGTTGTAAGTAAATCATGTTAAGATAAGATTTATAGCGATATTGCGCCTAAGAGCGGAACTATCCAGAGCAAACAATATGACAACAATGTTTATTACATATTTCACAAAACTGACCGGTCGGTAAAGTAGATCTTATTTGCCAAGAAAAGAAAATTCCACGATAATTTCCCGGGATATTATTTTTTTTGTATTTCCGACTGTACGGCTATTAAACCAGACTGAACCGCTAACCCCTTTCATTCTGAAAAAAATCCCAACTGTGGCACAATAGAAGGGTTGATATAAGCATAAAAAATCCACCCGTGACCATGGATGCTGTAAAGGATCCGAAACGATAAATACCATTATAATACAATATAACGTGATAAAACCCGTAACAAAATATTTTAAAGCATCAAAAATATTATTTTTTATCTTTGTGAAGTAAAAATTAATAAACTACATTTTCTATGAAAATATATTTTATAATTCTTCACACAATACTATTAACCTATCTATATATAAAAAAACCGGCCAAGGGCCAAGTGCGAGTCGGACTCGTGCACGGAGGGTTCCGTACCATTACGATTTATGACGTATTCAAAAAAAACTATTTACTAGATCTCGTCCAAACCAATTTTCGGTGGAAGTTTTCATGGTAATCTACATCATATATTTCTTTTAGTTTTATCGTCCTCTTATATTAGAAGTTACAGGGGGGGGGGACACACATTTTACCACTTTGGAAGTGTTTCTTGCGCAAACTATTCAGTTTAGAGAAAAATGATATTAGAAACCTCAATATCATTTTTGAAGACCTATCCATAGATACTCCACACGTATGGGTTTGATGAAAAAAAAAAATTGAGTTTCAATTCCAAGTAGGTATGGGGAAACCCCAATTTTTTTTTTCTATTTTGTGTGAAAATCTTAATGCGGTTTATAGAATACATCTACTTACCAAGTTTCAACAGCATAGTTCTTATATTTTCGAAAAAAAGGCTGTGACACGATCGGACAGACAGACCGACAGACAGAGATGACGAATCTATAAGGGTTCCGTTTTTTGCCATTTGGCTACGGAACCCTAAAAATCAATCGCCGTTCGTTAATCTCGCCTAACCACAAAAATTGCTAGACCGATTAGAATCAATCTTCTTATGTTTTGTTTGTCGTAATACAGGGGCGGTAAGTAAAATAATCGGGAAAATCTTGAAAGAACACTTATAAAAAAAGAATACATAATATTGGTATAGAAAGTCGCCTACATGACTTGCGGTATAAAACTATCATATTTTTCATCATTTTATTTTTAAAAGATTAAATGGCGTTCGTGACAGGCAGTGTTTAAATAATACTTTTTGGTGAATTCAGGGGCAGTTTATTTTTAATCCGACCTCTTTTTCTTCTGTTTACAATTATTTGTAAACTAGCTGGCTAAGCAAACTTTGTTCCTCCTTAGATGGGGTACACTCTGGTCGATTCCCTATATCTCAAGATGCTGCAATAATGGGAATCAAACAGTGTGTAACCCAATCTAGGGCAGAACGAAGTTTGCCGCGTCAACTAGTAGATAATAATTATTATAAAAACGGTATTTCAAAAGGACTTTTTTTTTCTAGATGACAATGGATCGGGCATGTCCGTTGTAACTGAAGCAACTGGTAAAGGTACAAGAAGCGGCACTGCATATTTAACTTTGCACTAAGGAAAATTAAAATGAAGAAACTATTCTATGAGAATATATTTATAATTATTCACATAATACTAATAATAGTAAATAATTATAATAACGGTGTTTCAAAAGAACAATTTGAATTGAATGAATTGAATTTTTTTTCTAGTTATTGCATCCGGAGGAAGACATAAGCGTGACGTCATAGACAATGGATCAGGCATGTGTGTTGTAACTGAAGCAACTGGTGAAGGTATTAGAACTGCAATTTTATCTTTGCACGAAGTAAAATAAAAATTAACAAAACAATTCTATGAAAATATATTTTATAATTCTCTACATTATACTAATAAATATATCGGTATTTCAAAGGATCTTTTTTTTTTCTAGATGTTGAGGCCGGGGCAAGACGCAAGCGTGACGTCATAGACAATAGAACCGGTATGTCCGACCTTTATTTAATACTCATTACTTACAACCGATTGTTACTGAATGAAGGTCTGCATATTTTAAATAAATGCATTTATTATAATATATTTTACTGCTCTTAAAAAAACCTTTTGGTAATCAGATAACGTTGCTCAATACCCTCACACTTACAAAATTACTTTTAACTAACTAAATCTACTTTCATAGGCAAGCTGCGTTAAGTGGAGGTGACCTGGGTCTAAAGATGCTGCTAGTGAAAGGAAGTGCTACCGCTTACATACCCTCAACAATGATCCTGTCTTCATGGAGATACACTGTTATGATCTTCCATGTTCCTTGTACGTGCAGCAGTGTTGGTGGTTTCGGCTCGTAATGAAAAACGATGTAGATATAAATATATTACTTTAAATATATTTCTAAAATAACATTTTTATTGCAAATTTTCTAATATGACGCGTAATGACGGTTTGATATTCGAAGAAGAAAAAAAAACAATTGACAGAAAAAAGAAATAAATGGTTGAGTTGCCAGCCGGAGGGCAATGTTGCAATAACACAAAAAACTAATAATTATTATAAGTTCCTAACAATTAAAAACCATACGTTATTAAAAAATACAATCCTAAACATGCCCCCGGCCTTGAAAGCACCAGCTTTCAATAACAGCTGATAGCAAGTAGCTTGAAGTCATAAATCTAGTGATGAAATGTGGGCTTCTGCATCAGCATTCTAGTAGAGGGCAGATTTTGGAGAAGGCGCGTCTCACGACGCCTGAAGCTGTGCGGATGTCGGCCACTCTGGTAATGCCATCCTTCCCAGGAACAGTGTTGACGACTCGTCCCAATTGCCATTTCAATGGTGGCTGACGATCATCCTTGATGACGACAAGCATGTCGCGTTGAAGACTGGCTCCGTCCTTCTTCCATTTTGTCCTTGTCTGTAATTCAGACACATATTCTTTTGCCCAGCGGGACCAAAAGTGTTGGCGAATCTGCTCCACTCGTTGGTAGCGTGAAAGTCGACCAGAAGGCGTCTCAGTGAAGTCCGTGGAAACTGGCACAGTTAGCGGACGGCCGACCAAGAAATGAGCAGGGGTTAAAGGAGTGAAATCGTGTGGGTCTGTGGACAGGGGACTTAGAGGACGGGAATTCAGGACGGCCTCAACTTGAATTAACACCGTGCTGAATTCTTCGTATGTTAGGTGCGCATTTCCAACAACACGTCGCAAGTGGTACTTGCATGACTTTACCCCCGCTTCCCACAACCCACCAAAATGAGGCGCATACGGTGGTATGAACGTAAACTTAATGAAATGATGAAATGATATTTATTTCTGTAAATAGATCTTTTGAGGACACTTTTACAAGTCGTTTTCTTTTACATATTTCTTTTTTTTAACTAGATGGCGTCGACATTTCCTATCTGACGACCTCTGAGAAGAAATTGCGAAACAAACTCAGAGAATCATGGTCTCTTTTAAAGTCCAGACAATAGTTATATCATAGGTATGCGAGTTTTACAATGTAGGACAAAATCTGAACAGGCCTTTTGAAGAAAGAGCCATAACAGCTTTGAGTTGACCTGTCCTAACTGACGGTACGCATACATCAGTCCTCGTGTAGCTCTACCATTTTTTAGGGAGCTCAACGATCCGTCGCATGACGATACCAGATCAGCAAGACATTTGCGTAGGTCATGTGAAACACTCAAAGCTGTCAGAAAACTTGTATTATAAATCTTAATATTGTAGGGCTAACCTACATAGTACTCACATTTACATTTTTATCCTTTTTTTTATATTTAACATTAAATATACACATTTGAAATGAAAACAAAAGCATATCCAAAGACAATGTTACAATTTACATGAGTACAGATGATAAAACTATGCAAGATAACTAGGACCTACAAGGCAACTCAGACCACTATACTGAAAAATAAAAATATATTTAAGACACAATGGCCAGCAAGTCGACCAGTCACCACAAGCAGCACCCGTTCACGAGTATAACGCACGGATCAGCCATCACCCCCCTCGCCATTTTAGAGGGAAGGGGGTGACCCGACCAATGACGCTACCGCAAGCAATGACATCTAAGGGAGCATGACGACATTGCAGCCAGGTGTAAATAATGTAACAGAAACATGTTGAACTGATTACCGAGGTCCCTAGTATCTGCATTGGCCAAAAAAAAAAAAAATGTTCACAATAATTTAAAAATTGTATAAAATAAATCAAATAAATCGGGTACCTATGTAAATGTTAATTGTATACAGAGAATATGTCATAATCTATAATAAATTGGGTATATGTCAATGGTATAAAGATATAATGTCAATAATAAATTACAAAAAAATAATAATACCACAATTAATAAAATAATAATCAAATTTGATGTCAAAAATCAATAGCCTGGTTCATTAGAACAGTTCAATCCCAAGCATTTTTGTCGTCCATATAATCTTTCACAGTATAGAAACCTTTAGAACACAGTTTCTGCTTAACAATTGATTTAAATTTGTTGATGCTTAGGTTTTGAATGTTGCTTGGGATTTTATTGTACAAGCGTATACATTGGCATTTGAATGAGTTACTTATCTTCTGAAGCCTGGTTGCAGGAACTATAAATTTATTTTTATTCCTGGTATTAACATTATGCGTATCACTACGTTTTTTAAAGAGATTAATATTCCTGTGAGCATACAATAAATTTTCATAAATATACTGTGATGGAACAGTCATAACATTAATCTCCTTAAATTGATCCCTCAGTGAATATCTGGGACTTAAATTATAAATTGACCGAATTGCTCGTTTCTACAACACAAAAATAGTTTGTGTGTCGGCCGCATTCCCCCACAACAGAATACCGTACGACATCACACTATGAAAATAACTAAAATAAACTAGGCGAGCCGTATCCTCATTGGTTAAGCCACATATCTTTTTAACAGCGTATGCCGCAGAGCTGAGCTTTTTCGACAACTTATCTATATGTGGGCCCCACTGAAGTTTAGAATCTAAAGTGATGCCTAGAAATACAGTGGTGTCCACAAGGTCCAACTCTTCGCCATTAAGAAGTATACTGGTTTTCACCTGTCTTACGTTAGGTGTTGTAAACTTAAAACATTTAGTTTTCTTATCATTCAAAAGTAGATTGTTAGCATTAAACCAGTGTACCACTTCTGAGAGGGCACTGTTTACATCGTCAGAAAACATTTCTTGACGCTTAAGTTTAAATAATAGTGACGTATCATCTGCAAACAGCACTATTTCGTGATTCTCTCTTGTTATATAAGGTAAGTCATTTATATAAATCAAAAATAAAAATGGACCAAGAATCGAGCCCTGCGGAACTCCCATTGAAACTATGGACCCCGAAGATCTCTTTCCATTGACGTCCACCTTCTGAATCCTGTTACTCAGGTACGAGATAATAAGATTCAGAGAAGTGTTTTTAACGCCATAGTGGTGTAACTTCCTGATCAAAGTTTCATGAACCACGCAATCAAAAGCCTTGGATAAATCGCAAAAAATACCCAAATGTTTTGACTAGTAGCGTAATCTAGTATTTGTGGTGAACATTTAGATAAGAAATTTGAAAAATCATTCATAAGCCCTACGAAATTCTTTCCGTTATCGGAAAAGATTTCACAAGGCTTGCCGCGTCTAGAAATAAATCTTTTTAAGGCTAACAAATATGCCTCTGTGGAAAGATCACTAACCAGTTCTAAGTGAACTGCACGAGTTGTGAAGCAGACAAATAAGCAAATGTAGCTTTTAACTACCCTAGAACCTCAACCTTTCCGGTTCAAAATTAACACTGGACCGGCGTAATCCACTCCGCACCGCCAGAAAGGATAACTGGGAGTAATGCGTTCTGTAGGTAAATTTCCCATTATGGGAGTGGGTGTTCTGCCTCTCAATCGCGTACAACTCACACAATCAATCAATAAATAAAAAAAAAAAAAAAAAAAAAAAACAATCATGCACAACTTTTCGTGCAAGATTTCTACCGCCTACAGGCCACCATATCTCTCGCAAATTATATAAAAGCGTCTGTGGGCCAGCGTGTAACAATTGTTTATGCTCATGACGAAATAACAATTCAGAAAAATGATGTTGTGCTGAAAGTAAAATTGGATGTTTTTTGTCCAATGTAAATGTGGTCGAATTTTTTAGACGGCTACCGACGCGCATGATTTTCTCGTCGTCTAAAAATAAATGTAACTTTGCCAAGTTATGCTTGTTCCCTAGAATGCCAGTATTTCTTAACGACTTGAACTCATCTGAAAAAGATTCTAGTTGAGACAGTCTAGCCAACGTTATATCAGCCTCCCTTAATTCCTCCACGGTGATAACGCCAGATCGCGGCGCGGACTTATTGCGTATATTGTAAATGAAGCGACGTACATATGTGACAGCACGTCTCATGCGGTTGAATTGAGAGAACCTGACAAATGGAAATAATGTAGAATCATGTACTTGTTTGACAAGAAACGAATGGGAAACGCTCGGTTTAGTTTCAGGCAAATCTTCGCGGTTCATATAAGGCGCTAAAGAAACGTCAGCACAGCTGAAACTCGATTCGCGAAGGAACGCTGGGCCTTCCCACCATAGAGAAGACCGTGAAAGGTCTTCCAGTCCGACTCCACGCGAAACCATATCGGCTGGATTTTTCTTTCCGCTTACGTGACGCCATGGCAGTTCCTTCGTCAACTCCTGAATTTCAGCTGTTCTGTTTTGTACAAATGACTTTAATAAGTTGGGAGGCATATGAGCACGATTGTGGAATCTGTCCAAAACATAACACTATCGAAAGTACGATTTAATGCTGTGTTTACTCGGTCGTATAATCGAGCGCCGAGTAAGGCACCGCACAATTCCAGCCTAGGAATACTTATTGGCTTTAAAGGCGCTACCTTTCCCTTGGAGCACAATAATCTCACCATTGTGGTCGAACCATGAGTCACTGTGCGAACATAAATACATGCGCCATACGCTGTTTGCGACGCATCAGAAAAAATATGTAATTCCAATCGTATGGGATCTATATCAATAACATGTCGCGGTACATGAATAGTGTTAAGCGCAGACAAGCCGTCTATAAATTTGTTCCACGCTCGCATTACATCGCAAGGAACCTCGTCGTCCCATTCTAATTGTAACAGCCATAACCTTTGTAATAAAACCTTAGCGATAATTATGGTAGGACTAAGTAACCCTAATGGGTCAAATATTTGAGACACATGCGATAAAATTGTGCGCTTTGTGAACGTGGAATGATTACCTTTGAATTGTGTATTAAAGTAAAACTCGTCGGTTGAATTATGCCAACTTTTCCCCGACCTTCGCAGCTCAATTCCATATATTCAAATTAATCCTCTAATTACATAGGAATAGGCTATAGTATGTCACTTAGTAATAGCTTTCTGTCATCGGAAGAATATTTCAATTTTTGGCCATACCTAGACACCGAATAATAGTAAGAGTAGGAGGTACTTACGCTGAACTCCTTAAGAGTTTTAGGTACTACTCCACCGATAAAGCCGTTGACCTGGTCGGAGATATCCCTGCCCAGGACCTTCACGCGGAGTTCAGACTGCAAGAAAAATATTTAAAGATTAGCAAGTTTACATATCAATAAAAGTTGTAGACCGAAATGTCTTTATTTGTAATTTCGAACAAAAATAGCAGCGAGGGGGCTAATTGTAGACTTCCTTTTAGTTTTTTTTTTATTATTTTTGAGTACGAAATGAATGCTTTCCTATGTAAGGGAGTAAACCGGTATTATTTATGCAATCGTAGATAGCAAATAATTGTAATTAAAATGTTTCCTTAATTACAGAATACCCACATCAGAAAGGCACAAAAAAGCAGTGACAGTTTAAAATATATTTTTTAACTCACGTTAATGTTTCCTAATGAGAGGTTAATGTCGATGCTACGGATAGAAATACCAGAGATGACGCCAATGCTAACTCGGACTTGACCATTGACGCGGACCCTCACGATATCAACCCTGTAGAGAAGAAAATAGAGAATTACTATATGGAGTTGAAGGAAGCTGATGCCAAGTAAAAATTGGGCGGCTTTCCATCGTGACTGATGCTGTCTTACGTGATACGGTAATACTTATCTTTGTTTGCCTTCATCATCAAACCATTAAGACCAAGACTGCCTCATTAGTCTAATTGTCCCAAACGCAACTGCTACGCTAAGTATTATTGGGTTTTTCTCGCGCTGAGTCTGGATTTATGACCAGTTAATGGCAATTCCACCTCGCCAAAGACAAGGAGAAATATACAGAGTTGATAGCCAACCTTCAGTGATTGGAGAGGCACCAAGAGAAGAAGAATGGCAATAGGCTCGCCCCCTATTACATGGGGCCTATACTTCTCTTCCTTACCCTTCGGGGAATATAGGCGTGATGGTACTTTATGTTATCAAACTATTAAATGATTCAAACCATTTATTTATTTTTTAATCCACCACGCTGACGTATTTCTTGCCATCGAGAAGATCTCTTAGGCATAAAGGTTTCCTCACGATGTTTGCCTTCATCATTTAATCGAACCATAATTATTTGGTTTTATGTTACCTATTGCCGTTCAGTAGTGGACTATATGCCGATATGATGTTCTGTGCCGAATATATTCTGATTCGTGTTATTAGTACAAATAAGATATATGGCATCTAGGGCCCTGCATGTGATTTCTAAAAGTTACCTTCGATTTTATAATGGAGGGCCACCAACGAATTATAGCCTCCTAATGCTATAGCCGATACGGCTATCACTGCATTTAGGGTTTCCACAAAATGTGTGTCGTAATTCCTATTTTCTTTCTAGAGCTTTATTAACAACGCAGTATTAAAATAATACTCTTGTAGCGTTACTTACTTTCCAGATGCGCTGAACTCAAGATTGTTGCCAAAGAACTCCACATAAGCTGCAGCTTCGGCTAAAACAAACAATGCATCAATGAAGTACTTAAACAGCAAAATATTCCAGTCATATCTATCTATCAATATCAAGATTAAGGCCTCCCTGTTTGACCCGTAGTAGCTCTCAGCGAAATGAACATTCCACTCCGAAATGACATGATGAAGATATGTAGAGTTTTTTTTTTAATAGCTTGTGAATCGCACTGACTAGTATTCTTGTACGAGTGGGTTAAGAAAGAAAGAAGAAAGAAAATATATTTTATTTGTGTTGTTTTAAAGAAAATATATTTTCTTTCTTCTTTCTTTCTTAACCCACTCATTTCATGTCGGTAGTGCAAGTCCGACGCATCCATTAGTCTAACCCTGTTTCCAAGGGCGGGGGAGGGGTCATGACAGCCCCCCCCCCCAGACCCCCCCCCCCAGATATCTATTATTTTCAAAATTAAATTATAACTTCTTGTTACATGACCAAGACTATGTGACCCCCGCCCTGGCCCCAAAGCTGGATCCAAGTCCGACTCGAGTCAAATATGTTGCTGTCTTGATTACTTACAAACGGAACCATGGATGAAAGGCAGTTCAATGTCGAAAGTAAGTCGAGAGGTGATAACGCTGTAGTTAATTCGATTGACCACAATGTTACTAAGGCCAGTGCTTAACACGTCCTCAACAAAGGCGACGTAGTTGAAGATCCTGAAAATGAAAAAAAAAGCTAAGGATAAAAAAATACACAAGTTTTGTGTAGCAGAAAAGGTAATCAGTAATTAAAGCGATTTATTTTGTTCGAGACGGAGAAAACAAAATTGTTACTGTCAAGGAGGTTTCTGGAGTGATCTGTTAGGAGGACACAGTGCCTCCCTCTTTCTGTGGTGGCTATTGGAGATATTTTATCGGGAATCCCACACTCTCCGGTTTAATCCCCAAAGACCGATCGCCTTTTGAAGAAGAACAAAACAGGTATATTTTAGTTTTTTTTTTGCATTTCCCATGCTAAGATTATAAAGTTATTTTAGTAAGAAAAAATTTGACTGTGGGCAGGTTTCGAACTGCGTTATCTGGTTGAATACACCAGACGCTATGACCCACTACTAACAGTTACTAGTTCGTAGGAAAAAAAAATAGCAGGTACATCAAAAGAGGGTTTATCATTAATGATTTGTATCATCTCTATTTCCATAAGTTTTGTTTCAACTGATCTACAAATAATACAAACAAAAATGGTTCTAGGTGACTTACACGGGCACTGGTAGGGCGTAGGTAGAACCTTCTCTCTTGATGTGCATGGGGTCCATTCCAGCATCTTTGATGGACTGGGCGACATCTTGAATAGCGCTCTCTATCGCACCACTAACCAGACGCTCGTTAGAGAAATCGACTGAAATACACAATTCAGTATATTATTTATTAAAAGATATAAATTCTAGTGAAAACATAATTCTTTATGAGGGAGGATTCGGATTTAACGAAGCTACCCAGACGTCGTTACTATTTCTCTTCCACATTCTACATCCGTAGGTGTCAGCGACAACTATTTAAGGAATGTTTTTCCTGTAATTTTCGACTGTATTTCCATAACTATTAGGCATTGTACACCCTGTCACATACAGGCAAAGTATGAACTTTGCCTGTATGTTTGTAAGCCCGATCCTAATGACTCTAACTGAGTCATGGCACTTTTTAAAACACCGAGTTGTTTCTGAGACTTTTTATACATAAACCTAGAACCAACCGAGACCTAAAGTTTTTGATTGGGTGTTTTCACCTAGCGACAATTCCTTTGAATCGCACAGTGAAGATAATCCATCGCATTTAAAATTAAAAAGCCATTTTCTCAATATGAAACAACCAGACTTTAAAGTATCCGCAATTTTTTGCATAATTTTATTAATTCTGTTTTATCATCCGAACTTGTAATTAAGTCGTCGACGTAGAAATCGTTATTAATTATTTCCTTGACCTTCGCATCCGTAGAGTCATATCCTATTTGTTTAAGACATCTAACACTCAAGAACGGTGCCGAAGCTGTCCCGTAAGTTACCGTATTAAGACGATAAATGCCAATGGGTTCAGATGGGTCGTCACGCCAAACAATCAGCTGTAGATTGCGTTGTGATTCGTTAACTAAGCACTGACAGTACATTTTTTCAATGTCCGCGCATGCAGTGTACCTGTTTTGTCTGAAGCGTAATAAAATGTCAACTAAATCACTCTGCAAACGTGGTCCCACCAGCTGAAGATCGTTCAATGACTTGCCAGTGCTGGATGCTGCGCTGGCGTCGAACACAACGCGGAGCTTAGTCGTAGTACTATGCTCACGATATACACCGTGATACGGCATAAAATAATGCGGTGTATCGTATGAGTATATACGTGACATATGGCCTAACTGTAAATACTCGTGAATAAAGTCTGTGTATAATTTTTTATAACTGGCATTATTGTTTAAGCGTGCCTCAAGTGCCATGAAGCGGCGTTTCGCTTGAGGATAAGTTGCACCTAAGTTGGAAGGTGATTCCTTAAACGGTAAACAAACACAGAATCTTCCGTCACTACTGCGCGTCGTAGTCTGCACGAAATGATTCTCGCATGCCCGTTCGTCGTCTGTACGCGTGTCACCAATCCTCGGTAGCTCTTCTAACTCCCAAAACCGCCGTAGTTGCGCGTCTACCGAGAGGCTAAAATTGCAATGTGTGTATTTATTACTACGCATATTAATATTAATAGGGCCAGAAATTAGCCACCCTAACTTCGTATTTTGTAAAAAGAGTCCGTTATGTAACCTCATTTTACCATCGCATAATAAGTCCCAAAATATATCTGCGCCTAATAAAATGTCTATATTTCGGGATTCGCAAAATTCAGGATCGGCCAGCTGTATTTGATTAGGAATACTAACCCTTGCGCTTTGTTTACATACAGCTGGTAACGTTGATGTTATGTGTGGCAGCACAAAACACCTAATGCGTGTTGAAAAATTATTCATTCGAGATTTAATTTCAATATCACACATTTGCGTTGCATGTGTTATTGAATTACCTACTCCGCGAATTTGGAAAGTGGACTGTATTAAATCAATATCTAAAATGTCGCATAATGATTTCGATACAAAACAATGCTGACTACCACAGTCGAGCAGCGCGCGTGCAACATGGTATTTATTTTGTTTATCAGCTATCTCGATCAAAGCGGTAGACAACATCACAAGTCGTACATGCATACATGTATTGCGAATTAAAGAATTGTCTACGTGTGCACTATTTGCCTGTGAATAAGAAATGTTCACCGGGCTGAAGTCCGCGGGTAGTGTAAAGGCCGCGGGGGACGCCTGACCAGCACCGGCGACGTCGATGTATTCAATGTTATTCTCATTGACGTGCAATGCTACGCTTGACAACGTTTGATTGTCACTGCTAACTTGAGCATCATTATGAATAAGCGTATTATGTTTTTTATTACATTTGCGGCACGGTCCAAATCTGCAAGTTTCCAAGCGTAAACAATTTTCACACAATTTGTTCGTGCTTACAAATTGTAGTTTAGTGTCGAGATTAGAATTAATAAACTTATAACATGCGTACAAAGGATGATAGTCGTTACACATTAAACATTATTTTTTATACACCATTGGACGTTCTTGTACCTTATTATTGGTGGATACATTGCATTGTGACTTGTTGTTGTATACTGTAGTTTGTGACCTTTTATAATCTCTACGAGTTTGATCATAGTTAGTTTTTATATGTGAATGTGAAACCTGTAATGTATCCAACATATCTACCCTACGGTTAAGAAACTTAAGTAGGTCGCTTAGATATGGTTGAGAGTCATCATACTTCTGTGTAGTGCTCTTAAACTGCTCCCACTCCCGTTCAGTAGTCTCATCTAATTTAGATGTAATAATATAAATAATTAATGTGTCCCAGCTGTCAGTAGGCCCACCTAAGATTTTTAAAGCGCGTAAGTTTTTAAGAATAGTGTCTACAAGCTTCCTGACAAGATGGGGCGACTCCTTAGATAACTTTTGAAGGTTAAATAGGGCCTTAACATGGTTATGCACTAAGAGCCTATTATTGTTGTATCGATTGAGAAGCAGTTCCCACGCCACAGTATAATTTATTTCTGAAAACTCTAATGCGTCTATGATCAACTCTGCGCTCCCTATAAGGGACGATTTAAGGTAGTGGAATTTTTTAATATTACTAATTTCTTTGGAATTATGAACTAACGATAGAAACGTGTCTCTATACTCGAGCCAGTGCTCATATGTACCGTCAAAGGTAGGCATAGTTATAGTAGGCAATTTGATTGACTTCAACTTTCCACATGACACATTTGAATCATTACTGGTTCCTGTGGACTCGAGTATATATTCAGCCTGAGCTAGTGTACTGTAATATGTGTCTTCTAATTGCTGTTCTATATCACACTCTTTGACGGTTTTCTCAATTTTTGTTTGTAACTCGCCAAATTCGGTGAACAAGCTCGCAGCCCCTTTCAAACGTAGCTTTAAATCAATACGAGTTTGTGGTTTTAAGTTTTCTACTTGAATGTTAGCTACATGGTTTGAAAGTTTAGTTAACCTGCCTTTGATAATTCCACGGGATTTTACTAGGTCTCGTAAAATCTCCGTATTTTGGTCGTTGTTGGCCATTAATTTATGCGGGGACGTATCACGACCTTTAGCCATTTTGGTAGGTGTAAAAAGCGAAAGAAAGTACTCACGGTTGAGTCGTTAAGTGATTCCTGCTGAAGCTAGCTGCGGCCAAGCAGGAACACAAACCAAGCGTGCGCAAAAGCTAAGCACCAAACACACTGGAAAGTAAAATAAAGCACGGTGTCACACAAATGAAGCGAAGAAGGATGGTTAGGAAGGGTGGCCGGCCGTACCAAAATTTGCGTATTTCTTTCCAATGATGATAATCACTGCATGCCGACGACGCCGCGTTGTCCGTCGGTTCACTCGTTGATGCGATTGTTCGGCTCGATGGACCATAAATATGTACGTGCAGCAGTGTTGGTGGTTTCGGCTAGTAATGAAAAACGTTGTAGATATAAATATATTACATTAAATATATTTCTAAAATAACATTTTTATTGCAAATTTTTAATATGACGCGTAATGACGGTTTGATATTCGAAGAAGAAAAAAAAAACAAATGACAGAAAAAAGAAATAAATGGTTGAGTTGCCAGCCGGAGGGCAATGTTGCAATAACACAAAAAACTAATAATTATAATAAGTTTGTAGCGACATCTAGCACGCTACATGAAACTACGTCGTTCAAAATCCTGAATCGCGCAAGTGAAGTTTACCGCGCGATTAGAGTATATACAACCGCCTGACATCAACCGTCGGGCCGTAGCCCGCCAGGCAAAAACACCTGCCTGGTTGGAGGATCCTCCCTTTGGTTGGAGAGGAAACACACCTCGCCTCTCTACAAGTTCCTAATAATTAAAAACCATACGTTATTAAAAAATACAATCCTGAACATTCCTGTACCTATCGAAGCGTAAAATTTTATAATTTGAAAATAAAAAGATTTCACTAGCTAACGCTGTCGTATTAACTATTCATCAAGCAGAATTGAATATTACACCCAAGAGAAGCAACGATTAAAAATCCTACTTCATCATCATCAAATCAAGGTACATTTTAAGGCTTTGGTTAAGCCTTTGAGGATTAAGTTCAAAATCAACTGAGAAAATTTGACTATTTGTGGTAGCTTAATGTGCTGGCCATTGTACCTGCACTCGTATCGATAAATCCATTTTTGTAAAATATCTGGGTATAGTTATAGGTCTACATTAAAATGTCTCGAGCACCTCCACATGTTTAGTAACCGGTTGCGTAAAGGGAAATGCCCATTTGATAAAGAGGTTTTGGCCAAATGACGCCCACGAAAGAAACAAATTATAGGCATTAGGGTTGACATTATGGATGAAGAAACAACCACTAATTTTTACTCAGAACTCGGTTGGAGTTATAAAAATCATATTAAAAATTCACGGTTAACAAAAACACATACTTGTAGTTTTATGATTTTTGGTCGTGGGAAGCGGGTACAGAATCCAAGGTAAAGCCAAGGTCGTCATCAGGAGCGGTAACAGGGTCCATAATCATAATCAAAGTCGCCGAAAAATCAACCAGAAAACGCAATTCAAAAAATCACTAGTCGCAATAGCGCATTTTGTCAACAAACAAAATGTGAAATGTCAATGTCAATCAGTCAGTTGTCAATTATGATTTACGATTATTATTGACGTAGGGATGACGATAAGATATCAATTTATCGAAAAATCTATTAAAAAAAACCGAAAACACGGAATCGGTTCAATAGTTTGTATTTGAAGCCCAAAAATGGACAAACACTTCTTTTTTTCTGTAAAAAGACAATAAAAAAAGCAGAAAAAATCGCACAAACAAAAAGGTTTCCCAAAAATCTGTTTTTACCGATTTTAGTGTATCGATTTTTTCAGTAAAAGTCGCTATCCCTCCCTACTTTGACGGATAGACCAAAGCCCGGAAGTTGTAAAATAAAGCAATCCGATTGAGTGCCTTAATTAAATCGGCTTTTAATTCCGGAGTTCTGCTACAAATAAGTTTATAGCAACATTTTAGTTACTAAATGCGTATTTTTTATTGTTGGGCAAAGCATGGCCAAAAATGGGCGATTTATGTCATCAAGACTCTTAGACAGGTGACTAATGGATACACCAGCATTTTATTTGTGTCGTGTGTTGACGTGGTAGATAGTAGGAGTCACCACAGATCTCTTCTTCATATTTATTATTTGCCTTACAGACTAATAACTTTTATTTATTTATAAGGAAACTCAACAGCTTATTACTAAATTTACATGATTTTAGTATTCACTTCACCATCAATGCACAGTCTAATGTCATTGCGATAATGTTTCTAACATCATTGTGTCTGCCCACACTGAACAGTCATAGTGAGATGATAACAATTATCTCTTAGCCAATTACAGAGTTTTACGTCATTGATAGAGCTAGACTAACCAGAAAGTGGCGATAACACAAGTGCAGCAAGTATGTATAAACAAGGATATTGATAGAAAGGAAATAACAAAATATTATAATATCATAATATCTGGAAGCAATCAAAGACATACTTTAGTTTATAAAGAATGACTTATGACACACTATATTCATTAAGCATATTCATTAAACAATATCTGTTTGACCTGTCTACGGTATGATTGTTTTGATAAATGAAATATATCGACATCTTCAAAGCTCAAAGAGTAGATATGAGGCAGTCGGGTCATAACAGCATTTCTCCCGTATTTGGTGCGAAAGCCAGGGATATACTGAATAATTTTGTATGTCTGATACGTGTTTTTGGGGTACAGAAATCTATACATGATAACAGATCACTGCTGTTCAATCGACCCCGTAGGATGTCAAAGAGCAGAAGCATATCCAACATCTTACGCCTATCCACAAGGGGAAGCATATCATAGTGTTAACAATCTCGGGCATAGGAATCATGACGTCTTCGGGATTTTTAATTTAGAAATTTAATGAACTTAATGAACAAATGATTTAATTTTCTATTTAACTAACACAACTATTCAAATTGCTGATGACAAGCTTCCATAGATAAATTCCAATACTACTTATAATTAAGTTGGTATGGTTAGCATTAAAAAAACATCAAAAATATAGTTTGAGTGCCGCTATTATAAACCCCAAGATGTGTGTAGGTTACTCTAAGTCATCTACGTACGTAGCTTGTCTTCAATTTACCAAATACCTAGGTATATTTTGCAATTTTTTTGTAATCATATTATATTTCCTTAAAGTTGCTGAATATTTTCAAACACATTCTGAATTAGATCGAAGGCGTGAGTAATTCAAGCAAGTAGGTTAGTATAAAATAATTGCGTTAATTATTATATACAGATCTTATGCACATACGCTGCGTACCCTGATGTTGTTCCTATTCCATGTTGACTTTTACTTGTTTTCTTACGAATCATTAAGTGTTCTTAACAGGCTGCAATACTCAACACTCATGAATGTCTTTTATGTTATGGTATGGCATAAAAGACACACATTACTAGTATTCTTGTTAACCCCTCGTGCTAAGCTAAATGCTTGTGTTACGAATGGGTTCACGTCGGTAGTTTAATGGGTGGGTTTCGAACCGGCAACCACATGATCGCAAGTCCGACGCCCTAGCCATTAGGCTACCGCTGCTTTAGAATATTTTGTTTGATTGGGATTCATAACCATAAAATCAGTTACCACCTCAGAAATAATGGTTGTTTGCCTTGCTCTTATGGAACATGACTGAGGCTGTATTATCCTATACAATCAGAGCAGTAGTAGTAGTAGAGTCGATATACGATCATGTACTCCGTGAAGGGTTCGGCATAGGTGTACTAAATGTTCACCCACAGTTTGCCAGTAAGATAAGGTCCCATGTAATAAGAGGCAATCCTATTCCATTAACCAGATATAACCAAACTCCGAGCTGCAAAGAAAAGTTGGGCGAAAGTATTGCATCAGTAATTGCCGCATTACCTACAATTTAAATAGTGTTCAAAAAGCAGGCTTCTTGTGGTATCTTATATTTTTAACTGATACACCTTTGTATTGTTATTGATGTCATAATGTATAAAGTAATGTATGTAGGTAAACAATGTCGTCCCGAGACGCGCGTTCGCGCGGCCGTGGGTCGTGGGCGAGTGAGGCAGGCCGGCAGAGGGCGTGGCTAACAACCACGTGCTGCGCGCGAGTTGCTGACGCATTACATTTACATTGTTAGCTTAGTGACTTTGCACAGCGCGGCAGTCGTCTCCCCGCAACCAAACGAACAACAAATGTATTTATATACTGGTACCAGGCAGTAAACTATATATAAAAAAAATATAAATATCTTCACTCAGTCACTGCTACACTTGCAACGCCCATATTGGTGACCCGCGACATTGAGCATGCAATTTTCGGCTATGATACCGGACATTGGAGTACGAGCATGCAGACAACGTGGCATCGCAACACGTGCGCATGGACCGCGTGGCAAGAACGCGCATGGGCAGCGAGGCAACAGAGGAACAGCACGGGTACAGGGATCATCATAGTCTCGGGAGGACGCTTTGTAGCAGTTGCAATACGTCAAGGTGTTACGTGGTTACATTCGCAGCACATTCTGACTACTCTGGAGGACACGGGACACGGCGGCGACACTCTACAGGACAGTGTGCGCGTCATGTGCAAGGCATCACGCTTTGATGCGTCGACAGAACTCCGCTCAGAGTGGTGGATGGCGCAACTTATCATTCCATGGACACGACCAAGGAAGAGCATAACCATGACGATAATATTGGACACCACCTAACAGAGAATCGGTTCAACATAATATTTGGTTCATCGTACGAGCAGCTTTTTATCGAAGTGTCATACGGAGTGAAACGTGAATTGTGATTTATTGATAAAAGTGACGGTTTTAGAAATAGTAAATTATATTTATTAGGCTTTAAGCAACCCGTTTATTGTGCCACAACTGAGATTATTCTCAGAATGAAAGGGGTTAAGGCGGTTCTGGTTTAAAAGCCGTTCAGAAGGAAACACAAAAAATAATTATCCCGTAAAATTTTCATGGAATATAGGTTCTTTCTCGGTGAATAAGATCTATTCACTGATCGGTCAGTTTTATGAGATATGTTATAAACATTCTTGTCATATATTTTGCTCTGGATAGTTCTTCGCGTAGACAAAACACTTTTCTGATCTTTGTTTAAAAAAAATATTTTCTCATAATAACATACATAGGTTCACTTATAATGACATGGTACAAGAGATCTGGCAACAAGTATCTCGATAAAGACCTCTTGACAGTCTCTCAAGGAATGTACCCTAACAGGTATTACACAAGGAGGGTGTTGGGGTGTTTAATTAAGAGGACCCAGTGCCTCCCTCCACGTGCTGATGGTTTGATTGTTGATGATTTGTGACGAATTCCGAACCCAATAACGAAATTTGGAATTCGAAACTCTTCGATGTGATCTCTCCCGCAAACAAAAAAGGTACTTTGACAATTGGCTATAACAATGAAGGTACTAAGGTAACTTAAGAATACAGTAACTAATAACACGATTAAGGTATAATGAAGACATCTTGAAATATGAATATTGAACAGATATTGTCAAAATTATATTATTCGAACCTGTATGAAAAAGGAAAACTAAAAATGATTGTGAGTGAATAATGTCAGGTTGCCAGGGAGACCACAAGTGCATCTGTATTTTGACACCACACATTTTTATAATCAACGCATCTAGTCCTTGATTTAATAAAATTCTTTTTTTCACAAGAACCGATTTAACATAATTTTTAAATTTCTTGCCGGTGAGATCAGTGGCAGATTTTGGAAGTTTGTAAAACACACACAATTTCCTAGAAATGATGTATTTGTTTTAGTTAATCTAAATTTTGGCATCACTTGTTGCGGGCATGCCCGATCCATTGTCTATGACGTCACGCCAACGTCTTCGTCCGGCCTCATCTAGAAAAAAAAATTGTTCTTATGAAATACTGTTATTATAATTATCTTTTAATAGTATTATGTGAAAAAATATAAAATACTAGCTTTCCGCCCACGGCTTCGCCCTCGTGGTTTCTTGACTTTTATCTATTATTATTAGGGATACCTATTTTAAAAAAAATGTATGCCTATGTGAAGATGCAGCTTACAATGGTAAAAGAATTTTTGAAATCGGTCCAGTAGTTTTGTGTGAAAACATTACAAACACACATACAAAAACACAAATTTTTCCTTTTTATAATATTAGTTAAGATGTTTTCATAGAATAGTACCTAATACTAGTTGTACTGCCACTAGTGCCGCTTCTAGTACCTTTAGCAGTTGTATCAGTTGTTGCGGGCATGGTCGATCCATTGTCTATGACGTCACGCTTACGTCTTCCTCCGGCCACAACATCTAGGAAAAACGTTGGTCTTTTGAAATACCATTACTATGATTTTCTATTAATAGTTTTATGTGAAGAACAATAAAATATATTTTTATAGAATAGTTTCCTAACTTGCCACTTCGCGCCAAGATAAAGAATAATATTTAATTTAAAAAATAATCTTTTCCTGGTAAATAATAATTGTCATATGGTCTGGAAAGTGCCGCGCTTAGGCACAAATTCACTATAAACATGATGTACTTACTACGACCATCACCCAGGGTTGATTTCTCTGCGCAGACGACAGCTGCCTGCAATAAAAAAAACAATCTTAATTCTTAAATTATTATCATTTTGTCTTTCCAGTACCTAGGTACACCTAGAGGTTTCTTTATCTTACTTTTCAAGGCAACAAAACAAGCCAATAAAAATAATTTGGTAGTACTTTTTTAATGTAATTTTTACATTATAGTTTGTCCCCAAAACGCCCGCATATCACTTTACTCAGTGATCTTTGCAACAAGAATCTCGATAAAGACCTCCTCACAGTCTCTCCGATGTTCAGTCTCAACAGATGTTTCACAAGGAGGGTGTTGGGGTGGGTAATTAAGAGGACACAGTGCCCCCTCCATGTGTTGATGGTTTGATTGTTGATGATTGGTGACGAATTCCAAACCCAATAACGAAATTTGGAATGCCAAACTTTTCGATCTAATTCCCGAAGACCGACCGCCTTTTGAAGGTCTCTCCCGTTAACAAAAAGGTACTTTAACAATTAGTAATAAGTAACAATGTACTTACGAATACAGCAACTAACTGATAACACGATGAAAATCTTCCTTGTGAATAAAATCTTTTGTAAATGATCGATTAGATTATGACGTAGTTTTAAATTAATATTATTATTTGAGCTCAAGACAGTGTCTCTGTTACCCGGGGTTGAAAAAACTTGTGGATCTCCTCTCGAACTGCGGTCTTTTATATAAACCGAATATTTGAATAATATTATATTCCGTATACTTACTAACACCTGTGCAAAGAGAATCTCAGATAAATAGCCTTCAAACAATAATGAACACATATTCTTTGTACTACAGAACACACAGAATTTTCTAGAGCGATTTAATACTTACATTTATTTAACTTGTCAAGCGGCATATTGTAGACACAATGCAAAATCTATTGTTATGTCCTCATGAGGAAACTGTATGCATTGACGGGTTAAGGCTTAGAAGTTATTTTCAAATTACTAACCTAACCTAACTATTGATTGAAACTTCTCTTATTATTATTATCACGATTTTACGTGAAGCGTGAAGCTTTTTATTTAAAATGTTTCAACTAATTTTAAGTACTTACCTACATACAATTAAAAAGCGCTCCGCAGTTTTTAAAATGAATCATAACATAACATACCATCACGCCTGTATTCCCCGAAGGGTTAGGCAGAGGTGCACTTAATGTACACCCACAGTTCGCCGGTATGTTTGGGTCCCATGTAATAGGGGGCGAGCCTATTGCCATTCACCGGGCACAAATCCAGACTCCGAGCTGCTACTGAGAAATTCATAGAAAAACTCAATAACACTTTGCTCGACCTGGGGATCGAACCCAAGACCTCTAGCGTAGCAGTCGCGATTGGGACCACTAGACCAACGAGGCAGTCTAAAATGAATCATTTGATATAAATAAAAGAAGGGACATTCTTAAGTTCTTATAACTATCGACGTTATATATCACCCGTATTGTTAACAAAAATATTGTTTAAAAAATATAATAAGATGCCATTGAATTATTTTATAATTTTTAGTTCGTGATAAAAGTTTGTTGCTTAGTTTTTTTAAGTATTTTTTTTTATTTGTTTGCCGGCTGTAGTATCATCATTCACCGTACAGTGCGTAGTCAGTCTTAAATATAGGTATATAAGATAATTTATTGTAAATTGTGAAAAAATAAACTTGTGTTGCTCTGCAACCAAAGATTTTTATTTTGTAAAAAAAAACATCCCCGACAATTCGACAACTTTATACCTCGATCGATTTTCATCAAACAAGCTAAAAACACTCCTGACTAATTCACCTTTCAGACAAAAAAACTAAATCCAAATTGGTCCGTCCGTTCGGGAGCTACGATGCCACAGACAGACATACACACAGACACGTCATACTTATAACATATTTTTTAACCCCCGACGCAAAAACCCCGTCGTTTTTGCGTCGGGGGTTAAAAAATATTAATATTAATTATAAATATGACCACTAGATGAATAAGGCTAATGTAAGTATTGATATTATAGTCACGAGGTATATAAGTTATTGATACACTTGAATAAATACCTACGGAAGTATGGCGTTGGCATTGGAATGTATTAAATTTGTAGATGTCGTTTATTTGTACTTAAAAATATGTATAACAGACAGCAGACAAAAAAAAAACCTTTTCATTTACAACTTAAAATAATCTTAAAAATATTCTAATATGAGATTCGAATATTTGTATGTTTCATGAGACGATACAAAAATATTATGCTGGAAATATTTGCTTTTCCAGCCTACAAAGCAGGTTGACAGGTAGCAAAACGTGCACCTGGTTTTAAAATTTAAATGGGCAAGTATGATTTTTCCGTCATGTAGCCGTACGTAATAATATTACCGCATACACGATCACAACTCCAGTGTACGAAGAGTGCTCTGGAAATATACCTATGGCACATTGTGTAGCCTTGTGACTCATCAAAAATGGCGATTTTTAGCCATCCATCTATCTTGAAGCGGCGGTAGCCTAATGGCTAGGGCGTCGGACTTGTGATCATGTGGTTGCCGGTTCTAAACTCACCCATTGCACTACCGACGTGAACCCACTCGTAACACAAGCATTTAGCTTAGCACGAGGGGTTAACAAGATTACTAGTAATGTGTGACCCGCATAGCTAGTAACATTTTTTTTAAAGAAAAAATAAAAAGCTAACATCAAATGTTGTGAGTTCATTTAAAAACAATAAATACCTATATTTCTTTCTTTTCTTTCTTTCTATATCGTAACCAAATAAATGGCAGAAATGTATTGCATACGAGTATTAGGACATAAATACATATTGTCATGCCTGTCTCTCATGGGGGTAGGCAGAGACTATAGATTTCCACTTGCTACGATCCTGGCACACTACTTTCGCTTCATCAACATTCATCAATCTCTTCATGCATGGCCGTCAGTTTAGGGTGCTCGGAACCTGGACTTTTTTAAGAACATATTTTTTAAGATAATTAAAAATTTTCCCAATTTACCCATCTGTGACTGAGTCGGTACTTATTGAGTTTAAGGGGATGCTAACCCCGCGTTTCCACTGACGACAAAACATGTTGTAAACAGCTACCTATCCCACTCACTCTTTGAGAGGTAAATAGAGTTGGATAGATGTTAGCAAGATGTTTTGTCGTTCGTGGAAATGCGCTGTAAAAGAGACGCTACTACACCTGACATGGCACGACTTACTAGAAGATCAAATTTAGCGGCGGTAGCCTAATGGCTATGGTGTCGGACTTGCGATCATGTGGTTGCTGGTTCGAAACCCACCCATTACACTACCGACGTGAACCCACTCGTAACACAAGCATTTTATAAGGACGAGGGGTTAACAAGAATACTAGTAATGTGCAACCCACATTGCTAGTAAGATTAAAAAAAAACCTTTTTATTCATTTAATACAAAGTATCTGGTGGTGATTGCGCTGCCCAGCCTTTACCTGGCATAGTCGCTATCCATGACCGACGTTTAATCGTTTGCTTGTGCTGGCAAAACATAAATTTTTTTCACTTTATGCGTGTCCAATCAAATATTCGATGTTTACCCACTGAGTTGGTACGGCACAATGAAATTAATATTTTACTTTAATACATACGTCTCTTTAATAACTTCACTTGTACAAATAGGAGATTTTGTTAAGGCCTTGACGACAGAAAAGAGCTCGCGAGTGGCACGTGGTTGCTAGCCAAGCCCGCGCCCTTTACCGACCTACCTCACTAGCACGCGTCTCGAATCGACATTATCTGTCTTTTTTAGGGTTCCGTAGCCAAATGGCAAAAAACGGAACCCTTATAGATTCGTCATGTCTGTCTGTCTGTCTGTCTGTCCATCCGTATGTCACAGAATTTTTACTCTGGAACTATAAGAGCTATGCTGTTCAAACTTGGTAAGTAGATGTATTCTGTGAATCGCATTAAGATTTTTACACAAAAATAGAAAAAAAAAACTAAAAAAATTGGGGGTCCCCATACTTAGAACTCAGACTCAAAAAATTTTTTTTCATCAAACCCATACGTATGCCATATCTATGGAAAGGTCTTCAAAAATGATGTTGAGGTTTCACATATCATTTTTTTCTAAACTGAATAGTGTGCGCGAGGGATACTTCCAAAGTGGTAAAATGTGTGTCCCCCCCTGTAACTTCTAAAATAAGAGAATGATAAAACTAAAAAAAATATATGATGTACATTACCATGTAAACTTTCAACGAAAATTGGTTTGAAAGAGATCTAGTAAGTCGTTTTTTTTAATACGTCATAAATCGTAATGGTACGGAACCCTCCGTGCGCGAGTCCGACTCGCACTTGGCCGGTTTTTTTTTATTTTTTACTTGTCCCTACTTACATTACTATAACTCCATTATTTTTGTATCAGGTAAAAATATAAGATAACACAGGAAGCCTATTAAAGACTATTGTTTGAACACTATTAAAATAGTAGGTAATGCAAATAGGGAAATTAATGACGCAAATACTGTCGCCCAACTTTTAGTTGCAGCTCGGAGTTTGATTATGGCCGATTAATTGCAATACGATTGCCTCTTACTACATGGGACCATATCTTACCGGCAAACTGTGGGTGAACATTTAATAATATCCTCTGCCTAACCCTTCGCGGAGTACATACATGATCGTATACCAACTCTACTACTAACTCTGATTGTATTATCCTGCCTCAGTCATGTTCCATAATAGCTAAGCAAACCATTATTTCTAAGGTGGTAGCTGATTTAATGGTTATGAATTCCCATAAAGAAAAATACCCTCAATTTTTCAGTTGAAAGAGAAAAAAAATCAATCGATGTTAAGTGAAAAACTTGAAAAAAAAACATTCTGTCTCCTAAGCTACTGGAAATCGATCCCTCTTATGTCGCAGTCGTGCTTATCATCATAAGCCTAAAAGGCAGTGACAGCACATGAGAGTTAATTAATAGCTTGTATAAAAGTTTTTTAATGGCTGTAGTAACCGGTTAGTATATAATAAAAGTTTTCATGCCATACCATACATGCGTAACATTTAAGACATTCATTAGTTACTGCGGCCTGTGAACTTTGTTACAGTACAATATCTTTGTGCTGTATCTACAATCTACATCGCAATCTTATGATCTTTATCGCACGTTCAATATCTATTAAATGTTTCTACTATCCGTGATCAACACGTAGTCGTTAGTATATAAGATGCACCTTTGGATAATTATAACCAGACTATACTACAACTTTTTGCCTCATTTATATCTAATCATATACTGCCAAGAAGTTTGGCAAATTGGTGACCCCGACGAACGAATACGCAGCAAGAAACATGGCACAATCACCATGCAAGGCGAACATAAATCAGCAAGGAACACTTGAAGTAGCTGCTGGCACCTCGGTTTTATCTCGCATTCCGGAATTTTGGAAAGACCAACCAAGATTATGGTTCACGCAACTAGAAGCCATATTAGCACCACAGAAGCAAGGAGACGAATACAAATACTGTACAGTAATAGCAAAATTATCCAAGGAAGAAATACTACAAGTTAGTGACCTAATCACTTCACCACCGACTACAGATAAATATAAAAACATCAAGGAACGTTTAATTGATTGTTACGAAGAAACAGAACAGCGACAGTTTCAAAAATTAATATCAGAGACAGAACTCGGTGATCAAAAACCTTCGCAGTTATTACGTCAAATGCGAGTCCTCGGGAGAGGAAAAATCAGTGACGAAACAATTAAACTACTATGGTTCAGGCTTTTACCAACATCAGTTACTACGGTTCTAGCAATTACGGAAGACATGGAAATTGACAAACTGAGCCAAATTGCAGACAAAATAATAATGAATTCAAAAGTAACCGAAATATCAGCTGTTAGCAACGACACTTCAAACGACAACAATACAGCATGCATTTTAGCCCAGCTAGCAAAATTACAGATAGATATTGACGCAATTCAGCAAGGTCAATATGGCTATCGACCCAGCACGCACAATCATTTCAAGAAACGTCAACAATTCCCGATTATGAGGCCGAGAACAAACTATAGAGGAGCAAATCGATTTTGTTACTACCACGAAAGATTCGGAAAATATGCAAGGAACTGCATTAAACCATGCGGTTGGAAACCAATGACTTACGTACGGAACCAGGGAAACGAATAAGAGCACAGACAACGGCGAAACTCTGTGCAATCCACCCATCCAATCGCCTCACCATTACCGACCGAAAAAGTGGTATGAAGTTTTTGATTGACACGGGCGCAAATATTTCAGTCATTAGCAAGCAACAGAGATATTCAATTTTACAAAATGAACAATACACACTATACGCTGCAAATGGGACTAAAATTAGGACTTACGGCGAGAAGACGCTTACCTTGAATTTAGGACTACAACGATGTTATAAATGGAATTTTATAATCGCCGATGTTACACAACCAATAATTGGAGCAGATTTTCTAGAGCACTATAAACTATTAGTCGACATAGCAGGTCGCAAACTTATCGACAAAGTTACAGAGCTGACAACGCATGTAACTTCAGAAAAAGCGACACAACAAACAATTCGTACTATCGCAGTGGGAACGAATTCACGTATTACGCAACTTTTAAACAAATACGAAGACATCACGAAAGAGTCCTCTCTACGCAATGCGCCCAAACATAAGATTGAACACCACATTATCACTACAGGACCACCCGTCGCAGCTCGAGCAAGACCATTACCTCCAGAAAAATACGACATAGCCAAAAAGGAATTTCAAAATATGATAAAGCTCGGAATTTGCCGACCGTCAGATAGCCCATGGGCAAGCCCATTACATATGGTAAAAAAGAAAAATGGCGAATGGAGACCGTGCGGAGACTATCGAATGCTCAATAGCACGACAGTACCGGACAAATACCCACTACCAAGATTAACTGACTTTACATACATATTAGAAAATAAGAAGATACTAAGCAAGATAGATATACGCAAAGCATACCACTGTATTCCTGTTAAAGATATAGAAAAAACAGCCATCATCACACCTTTCGGACTTTTTGAGTACTTAAGAATGCCTTTCGGATTACGCAATGCGGCACAAACATTTCAACGATTCATGGATTCCTTATTTAGAGATTTAAACTTCGTATTTATATTTGTAGACGACTGTCTCATCGCATCGGACAACGAAGATTTGCATTATCAGCATTTAGAAACGGTTTTCAAACGTTTACACGAGAATGGAATAACCATTAATCTCGAAAAATGCGAATTTCTCAGAAGGGAAATAGATTTCTTAGGTTATCATATAACGAGCCAAGGAATACAACCTACCGAAGAAAATTACAAAGCAATCATGGAATTTCCCAAACCGAAAACAATTCAAGAATTAAGACGATTTTTGGGCATGGTCAATTTCTACAGAAGTAATATTCCACGCGCAGCGGAAAATCAAAGAATTTTAAACGAATATCTACATGGTTCAAAAAAGAACGATAATTCACCTGTTCCTTGGACAACGGAAGCAGACAAAGCTTACGAAAAATGCAAGGAAAGCATGAAAAACGCAGTGTTAACAGCGCATCCTTCCCGCAACGCATCACTAGCGCTCATGACCGACGCTAGTGCTACTTGCGTTGGTGGAGTTTTACAACAAAAATCCGGACGCAATTGGGAACCATTAGGTTTTTTTTCACAAAAATTGAGCGAAACTCAACAAAAATATTCTACGTTTGACAGAGAGCTGTTAGGAATATACATGGCCGTCAAACATTTTCACAGATTAATCGAGGGAAGAGAATTTACAATATTTACGGATCACCGACCTTTGACATACGCATTCTCCCAAAAACCATCATCAAACGATACACCGCGACGGGTCCGGCAGTTAGATTTCATTTCACAATACAGTACCAACATTCAACACATAAGCGGACGTGACAATATTACCGCCGATGCCTTATCTCGAATAGAGGAAATATACGTGCCATCACCTATCGATTACGCTGAATTGGAAAAATGTCAATCAACAGATAATGAACTAAGTAAATTACGTGACAATAAAAGATTAAAATTCAGAAACATTACGCTTCCGGGTTCCACAATAAACATCACCTGCGACACGTCTACTGGAAAAAGCCGCCCCTACTTACCAAAGCAATTTCGCAAACAAATTTTCGATACCATTCATGGTATGAGCCATCCAGGAAAAAGAACTACGAGAAAAATGATAACCCAAAGGTATTTATGGCCGTATATGAACAAAGATATCAATAATTGGTGTAGATCATGTATAGCCTGCCAAAAAACAAAAATACAACGACATACGATATCACCTCCTGGTACATTTATGACAGCGCAACGTTTTGAACATTTACATATTGACATCGTCGGACCACTTCCGATTTCACAAGGGAAGAGATATTTAATCACAATCATAGATCGTTGTACGTCATGGCCCGAAATATTTCCGGTAGAAGATATAACTGCAGAAACAGTAGCCAAGACACTTTTCGAAGGATGGATTACTCGTTTTGGATGTCCATTGCGCATTACTACGGATCAAGGCCGACAGTTTGAATCAAGAATATTTGAGTCACTCTCACAATTTTTGGGAATACATAAAATTAGGACAACACCTTATCATCCGCAATCCAATGGAATGATAGAGAGATTTCATAGAACTTTAAAGGTGGCGTTAATGACAAGAGAATCCAACGAAAATTGGTTAAAAGAAATTCCAACAGTTTTACTCGGGTTGCGGAGTAGCTTGCGAGAAGACACAGGTTATAGTTCAGCAGAGATGACATATGGAACGTCAATACGACTCCCTGGAGGATTTTTTGAGTCATCAGCAGCACAATTATCAACGTACGAAGAGTTTGTAAAACAAATTCAAAAGGACATCACACAAATGACATCAATTCCGAAAAGAAAAAACCACAACCAAGCTATATTTGTGCATCCCGAACTCAAAGAATGCTCACACGTATTTGTTCGGTGCGATAGAATTAAGAAAGCCCTGACACCGCCGTATGAAGGACCCTACCCAGTAATTAGTAAAACAGATAAAACATTTTGCATTAGAATTAGGGATAAAGAGACAGTGATATCAATTGATAGATTGAAACCAGCATTCATGATCAATGACGAATCAAACTACGTGCCAAATTCAAAGGATTTCTACAGACATTCACACACGTACACTACACGATCGGGACGTAAAGTAAAGCCAGTAGTACGTCTATAAAAATCGCTGATATAAGCAAGCTATTCGTATATATATTAACATAGATCTTAACATATACCATTAATTCACAACTACTCGTAACAACAAGACATCTAAAATGGGAAATCAAAGTTCTAAGGACCAGATAACATACAATACGGACAGTTGCCTCAATCAAAACGAAGCGGACAAACTCCGTAACCTGATCCAGGAGGACTTACGGTGGACAAGAAATGTTGCAATGGGACAGAGTATTTTAACAATCGGCGTGATCCTACTTTACGGCATAATGAAAACACTGGACAGAAGAATGAAGAGTTTAACGAAAAAAAATAATAAACACTCGTGCAACAGCTAAGTCAAAATTACATACGTCAGCAAATCACACCACAACAGGCGTCATCAAATTCCACCGCGTACAATAGCATTATTATTTATATACATCAGCAAATAACTAGTAAGGTTTAGGTCAAATTTATATTGTAAACACTATTACCATAATAATTTTTTTTTTTAAAGGGGGGTGTTGGGAACTCTCCAAACAAACACTTGTTAAACTTTAAATGTGTAATTATTGTAAAACAAGATTACGTTGTACATGAATTGGTTCGACAAGGTACATAGGTAGGAGAACGGTCAGACGTGCTCGCGCGGCTGGCGATTAGAGCGAAGTGGGCGAGCGTTCGGTCCGCGTCGGTGTCTGCGCCTCTCGCGCCGCACCCCTCCGACTAGTGATGTGATGCGTGAACATGCTGGGGGCCTTGAAAGCCTTGCTTTCAACAGGTGCTGCTGCTGCTGCCTTGGTTGTCATCTGGTGGGTCAGAGACTGCGGGGAGAACACACATTTTATTGATTGCACGCCTGAGGATGCCCTTATTAGTGAGGACATCAGCCACCCTTGAGACGCCATCTGACCCCGGATAGAGACGACTGACTCTTGCGAGTCTCCATTGAAGGGGAGGCGCGAATTCTTCTTTTAAGACTACAAGGTCTCCGATGCAAAGCTCCCTTTGCTTCTTGCGCCATTTTGTGCGGGTTTGCAACTCCGCTATATACTCTAGGTGCCATCTGTCCCAGAAGTGTTGACGTATTTGTTCTATGCGCTGATATCTCGATGGATGCTTGCTTGTAATGGCCGTCGATGGGACGGAAGCAAGCGGTCGCCCAATAAGAAAGTGCCCCGGAGTGAGAGGGGTAGGATCATTGGGATCGGAAGATAAGGGAGTTATGGGACGCGAGTTTAGGATAGCCTCAATCTGTGTAAATAAGGTTGCTAATTCTTCAAATGTTAGTGAGGCATTACCAGCTATTCGACGTAAATGATATTTAGCAGACTTGACGCCTGCCTCCCATATACCTCCAAAGTGAGGTGAATAGGCCGGACTAAATATAAATTGAAAGCCTTCATTATTGGCAAAATTACTAACTGGCTCACGACTGGACCTGAGTATTTTATTTATTTCATTGCACGCTCCTTTAAAATTTGTGCCATTATCGCAATAGATAACTTTAGGTTTTCCTCGTCTGGAAACAAACCTACGCAAACTCAGCATGAATGCATCGGTGCTCAGATCACTGACCAGTTCCAAATGTACTGCCTTTGATGAAAGGCATACGAATAAACACAAGTAGCATTTTGATATGCGGTTACCCTTGCCTTTGCGACTTGAAATCCTGAAGGGACCAGCAAAGTCAACGCCGCAGGCATAAAACGGAAATGTAGCATGACTTCTATCTACAGGTAAATTTCCCATTATAGGTTGTACAGTTTTTCCCCGTAGGCGGACACAGATGATGCACTTCCTAGTAGTGCTTCGTGCCAAATATCTGCCTCCTATAGGCCAAAATTGTTCTCTAATTGAGGCTAAGAGATGTTGAGGACCTGTGTGCAATAACCGTTCATGTTCACTTCTAAACAGAATTTTTGTGAGATGATGTTTTGCATCTAATATGATGGGGTGTGTTTTATCATAGGCATATTCAAAATTTTGCAATCGACCCCCTACTCTTAATACGCCATTATTATCTATAAATGGATTAAGAGGCAAAAGCTTAGACTTATTTAGATCTTTCTTACTACTAATTAACTTAATGTCCTCGAGATAGCTGTCTGATTGACTAAATCTAACTAATAATAGAAGAGACTCATCTAGTTCCTTAGCATTTAATTGTCCGACAATTTTACTATCTTTATTTTTACAGTTATGTATAAACCTTAATACATAAGCATATATCCTCTTAAGCTTATTAAAACTAGAATAATTTTCAAAATTTATAAACCTTTCTGTTGAGACAACATGACATTGAATAGTATGTGATTGTTTAATGTCAGTTAAATTATCAGGTATTTTTATGTTGGTTTGCGAAGGCCATTTAGGAAAATCACTGGTGAGGAACGAAGGCCCTTCCCACCAAAGGATAGAGGACTGCAATTGCTTAGGGTTCGAACCTCTACTGGCAATATCTGCAGGGTTTTGATCTGTAGGAACATGGCAAAAGTTAAACCCTGTGGCAAGTTGGTTTATTTCATTAACTCTATTACATACAAAAACCTTAAGGTCTCTAGGTGGGATTTTTAACCAACCTAGTACTATTGTTGAGTCTGTCCACATGAATTTTTTACTTATATTGCAATCTAACGACTCTAATACCTTGGCACATAAACGGGCGCCTAACAATGCACCACACAGTTCTAACCGTGGTATTGTAGTGGGACTCATCGGGGCAACACGTGCCTTCGCACATAGTAGCCTAACTGTAACGTTTTTCTCGTTGTTACGTGATCTAAGATAAACACAAGCTGCGTAGGCTTGAGATGAAGCATCTACAAAACAATGTAGCTCCACATCCATGGGAGTTTCACATAGGACTCTCCTTGGTACTTTGATATCTGACAAATGAGAAAATTCCTTTAAAAGGATAGCCCAATCTTTACCCAATTCCTTTGGTACAGGGTCATCCCAGTCTAATTTGGATGCCCATAATTTCTGTAATAAAATTTTAGCTACTACAGTACAGGGACATAACAACCCTAATGGATCAAAAACCTTAGATGTAGTAGATAGCACAGATCTCTTAGTAATAACAGCAATGGGCTCTAGCTTTGTTGAAAATTGTAACATATCAGCTGTAGGAGACCAATTGAGACCTAAAACACTAGATTCTTTACTAAAATCCATGTTATTCAAAGAGCTATTTTCAGAATTAAATAACTGTTGACAATTAGTTCTAAATTTCCTTAGTGGCATACAAGCAGTATTTAGTGTTTTAACAACATTAGTATAAATATGTCTCAGACCTTCTTCAGTTTCTGAACCAGTATTTAAATCATCCGCATAAAAATCATTTTTAATAATATGAGCAATAGACTGATCCTTACATTCATTTGCTAATTGTAAAAGACAACGAGTACTTAGGAATGGTGCTGAAGCCGTACCATATGTCACTGTATTTAATTGTAAAACATCTATAGGTTGAGACTCATCGTCGCGCCACAGAATAAGCTGTAGATGGCGTTGCTGTTTATTAAGTTCTATTTGCCGATACATTTTCTCAATGTCACCGGTGAGAACAAATTTGTGTTTGCGAAAACGAATTAAAATAGAATTAAGATCACTCTGTACAATAGGACCCACTAATTGTAGATCATTGAGTGACTTGCCTGAGCTTGTCTTAGATGAAGCATTGAACACTACACGGAGCTTTGTAGTTTCACTTTTCTCACGGATTACTGCATGATGTGGCATGTAGTATCCAAATTCTGGTTTGTTAATTTTAGTCAAATGCCCTAGGCTTGCATATTCATTAATAAAATTCTTGTAGTCCTCCTTTAGCTGAGGATACTTAACAAATCTCTTTTCTAAATTTTCTAAACATTTCTTAGCTATATAGTATGAATTACCAAGAGCCTTTTCGGGTGATACTTTTAAAGGCATCATTACTGAAAACCTACCATTTGCTAGACGAGCAAAATTATTTGCAAAATGATCCTCACACATTTTTTCTTCCACAGAATAAGTTTTTACAGTCTTGGGTAAATCATCAATTTGCCAAAATTTTTCTAAAGAATCTTTGATCTCCTGACTAAAATTACAATGTATCATAGTGGAGGGTTTAGTATCACGAACCCCCAGGGGGCCACCTATGAGCCAACCAAAAGCTGTCTCCTGTAGCACAGGTTTCTGTTTGCCTAACCTAATCATATTAGACCTCACTATATCCCAATAGATATCTGCTCCTAGTAATATATCTACCTCACTAGGGCGATAATAATGAGGATCTGCTAACTGAATGTTTGCAGGTAATTCAAAACAATCCGTGTCAATTATAGAATTAGGCACAGTGCCTGTTATTTTAGGCACAACTAAACATCTTACATTAATCTTAAACGAACTACAAGTAGACTTAACTATAATATTACAACTATCAGTAATTTTACATAACACATTATTTATTCCACTAACACTAATAGATCTAGCACTGTTATTTGGTAACCCTAACTTCCTTTTGTAAGTCTCTGTTATAAATGAGGACTGACTACCTGTGTCCAGTAAAGCTCGTGCTGAATAGAATTTATTATTAAACTCAACATTAACTATAGCTGTGCATAGCAAAACATGATCACTACTAGATGTGACAGATAATGACACAGGTAGCGAGGAAGATACAGAAGGCTGAGTTGCCTCCGGAGATTGCTCAGATGCAGTATCACTTTTAGACATGTGCAAGAGTGTGTTGTGTTTTTTCTTACATGTTCGACATACAGCTCGCAACTGACACTGATATGCTGTGTGTCCATGACGGAAACAATTCTTACATAACTTTAGCTTTGTGATTTCATTCAGACGTTCCTCAACACTCATGTCCTTGAACTTAGCGCATTCATACAATAAATGTGACTCTTTACATAAAATACATCTATTTTCCCTTTTGTCATGGGATACAACAAAACTTTTAGACTGTATGTTTGACTTGAACCTATCTGTTTGTTTATCAAAGCGATTGTTATTAAAATAGGCTGTCTCTAAAACATCTGCTCTACTGCGGAGAAAAGTGTAAAACTGACTAAGAGTAGGCAGTGTCTTTAAATTGCACTTATATTCTTCCCACTTTCTAGATGTATTGATATCTAATTTAGTTGACACTGTGAATATGATGAGAACATCCCACATATTTGTTGGTTGACCTAAAGTGTCAAGTGCCCTTAAATGTTTAGAGACATGATCGACTAAAAATCTTAATGATTTGAATGATTCTCTTTGAATATTTTCTATGTTAAACAATGCTTTTAAGTGATTGTTGATTAATATATTTTTGTTGTCAAACCTTTCACATAAAATGTTCCATGCAATTTTATAATTTTTGCTACTAAATTCTATAGATTTTATGACTACAGATGCGCTGCCTCCTAATGCAGAACGCAAGTAATGATATTTGTTTATTTCTGGAATGTTTGGATTGCCGTCTATAACTGATTGAAAAGTATCCTTAAACTCTAACCAGTCTAAGTAGTTGCCATCAAATGTGGGCAACTTAATAGTAGGCAACTTGATATTATTTAATTTATTAGAATTGCAACTACTGTGACTATCAACATCATCATTATCAGAAGCCTTTGAAGAAAAATTATCTAAAATCTCTTGGCTGCGAGATAGTAAATTCACAAATTGGTTTTCTAATACATCTCTTTCATTAATTTGCTCACTAATATCGCTATGTAGTAATTCGATTCTACTTTGCACTATTTCAAAGTCACTCATAGCCGACTGAATCTTACTTGTTTTTAATTCTAATTCTTTGACCTTTACAGAGGGAATTTCCTTTAGACATTCTAGAGTATTCACATAGTCTGTAAATTTTGTTAGTCTACCTTTGATAATGCCACGTTGCTTAATTAAATTGGTCAATTCCAATCTGAGATCCGACTCACTCATATTGACGATGCGTAGATAACCTTTTATAAAACAATGAAATAAATTGTGCACTCAAACCCGTTCGCTGAATACAACTCAGATCCAGTCGCTCACGCAGCTCGCAGCTGCACGGCGCGATGCGCACGCCAAGCAGACAGCTAGGCCAGCAACTCGTGTGGGCAGCCACGTGCGCGATGGCTCAGCGGGGCGGCAATAGCAGCACCGCGACCAGATGTCGGGAAGCAGGCGCTGAAACACGTTCGGCGAATCGATATGAAATCACGATTCACAATTAGCGTACCTATGTGGGAGGTACCTATTATCTTAGGTTGAAGATATTACCTATACCTAGGTTATAAATTTAAAGAAAATCTTAGAGTAGGCACCACGTGCTTTGGTAATAGGTAGGCGTCGGCACGAGCCAGGGCAAGATACCTAGGTAAAGGAAAACACGCAAGAAAGCCAGTGCTTAGAAATTACCCACGTGCAATATAGCTGGCAAGGCACACGCCAATAAACTTTGCATATCCTTCACAAGGATTTTAATTTATAACAAGAAAATCTTTATAGAAGCCTGTCGGCCATTTTGTATAGCTTAGCACACAATGCGAACACAGACTGAGGCAGCGGGATTAGCGTTAGAAATAAGGAACGGATAGGGGCTTACTCTCCTTGGGCTAGACCTGCTGGCATCCTCAGCAAGCTCCCGAAGCAGTAGTCTTCGCGTCCTTTCCGCTGTAGTCCGTGATGACGCACCAGTGATGACGACGCCACGCCTTTTTTTGACCGATGTTCTCGACGTAATTTTCCAATTGTCCTGTCACGGTCGCCAGTTTTGTTGGGAACTCTCCAAACAAACACTTGTTAAACTTTAAATGTGTAATTATTGTAAAACAAGATTACGTTGTACATGAATTGGTTCGACAAGGTACATAGGTAGGAGAACGGTCAGACGTGCTCGCGCGGCTGGCGATTAGAGCGAAGTGGGCGAGCGTTCGGTCCGCGTCGGTGTCTGCGCCTCTCGCGCCGCACCCCTCCGACTAGTGATGTGATGCGTGAACAGGGGGTGTACTGTTACAGTACAATATCTTTGTGCTGTATCTACAATCTACATCGCAATCTTATGATCTTTATCGCACGTTCAATATCTATTAAATGTTTCTACTATCCGTGATCAACACGTAGTCGTTAGTATATAAGATGCACCTTTGGATAATTATAACCAGACTATACTACAACTTTTTGTCTCATTTATATCTAATCATATACTGCCAAGAAGTTTGGCAAAAACTTCATGATTCAGTAAAAGCTATCATGTATAGGAACAACATCAGGGTACGCAGCGTATGGCAGTCCCATTAACTGGACAGTCTGCAGAATATGCCTATCTGATTGGCTACACCTGGTCACGGGCCCTGCTGAGGTCACCAAACTTCTTTCTCATTGCCGCCTTGTATAGGGACAACATTAAGGGGCAAAAACGAAATATTAAAAAAATTAAGGAACGCCAATATTTGATACGACGACAGATGCTATGCTTCGGCGATATATAGGTGAATAAACATGATAATTCTAAACCTTCAGTGAAAAGTGATATATCTTATTCTTTATCTGTATAAATTTTAATATTTTCACGTAAAATTAATCATTAAATGAAACTCAATTTTTTGGTCTAGTTGGAAGGTTCAAACTGAGCGAGTTACTTCAGGTGTTAAGTGTTATAACTACGCAAAAAATCAGTTTTTTTTAAAACTTAATCATCCATTTTCTCAGAAATATATTCTTCCAATTATGTTATATCACTTTTTTTTTTTATGGGATAACTCGGCAAACGAGCTGGCGAGCTACGGTAAGTAGTCATCGCCGCCCATGGACATCTGCAAAACCAAAGGAGTTGCAGATGCGTTGCCGAGCCTATTTAGGGAAAGGGAGGGGAAGGAGAAAAGGAGAAGGAAGGGGATTGGGGGAGGAATTGGGCCTCCGGCCCTCTCGCTCACCGAACGAAGCGCAGTAACGAAACGCTACTACTCGGACGTCGGTCTTCTGCGAGAGTGTGGTACTTCCCCGGTCGAGCCGGCCCATTCATGCTGCGAACAGCGTGGCCCTACCACAACAAAACTTTTCACTGATGGTACAGAATTATTCAATAGATATGCCTTCAAGGGAAGACTCCAAAAGCAAAAAGCTCCACGCTCAGCGTAGAATCGTGTTAATAATAAAAAAAGAAGTTTTAGGTATAGTTTTGTTGTAATTTTAAAATAAGTTCTAACCCTTAAATTAATGTATATGTATTAAATCGTTCTAGAAAATGCTGCCTGTTTTGTAGTACAAAGAGTATGACAATGTGTCCATTATTGTTTTAAGGTTATTTTTTTTAGATTCTCTTTGCGCAGGTGCTAATAAGAATCTGCTATATAAAATTATTCAAATATTCAGTTGATATAAAAGACCGCAGTTCGAGAGGAGATCCACAAGTTTTCAACTCTGGGTTACAAAGACACTGTCTTGAGCTCAGATCAAAACTACGTCGTAAACTAATCAAAATGAAGACCTACATCGTGATATTAGTTGCTGTATTGGTAAGTACCTTTTTTTATTGCTAATTGTTAAAGCACCTTTTCTATTCACGGGAGAGACCCTCAAAAGGCGGCCGGTCTTCGGGGATTAGATCGAAGAGTTTGGGAATCCAAATTTCGTTATCGGGTTTGGAATTCGTAACCAATCATCAACAATCAATCCATCAGTACATGGAGGGGGCACTGTGTCCTCTTAATTAACCACCCCAACACCCTCCTTGTGTAACACCTGTTAGGGTACATCCCTGAGAGCACACCTAACCTGGAGAGACTGTGAGGAGGTCTTTTTACAGATTTTTGTTGCAAAGATCAGTTTGTAAAATGAAAGGCGTTTCGGGGGCTATAGATAATTTAAAAATGACGTTCAAACATTTTCATCCACCATCACTAACTAAGCAGTCTAGTTAGTGATGGGCGGATGATAATTACTCGGTGGATAAAAACTCTAGTATTTATCCACTCGTACTCGTTTTTACTCAAAATGATGAATATTTATATTTTTTGAACTTTGGGTGGTTATTTTTTTATATGTGGCGACTAGGATTGTTATTTGGGCTTTCTAATAAACAATATTACGTTCTCTTAAATACATTAAAACGTTCCAAAACGAAGCAACGTGTTTCTTCTGAAGCGTCTGATAGTGATAGTAATTTCAGAATCATTAACGATTATAGCGATTGATTTCTACTACTTATTTTCTTTTTTGATTTGATTTTGTTATTGCTAGGGCTAAACGTTCAGCATTGGCACCAATTTTTGTTTTGTTTTTTTCTCAAATTGTTTGGATATAAATTGTCGATGTCAGTTTCTACTGCTATGTAAGTAACTGGAACGTGTTATAGCCGAAAAATTCTCGAAGAACCAAAAAAAAATTAATTTGTCGCCCAAGTCGCCCATTTTATATTATTCTAGTCTATTGTTATTTTTACATTTTAAAATGATTTCTGTAACATACAAATGTATAATTTGATTAAACATCAAACTTAAATTTTCATAATTGAGTGACATTATTATTATTAAATTAGGATACAAATATTATATTTTAATGCTTTTGTTTGTAAAAATTTAAGTTTCGTACCGTAACTAAAACTGTAAATAGTATTTATCCGCTGTTTGGGATAAATACTCGAGTAAAAACAGATATTTATGAGTATTTATCCGTTTTGAGTATTTATCCGGATAAAATCCCAACACTATACGTAGTGCCTAGGAAGTACCTATCTTGAATAAATATTTTTTTTATTTGAAAAAAACTTACAAATTTATTTGGTCAGTTTTACTTATTTTGCCGGCTTGAAATTTAAGAAAAAAATCTGGGTAAATTTCTAGGTAGTCTTACAAGTGTTTTTGTTTATTGCAGGCAGCTGTCGCCTGCGCAGAGAAATCACCTGTCGGCAATGATCGTTGTAAGTAAATCATGTTAAGATAAGATTTATAGCGATATTGCGCCTAAGAGCGGAACTATCCAGAGCAAACATTAAGACAACAATGTTTATTACATATTTCACAAAACTGACCGGTCGGTAAAGTAGATCTTATTTACCAAGAAAAGAAAATTCCATGATAATTTTCCGGGATATTATTTTTTTGTATTTCCTGTACGGCTATTAAACCAGACTGAACCGCTAACCCCTTTCATTCTGAGAAAAATCCCAACTGTGGCACAATAGAAGGGTTGATATAAGCATAAAAAATCCACCCGTGACCATGGATGCTGTAAAGGATCCGAAACGATAAATACCAATATAACGTGATAAAACCCGTAAAAAAATATTTTAAAGCATCAAAAATATTATTTTTTATCTTTGTGAAGTAAAATTTAATAAACTAAATTTTCTATAAAAATATATTTTATAATTCTTCACACAATACTATTAACCTATCTATATATAAAAAAATCGTTCATAAGTCTCGCCTTACTACAAAAATGGCTTGACCGATTAGAATCATTCTTCTCATGTTTTGTTTGTCGTAAATACAGGGGTGGTTTAAGAAGTAAAATAATCGGGAAAATCTTGAAAGAACACTTATAAAAAAAGAATAAATAATATTGGTATAGAAAGTCGCCTACATGACTTGCGGTATAAAACTATCATATTTCATCATTTTATTTTTAAAAGATTAAATGGCGGTCGTGACAGGCAGTGTTTAAATAATACTTTTTGGTGAATTCAGGGGCAGTTTATTTTTAATCCGACCTCTTTTTCTTCTGTTTACAATTATTTGTAAACTAGCTGGCTAAGCAAACTTTGTTCCTCCTTAGATGGGGTACACTCTGGTCGATTCCCTATATCTCAAGGTGCTTCAATAATGGGAATCAAACAGTGTGTAATCCAATCTAGGGCAGAACGAAGTTTGCCGCGTCAACTAGTAGATAATAATTATTATAAAACGGTATTTCAAAAGAACATTTTTTTTTCTAGATGATATTGCCGGTGGAAGACGTAAGCGTGACGTCATAGACAATGGATCGGGCATGTGGGTTGTAACTGAAGCAACTGGTGAAGGTATTAGAAGCGGCATGCAATTTTAAATAAAAATTAAGAAACTATTTTATAAAAATATATTTTATAATTTATTCTTCACTTAATACTATTAATCGATATTTATAATACCGGTATTCCAAAAGAACAATATTTTTTCTAGATGTTGTGGCCGGGGGAAGACGTAAGCGTGACGTCATAGACAATGGATCGGGCATGTGGGCTGTAACTGAAGCAACTGGTAAAGGTACTAGAAGCGGCACTGCAATTTTATCTTTGCACGAAGTAAAATAAAAATTAACAAAACTATTCTATGAAAATATATTTTATAATTCTCCACATTATTCTATTAATAGAATATAACAACGATATTTTAAAGGATCCATTTTTTTTTCTAGGTGCTGTGGCCGGGGCAAGACGCAAGCGTGACGTCATAGACAATGGATCGGGCATGTGGGTTGTAACTGAAGCAACTGGTGAAGGTATTAGAAGCGGCAATGCAATTTTAAATAAAAATTAAGAAACTATTTTATGAAAATATATTTTATAATTTATTCTTCACTTAATACTATTAATTGATATTTATTATACCGGTATTCCAAAAGAACAATATTTTTTCTAGATGTTGTGGCCGGGGGAAGACGTAAGCGTGACGTCATAGACAATGGATCGGGCATGTGGGCTGTGACTGAAGCAACTGGTAAAGGTACTAGAAGCGGCACTGCAATTTTATCTTTGCACGAAGTAAAATAAAAATAAACAAAACTATTCTATGAAAATATATTTTATAATTTTCCACATTATACTATTAATACAATATAATAACGGTATTTTAAAGTATCAATTTTTTTTTCTAGGTGCTGTCGCCGGGGCAAGACGCAAGCGTGACGTCATAGACAATGGATCGGGCATGTGGGTTGTAACTGAAGCAACTGGTGAAGGTATTAGAAGCGGCATGCAATTTTAAATAAAAATTAAGAAACTATTTTATAAAAATATATTTTATAATTTATTCTTCATTTAATACTATTAATCGATATTTATAATACCGGTATTCCAAAAGAACAATATTTTTTCTAGATGTTGTGGCCGGGGGAAGACGTAAGCGTGACGTCATAGACAATGGATCGGGCATGTGGGCTGTAACTGAAGCAACTGGTAAAGGTACTAGAAGCGGCACTGCAATTTTATCTTTGCACGAAGTAAAATAAAAATTAACAAAACTATTCTATGAAAATATATTTTATAATTCTCCACATTATTCTATTAATAGAATATAACAACGATATTTTAAAGGATCCATTTTTTTTCTAGGTGCTGTGGCCGGGGCAAGACGCAAGCGTGACGTCATAGACAATGGATCGGGCATGTGGGTTGTAACTGAAGCAACTGGTGAAGGTATTAGAAGCGGCAATGCAATTTTAAATAATAATTAAGAAACTATTTTATAAAAATATATTTTATAATTTATTCTTCACTTAATACTATTAATTGATATTTATTATACCGGTATTCCAAAAGAACAATATTTTTTCTAGATTTTGTGGCCGGGGGAAGACGTAAGCGTGACGTCATAGACAATGGATCGGGCATGTGGGCTGTAACTGAAGCAACTGGTAAAGGTACTGGAAGCGGCACTGCAATTTTATCTTTGCACGATGTAAAATAAAAATTAACAAAACTATTCTATGAAAATATATTTTATAATTCTCCACATTATACAATAGAATATAATATCGGTATTTAAAAAGGATCATTTTTTTTCTAGATGTTGTGACCGGGGCAAGACGCAAGCGTGTCGTCATAGACAATGGAACCGGTATGTCCGACCTTTATTTAATACTCATTACTTACAACCCATTGTTACTAAATGAAGGTCTTGATATTTTCTATAATATATTTTACTGCCCTTAAAAAAAACCTTTTGGTAATCAGATAACATTGCTCAATACCCTCACAAACACAAAATTACTTTAAACTAACTAAATCTACTTTCATAGGCAAGCTGCGTTAAGTGGAGGTGACCTGGGTCTAAATATGCTGCTGGTGAAAGGAAGTGCTACCGCTTACATACCCTCAACTGTCTTCATGGAGATACACTGTTATGATCTACCATGTTCCTGTACCGTACACGAAGCGTAAAATTTCATTTCTATTAGATATGTAATTATATTAGAAAAAATATTGTATTGATTTGGAATCACAGTTCTTTGAAAATAAAAAAAATGCACTTAGTAACGTTGTCGTGTCATCAATCAGAATTAAATATTACACCCAAGAGAAGCAACGATTAAAAATCCTTCATCATCATCCAATCAAGGTTGGTAGACTTCACACGGAGACGAGAAAATCTCTTAGACACGCAGGTTTTCTCACATTTTTTTTTTATATTCAGGCGCCATTAATTTATTAAGTAAGACGATTTTTGTTTTTTTTTTTTACAATTTTTGACCCCCACCGTCACCGTAAGACAAAACAAGAATCAACCGACCTCCTTTCCCCCTTGTTTAATATTTATTACGTAAAAACGTTTGGTTTGTTGTAAAGAATAATTTAAAAAATTAAAGATGATTTTTTAAAGTAATATAGGTAGTATAATCTTATTTTTCACGTTTTCTGATCTTACGTGACAACTTACATATCCCTACCCCTTGTAAGAAAAAATAAGACGTGGTATCAAATTGTGTTAATTTCTGAGCCATTTTAACGGAAATAAACTTTGAGTTCTGAATAATAATACTTATATTTATAAATACTTACTTAAGTTTTTTTGTCTTTTATGTCTAAATTTAGTTTTTTTATTTACATTTTATTTTAACGTTTAACTTACTTTATTTTAACAATACAACGCTTTGGTTTCGTACTGTAATGTTGTATTGTGTACATTTGAATAAATAAATAAATAATATCCGTGTAAGTTTGTGTTTATATCTTATAACCGCCGCTAACCTTTGTCTCACAGCCCTATATTGCTATTGTCAACTGGTAGTTATTAAAAAAAAACATGACGTCACTCACATTAAAACCAATCAAAGCGGTTGGTAATTCCTTGAATAGCAGTCCAAAAATGGCCCCAATTCGATTACGCGGCCTTTGAAAGGCCCAATTTCAGCTGCAGTCCAAATTTCACGTGTTGCAATATGACGCGCGAATTCGGGCGAAATGTTCGATAACCCAGATATTCATAGCTGCCACCAATCATAACTCGTCGATTTGATCAGTTACTCAGTGTGAATAATAAGTGGCCTGTATAATATTTTAAAGCGATGGCCGCAAGATGGGTTGGCCCGTTCAAACTCGAAATGCAAACACTGGATTTATAACTTAACACTGCGACTTAAATATAGTAGTATTTATTTTTATAACATACTAGCTTTCCGCCCACGGCGTTGCCCGCATGTTCGTTTCAATTTGACAGCAAAAATCCCCATTAACAAAATGATCCGCCATTTATTGAATTCATTTGTTACAAAAAATGTGATAAATGAAGAACCGCTCGACCGATTTTGTGCAAACTTCACATAAACCATCTACTAAATAGTCCAAACAAAGCCTAAACATTTGGTTTAGATAGGTGAGCCCGTTTTTGAGTTATAGAATTACAACAAAAAGTGGCATTGATTTTTATATATATAGATACACACCATCACGCCTGTACGAGTATTTCTCAAAGCGTTAGGCATATTAATTTGTACTTAATGCACACCCACAGTTCACCGGTAAGTTTAGATGCCCTGAAATAGGGGGCGGGCCTATTGCCATTCACCGGGCACATATCCAAAACCTGACCTGCTACTGAGAAGTTCATAGAAAACTCAATAGTTAACAATGCTCGACCTAGAATCGAACTAAAGATCTCTAGCGTAGCAGTGGCGCTTAGGATCACTAGACTCATGAATCAGCCTGTCATGTTTCTATCATGTCATCTTTCGATCAGTGATTAATATACCGCACAGATTTCATCAAGATTTACTCACAAACTAATTAAAAGAACAAATAAAAATGAATTTTACGTTTCAAAGCACCCCAAATCCGGCACCTAAACAATACCAGTTCGCAAAACCGTCCACATGAACGATTTCAAAGCAACGCTTCATTTACATACGCCAATCACAGCTTAGCATACAAATCGAATTTAGGTGGGACAGACGGACAAATTTAGTTTAATTGCTTGTAATCTTGTTGTAAATCATGGACAGGTGCATTACCGGCCTTGAGTGATCTATTGGTTTCTTTGTTTATTATCGAGAAACATTAGCAAAATCGATATTCGGCATAAAATGTTTGTAGGTTAATTTAATTATTTATTAAATACACAAGTTTATGCCCGTCTCTTAAACCAATTTTGATAAATTTTGGTATAAAGATGAATGGATCTTTGAAGAATGACATAGGTTATCTTTTGTCTGAAGAAGTCTTTTGGGGGTGCAAGTGCATCTGCAGGCAAAAGCTATTAGAATGTACCTAGAACCTAAAACCTAGTCAGTAAAAACTTATGTATATACTTAAATGAAAATTGAAGTCTAAAATATAATTCTATTATAAACCCGCGTAATAATTAATAACTTTAATAGGTATCAAATATTGATATCAAATTTACTTCTTTGAATATACAGTATGCAAAAGGTCGTCCATTCCTTTGAAGTAAAATAACAACGCATGTAAGTATAGATAATAATGTAACTACGCATAAATAAAACATAAATATATCATATAAAGAGACTAAAGCATTCCCCAAATGAGACTTTAAACCACCGTAATATGCCACAAACATCCCTATTTGTCAAACGACCTACATCCAAGTATCTACCTATACAATTTTCTACACGTCGAATTCCTTCCCAAATAGGTTACTACTAATGAAACGACCCCAGTTTATTTATGTTCGAACAAAGCCAATTTCGTCATCAACTAAAAGCATCGTCGATACTACTTGTGTATGGGCAATAAAAGAAAATTACACAACACATACATTTCGTGACTATGGCCAGTTAGCCGTGCACACACAAAAAAAAGAATGCTTACAACGATAAAAGATTCAGAGACGATTCGTGTTTTTGGTATTAAAGACGTGTCTTTGCATGTATTACGTCACGCCAGGTGTTTTTCGGTAGACGGTAATTAAGCGCCCAACTCAATGACGTTGAACGAACGCTTTGTATCTTTATTTTTTTTGTAGAAACAGAATCGTGGATGAAACTCCGCGTTTCCACTGACGACAAAACATGTTCCAAACATCTACCTATCCCACTTTGAGAGTTAGATAGATGTTTGCAACATGTTTTGTCGTCAGTGGGAACGTGGGGTAAGGCATGCTACACACTTGTTTGCATCGGCTGACTATGAAATATAGATTCAATACGTTTTTGAGCAAAGGATGCTCGGCTTAGCCACACGTCATACTCAAATTTGCTGATCAACATGAGCAAAATGAGAGCCGTATGTATTATTTGTAGTCATTACTTGGGGTCAGCTGTTTTGTTGTTAGACAAATAGTGCTGAGCCGAATAGGTTAATAGCAGCCCTTAATATGTAAAGGATCTAGCCCTATCTATCTACCTATCTGGTTCTATTACGAACAATGAAAATCTATTCATAAATTATTTCTCTAGTTCCTAAGTAATAGATAATCTTCTAAAGATATTGTTTCATGACTCATGTTCCTGCCAACCCTCAATACTAATACACCGGTAACTATTGCTAACTGATAACCTAATAATAAGCAAAAACCCCTCATAAATGTCTATGAGATTCAGTAATGGTTTCCGTAGCAATTTTATGACGATGGTAATAATATTTCTGAGCTATCCTGCAAATGGATGAAAAACACAGACGTTCAGCTGTTTGTCTGGCTTTGAGAACCGTTTTAATAGATTTAGATGCTATTAAGTGAGTTGCCAGATTTTTGCGGCTATTGGCGAATACATTTTGGAATTGCGGCATGTATTTCCATTGCTAATGAACATTGTACCTACATACAAACCCTACTTTCACTCTAATGGCCTTATACTATTCAGGTTTGATACTGTGACTGAGTATATTTCTATGACATACATTGATGGGGAATATCCTCAACTCCATTTGATGTGGTAACTGACTGAAAACTGTCATTTTAATAAGGTTAATGGTCTTCAATTGATGGTGCGATAACCCAAAAAAAAATTACTAACTTACCGATAAAAGTAGTACCTTTATATATAAGAGCAAATTATTTTCATCATGAAACCTCACGTAGGCACTAGAACTCCAGAAGTATCAAAACCTACATAAAATAAAATGGTTCATATTTTGAAGAATGTTTCTTAGAAAAGATTTATTTAAATTACCAACAGCATTTCCGAACACCGACTCCTAGTTTACTACAAAAGAAACAGGAACACGAAGCTAACAATATTCTTCTTAATTTCGTCACAAAGACAAAGTTTTAATGTTATACACTTTTTTTTTGGTAACCAACATCGCGAACTTTTCGACCAATTAGACTTGGTATTCAAATACACCAGAGTTTTCCATTAAGAAAAGACTTTGAGGGGCTTCCGGCTTCTTTGTTGAGACTTGAAAATACTTTTTATTTTTGGAGCGAACCTTAAAGTCAACGCACTTGTATTTGCTTAACCATTAAAGGGGTGAAGTTGAAAGCTTTTGGCTTGGAATATTTGCATGTTTTCTTCGGATCCGTTGTGCTGACAAGGAAACATCTCTAGCGAGAGTATTAGGCTGAATAAATGATGCCCACATCGCCCTCTGATGGCTGCCATTGTTTTCAAGTGAAATGTTTTGAATGTTTGCTTTGGATGTGAAGGATTTGAAAGGATCTTTATTGTTTTCTCGTTCGTATTGTGTGGGGGAGACAAGGATGGATGGTTGTATGGATATGAGATGATCCCGTCGAAGTTTGACAGGGCTGTGAGATGGGGCGTGATAAAGATATGTGGAGGGTAGTGAGGTCGACAATGGTGTGCATTCTTTAGTGTTGCAGGTACGCTCTTTGTATTAAAACGTGAGTGATGAAAAGTGTGGTATTTTGGTCTCCTAGACATTATATTGTTTTTATACCGCATTTTTTTGTATGGAGCACCTACTGTGTTCATTGTTCCATTTATTCAAAAAGTACTAGTATTCATAAACATATTAGAAAATTTTTTTTTGGTTTTGGCTACTAATAATTGGAAGAATTTTTTTATTCTGTCCTTTTATGAGCCTCAGCCAAATCAATTTGAGCACACATTCTCTCTCACTAAAATAAGGGCAGTAATTGCTGCAAATTTCAATTGGCAAATTGACCACAGCGTCAGCATGATAACCAAATTTGACCCGGATACCCGTTCATGGAAACGTCACGCGTATAAACATACACTGGAAATTAAAAAAAAACCCCACCCGTGCCAAATTCGGGGCGGTCGGGTGAACTTAATATCCGGGGTAGGACGCGATACAATTTAGCTTTAAACCACTGTCTCATGCGAGGCTAAAAATACTGTTTTACACATAAATGTTCGGATAAAATGGGTGTCCCGATTATCATATTAATCAGGGTGGGTAAACGGATTCCAAATGCGGGTATTTTTGCAATGATAAGAGTAAATTGTTTCGGCGAAACTGGATTGAGGTAAATGTATGGATAATATAAATAAAAACCACAAATGGACCTGCAAGTGAACTAGATTCCAGCACCTTTGAACATGCACACAACTATACAATACAATTGTGAGTTGCGCCAGAGCGGCAACAACGCATCGTAGGTTATCCTCAGATTTATCGTTTTAAGGTGCATGACCTGCGTATAGACATTATCAGGTGTTAGGAAAGATACATCGTGTTCAAATGGGCGAAAAAACTAAAGAAATCATTTGCGACTAAACTACTGCTCCTATTTAATTGTTTTTTGGTACAGAGCTTGAAAATCGTACCTAGTATAGGCAGTTTAAAGGAAAGCCCCTCTGTCGTATCAACTTTGTATATAAATTAAATATTAATATTATTATAGTATAAGAATTATTTTTTTGATGAGATAAACTCGGCAAACGAGGATAGGAGTTTAATAAATTATGTAAAAAGTACTGTTTTGATCCATTTAATACCAGGAGCGGCGTAGTTCGCAGACAGCTGAAACTTAACTTTAAAAAAAAACATAGCTAACTCTAATAGTTATATTATAATATGTACCTTAAATTGTTTTAGAATTTTATTGTATATATTCTTGCTAAGTTTGATTTTATAAGATGGTCTGCATAGCTATAAGTGTGTTTTCTTTCGTTTTGTCTGTTCTGTATTACTATACGTGAAAACCTATAATTGGCTCAATGTCTTAAGAGACGTTGAGCCAATTATAGGTTTCCACGTATAGGTAAATATTCTTTTCATTTCTCATACTCGGAAAGTAGTGTTTATTTGATCTGAATAGCGGGTGGAAAATGCTACTTCCCACCCTTGCGCGGGAATAACTCATAGTAATCACTTTCCTCCCTAGGAAAATTATTTTCGGTATATTTAATTCGGTTAGGCAGTCAGCTGTAAAAAATCTAACATAATGAAGAAAAAAAATGCTGCGGTCTTGTGTGTTTATAAACAGCCAGTGTGAATTTAAAAAAAACGCGAATTATAGTTTTCACAGCCGGAGGACTTAAAAAAAACCGAAATTATTTCAATACAAATTTATTAATATAAGAAAATTATTACAATTATAATATATGCTAATTTTAATCTAAGTTCGGACGATGCTAGTACCGAAGTGACGATGTCCAAGGTTTCAACACAAGCCTCGATTTCCATACACGTGCAGTCGAGTCAGCGATTCCGTGGATGGCCTCGATTGCGGTTGCGACATTTCCTTTACTTGTTAGTTGAATTATAATATTTAATTAATTGTCCTGATTCATCAATTCGTGTGGATGCTGTGCATGTAACACCTCCACCCTCAGATCAGCAACTATTTGAGTACGTTGAGCGAAAATGTTGCTGGTAAAGGATTCTGGGCTCCAGATGGTTCTGCTTCTTCATATTGATGATTTTCAGCGGGTTTATCTTGAGGTTGTGGGCTGCTTATTCGGGTACAGATTTTGTAATGACGTATCATGACTATGACGAACAGCACAGTTGCAGTTAGGAGTATAACATAAATTGGTATGGTGGTATGATAGATGGCTTGATTGAGTTCAGGGTGGTCCAATTGTACTGGATGCTGCATAAGTATCTTTTCTTCAATGTTATGTAGGCTTTTCAGATGTAGTGAATTCAGCTTCATATGGGGCAGAGTTGTGTCGTCGATATCTAATTCCATAGGTATTTCGGTAATTTTCAGTGGTTGTCCTTTGATTCGATCGTTAGTATTCATGATAGTAAAATCTTCAGTGCGTATTGAACACGTTTGCGGTATCGTGGCAAGATAACTTCCATGAAGAGAAATAAATTCTTGACGTTCGCATTGCAGTTCAGCTTTCGTGGGTTCAGGGAATATAAGTGTGTAACGCCTGTCGTCCAGCTGTTCCATCGCCTCCTTGTTGAGTATGATCTTCGTTGGTCGGCAGCTTTTATCCAGAGATTGATTGTAGATGAGATGCTGGATGCAGTCGAGATGTCCTCTGGTTTGGAATTGGATACCTCCCTCGCAGAGATGATACCGATTGAACTTCGGGCATTCAGCCTCTATGTACTTGAAAACTTTTCCGTTGGTTGCAAGGTAAGGATAGGAGGGAATAAGGATATGCATTAATTTGTTCGGAACTATCGCTAATCTGTATAGTACGAGATTTTCGGGAGATATTATTGGCATCTTAAATATTATAACTATTCTTTTCCCTGAATAAAAGTAACCTGGTTTAATTATGGTATAATATTCTCTTAAATCGGCATCTAGTATTTGATCTAGACCGTATATTGATTTTAATTTACTAACCATATTACCTAATGTATCTATACTTAACATACTATGATGTGTGCTCAATGCACGAATTAATGCTAAAGTATCCTCTATCCTAGTTATTTCTATAAGTAAATCGTCTGCATTGTCATTGATAATGGCTAAAAGCTGGGCAAAATTCGCATATCTTAAAAGATCTGTTGTTGCTGAGCTTGTATCTTCTAATAATAATTCTAACGTATTATTAATTTTTATCTGATTACTTACGATATTTGAAAGTATTTTACTATATCTAGACATCCAAATCTTATTAAGGCTTATGTGCTCATTTAATTCTGTTACTAATTTTTGGTCATCATTTTCTAAAACATTTATACATACATACATACATATTGTCACGCCTGTCTCCCATGGGGGTAGGCAGAGACTATAGATTTCCACTTGCTACGATCCTGGCACACTATTTTCGCTTCAACTACATTCATTAATCTCTTCATGCATGACCGTCGGTTTAGGGTGCTCGGAACCTGGCCTTTTTGAAGAACATCCGCAATTTGGTTGCGGTACGTTCGCCGAGGTCTTCCCCTTCCAACTCGTCCATCCATACTCACCATATATACTTGTTTCGTCAATCTCCGTTCATCCATTCTCTCTACATGACCAAACCATCTTAACATACCTTTCTCAATCCTTGTTACTACATCTTCTTTCACTCCACATCGCTCCCTTAATACACTATTTCTCACTCTATCTTTTAGCGTCACACCACACATACTTCTCAAAGCTCTCATCTCTACAGCATTTATTCTGCTTTCATGTTTCTTCTGCCATACCCAACTTTCACTACCATACATTAGTGTCGGCGCCAACACTCACCCAATCACAGCCAGCCGTGCCTTTTCGGACACTTTCCGACTATTCATGAAGGTGTGTAGCGCCCCATTCACCTGGTTACCAGCACTCGCTCTCCTTTCAATATCACTCTCATGTTTACCATCTCTAGTAAACATAGAGCCCAGATATACAAACTCTTTTACCTGTTCTACTCTTACGCCACCTATCAAAATATTGCACGCTGTCATAACTTCATCCCTTTCAAAGACCATCACTTTCGTCTTGCTTACATTCACTTTCATTCCCTTACTCCTAAAAGCACCGTCCATAATTGTTACCATCTTCTGTAACTCCCCCTGCGATGGAGCAAGGATAACTTGATCATCGGCATAGAGGAGACATTTGTCGAGTAACTCATTCATCCTTAAACCACATTCACTCTCTTTCAAATCCTTCAGACAACTGTCCATGAATAAGTTGAACAGCCACGGTGACGCTACACATCCTTGTCTAACACCCTTATTGATGTCAAACCATTCAGTATAGGCCCCATTTACATTTATAGCATTATTATATAATTTGGCATCATTATGGTCTAAATTTCCTGTTATACTTTTTATGACGGATCCTAAACCATCTATTAAGCCTCGTTTACTACGATTAGGTTCCAAGCTTTTTAACTGAGACTTAATATTTTCTAATTTGTTTGATAAATGGTTCATCTGCAGTTCGTATAAACGAAAGGTTTGGTTGACTAATTTTGTTTTAAAATGATCAATTTGAGTTGTTACAGAGAAAAGTCTTTCTTCGATGTCAGTCAGTTCTATGTATTGGAGAAAGGAGTGGTAATGTGTAATAAGCCTTGCTTGTCCAAGTTTGAATGGTAAAAGTCCAGGTCCATCATCTAAGCTTTCAAGTCTTATCTCGAGCGCCAGTGTTGGGTGAAGGATCATTACCATGAGTATCCTGTAACAATTTCGATGTTTTAGGAACGCGTTTGAGACGTGATTTTGCTATGGGGCCTTTCTTTTTAGAGGTATAAATATGTATTGGCAAATCGGCTAGAACAGTATCTTGAGTGTATCTGGGTGCTAGTTTTTGTCGACTGGCTACTGGATTGCTAATAAATACCTGTTGCTCTGGTTGGTATTCTACTTCGGGCTCTCTGTCTTTATTCCTATTCTCTATTATGTTGGTGCGATTAGCGAGCGTGAAGTTATTAATAAGTTCATATACTGTCTTCATTTGGTCTCGGTGTGTTAAAACATATTGTTGCATGAGGTGTTCTGTCATGTTAATGTCGATAGGGTCTCTAGGGTCAAAGTGTCCTCTTATTATGTCATGCGGTCTGCATTTAGTAAAACTATGGATTGAACTATTGTAAGCTAGTATCGCATAGGGCATGAGATTAACTACGAGTTCTCCGTTTGTCTTAGTCTTAGTATACGCAAGTGTTCCAGTAAGGTAGAGTGAAATCGTTCAACGATACCGTTGTCGTTAGGGGAATGTGCTAGTGTTCTATGGTGGTTAATCTTGTGTAATCTTGTGAATTCTGAGAATAGCTGGTTTGTGAACTCGGTCCCATTATCTGTAACTATTGTTAGTGGGAGGCCATGATGCGTACAAAAATTTAGAGCTCCTTGTAAGATACTGATAGCAATGCCATCACGTAAATAGTATGCCTGGCTTACTTAGAGAAAGTGTCTACGATAGTTAGGTACTTTTCATTCTGAGCGGTAAAAAGATCCATATGTACTATTTCAAATGGTTTGGATGCTGGAGGTACGATATTAAATTGAGGTTTAATAGGATTTCTATCGTATTTGGTTTGTCCGCAAATTGTGCACTCATTAATGTATTTAGATATGTCATCCTTAATTTTTGGCCAGTAATATTTACGGGAAAGAGCAAGATAACATTCAGTTATTCCCCTATGGTTTGTTTTACCTTCGTGATAGTGTTTAATAATCTCCTGCTGTCTTAAATATTCTTTTACATCCTCTAGTTCTGATTTTACTAATACCAAATTCATAGCAGATTTTTTAAAGTTACTTTGAATGACAGGAATAATCGAATACATACCTAAAGGAGGCGTTATTTTGATAGCAGTTTTAACTTTAGGGTTAACGTATTCCTTAATGGCGTTAACCACATCTTGCTCTAAATTAGATTCTGAGATTTGGATGAAGGTGCGAGTATGTGTGTCGAAGGGTTTAGTTGCAGTTGTTTTTCGTTTAATATCTCCTACTATAGTAAAGCATAGCTGTCGATGGAACTTGTTTAAAGGTTCATCTGAGATAGGGACTTCTAAGATAGGATTTTCTGTACTAGTGTGTGCGGTAGCTGTTGTGGAGCCTGTCTGAGAAGGTGGTCGTTCTGAGGGGTTAGCAATCATCGAGTCGGTCTCTTCGTTATTTATCTCTATACGTGATAATGCGTCCGCGTTAGTGTTACATTTTCCTTTCTTGTATATTATGGTATAGTCATACTCGCTTAGTTTTAGTCGCCATCTAGTCAGTCTGGAGTTAGGATCTTTTAGGTTCATTATCCATTGTAAGGGTTTGTGGTCAGTTAAAATTTTGAATTTACGTCCAAACAGGTAAGGTCTGAAATACTTTGTAGCCCACACTATGGCTAAAAGCTCTTTCTCAATGGTGCTATAGTTGGTTTCACTATCATTTAAGTTTCTAGATGCGTAACAAACGGGCTTATTTTATTTTATTTTATTTTATTTTATTTTCAAGTTCAGAAAACTAACAGCTAGTAATATTACAAATCAGAATACAGTTAGACTAAGGCCAATTACAAGTTTTCACAGATAATAATATTTTAACAAATAAAAGTATAACATACACGCAATTTAAAACATATAAACAAAATTAAAAAATAATAATAATGTAGATCTACAGAATAAAAAAAGCTGATCAAGAAAAATAGAGATTACATAAAGTTCTCTTTAATTTAGTCACGCTCATATTGAAAATATCCAAGTCAACTCTCTGACACGCCGCATTGTATGAACGACAAGCTCTGACCATAAAAGAGTTCTGTCTGTATGTAGTATGGACAGCTGGTATATGGAGAAGGTTGTGCCTTCTAAGCATCGCAGACGGTACTCGCAGACCTATCCCAGTCACCAGCTCGGCTACGTCGGCCGATCCATTCATAATGCTTAACAGGAATGTCAAATCTGCTACTTTCCTACGTTCTTGAAGAGGAAGCATATGAAACTTTTTGCAACGACAATAGTAGTTAGGCAAGTATGTTTTAGAGCGAAATTGTATATATCTCAAGAACTTTCTTTGTATATTTTCTAAACGTTTGACATAAATGTCATAGTTAGGGTTCCAAACTTGCGAAGCGTACTCGAGATGACTTCGAACATAGGCGCAAAATAAAATTTTCATTGTTTTAATGTTCTTAAATTCAGTACATATCCTAAAAATGAAACCTAATGATTTGGAGGCCTTATTAATAATGTTTTCTATGTGTGCATCAAATATTAGCTTAGAGTCAAATATAATCCCTAGATCCTTAATAGTGTTCACTCTGTTTAATGCACAACCAGATAGTTCATAAGTAAATGCGATGGGCTTAGATTTACGCGTAAAGGAACACACATTACACTTGGAGATATTTAAGTCTAGCTTATTTTTTAGGCAGTATGACTGAAAACGATCCAGATCACTCTGCAGACAAGCCGCGTCATCAACAGTGTTAACTTGTCGCAGTATCTTCATATCATCTGCATACAGAATAATTTTGGAAGTGTGAAAACAGGTGGTAATATCATTAATAAATATGTTAAATAACAATGGCCCAAGAAGTGATCCCTGCGGTACTCCCGACGGAATGCGTGCAGCTCGCGATGAGTAACCATTAAGTACCACAACCTGACTTCTGTTTTCAACATAAGATGAAAACCACCTGTATAGATTACCCCGTATACCCATAAGCAATAACTTTTGTTTAAGGACATGATGGTCAATTCTGTCAAAGCACTTGCTATAGTCTGTGTATATCACATCAACTTGGGACGGTTGTGACATATTCTTTGATATAAACTCACTACAGACTATTAGGTTAGATGTGGTGGAGCGACCTGCGAGAAAACCATGCTGCTGCTCACTAAAGCTGAGTTTAATGGCTGCATATAGTTGCTTGTAAACTATTTTCTCAAGAACTTTAGAGAAGACACACAACTTAGAAATTGGCCTGTAATTCTCGACTACATCTTTCGGTCCTTTTTTAAGTATAGGTGTTATATACGCCGATTTCCATATTGCAGGCACTTCACCCTCAGCAAGAGATCGTCTAAATAGAATTAACAGGGGAACAGTTAGACTTTTAGCACATTTAGTGATAAATACTGGTGGTATGCTGTCTGGACCTGCAGATTTGTTAAGGTCTACATGTTGAAGTAACTGTAAAACTTCAGTTTCTCGCAACTCAATAGAACTGATACCGGTGCAGCAATCGCGTATCCGTGAGCTGAGATCATGCGTCGAGTTGGAAACGTAACTGTCCTGGGGGTCAGATCGCAGAAAATTTGATTGAAAGTACACTCCAAACATGTTACAAATTTCCTCCCCGCTACCAGACGATTGTCCTCCATATTTCATGACTGATGGGTACGTATTGGAGCTGTTTTTTGATTTAACAAAGCGCCAGAAAGCCTTGGGGTCTTTTGCAATGTTATTCTCAATATTCTCAATATAACGATCGAACATATCCCTCTCTAAGTCCTTGCTACGCTGCCGCAAAGTAACGAAAGATAGGTAATCCGATAAGTTTCTATACTTCTTGTATTTTTTATGGAATTTGGCTTTTTCTCTTATCATTTTGATTAATGGGCTCCTGTACCAGGGGGGGTATCTATTAGTAACTACAACCGTAGTGGAAGGGATATATTTGTCTCTCAACTTGTACAAGGCATTATAAAAGTAAGTAACAGCATCCTCAAGCGGCTTACGAGATAATTCTGTATGCCAATCAGTGTTTATTATGTCATTGTTAATAGCGTCATATTCGGCCTGGTTGTAGAGGTACTTAATGCTGGGATGGACTGACAAACTAACATATTGCACGAAATTAGCAGATATAATCAACGCCTTATGATGCGGATCCTCGGGAACCAAAGGTTCATCACAGTGCTCAACAATAACTTCACTATTGGACAATACCCAATCCAATATTCTATTGTTGCCGTTGAGATGACAGTTGTATTGCGATAGGTTACAAGCAGTTAAAGTATCTATAAAGGTGGTTTGAGTAACACCCTGCAAGTTGCTGGGAGACAAGCTATTATTATCGGCAGGCTGCCAGATTACATTTGGTTGGTTAAAATCACCAAGTACTATAAACTTATCAGAGGGGTGTTGGAGGATGATGTCGCACATACTATCCGAAAATGTTGCTAGTTGAGTTGCGAGAGAATTACCTGTATTCTGCGAGCAAATGTATACCACACAAATGTGCATTTTGTATGTTACCCTTGGTTTATTTTGTTGCAATTTCAAAGTTACCCACATGTCTTCTGCTGACGAACACCAGTCATTCCGATCGGTAGAAACTAATTCCCGTCGAACAGCTATTAAGACCCCTCCGCCTAAAGATTGATTAGTGTTCATATAGTTTCTATCCCTTCTCCATACAATATATCTATTATCGAACAACTCATTGTCGCAAATACCGCTAATGAGCCAAGTTTCCGTTAAACAAATGACATCAAAATCATTAATGCACACATTTCTAAAGAAAACAGCTGTTTTAGATCGTAATCCTCGCACGTTCTGATAATAGAACCTAATAGGCGCCATCATAAATCATTATCAATTAGTAAAACAATAAGCATAATAATAAAATCAAAAGACAGTTCAGAAATATAATATAGCAAAAGACAGAATGGAACGTTCTGCGGCTGTAAATAAAGTTCCCAGTAGCTCTTTAAGAAATAAGCGTATTTAAAATAAGTAAAACATTGGTAGAAATAAAGCAATAAGCAAATTGAAACTTTGCGTAATCGAGGATAAGGATCATTATAACTAATTATGCAGAATAAATTAATAAGTGCAATATATTTGTACAGAGTTAAAGGTATCTTTATAAACAAGCTAATCGTTACTTTAAGAACGTAGGAATAGTGTTTAAAGTTGTTTAAGCGGCATGAGGTCGACCGGTCGACACCGAGCGATAAGAGAACAAAAGGCCAGCGAGTACGGAATGCGTATAAAAAATAGGTACTTGCGATTCTCAACATTAAGCGTGCGTTGAAGTTAAAGAGTTGGCTTGACGTAACATTCAAAAAAACTTCACTAAATCTTGCTCGCTTCTCACGTAGCGCTTTGGTGAGGTCTGGTTTTTTCTTAGGTAGATTTTGCACCCTGTTACCCAGACAAATTCGTAACCACGCTCTTTAGCGAAGGATTTAGTTTTATTTAGCAAGATTTTGTTTTCCATCGTCAAGTGGTCATTAATAAAAATCTTGCTGACGCCTTGCAGTCCTAGAAGACCGGGATTGATACCCCCCTTGAGCTTCTTCGCGGCAGACACAAAGTCGTTTTTAATATAATTATTGTGTATTGCACATATTATATTTTTGTTATGAGTATCACCCCGCATTGGCACTCTTGCAATGTAATTAATTTGTTCCTTGGGGATATGACAGTTGATGATGTCACCCAACTTATTCACAATTTCAAAGAGGTTTTCATCTTTAGCTATTGGAACCCCTTTAATCTCAATATTGCACATGCGAGATCTTTGCTCATTCTCACGCTGAAGCATTTCAAGTCTCTCACAACGGTTCTGCAAGGCTGATATCTCTTCCTTTGATGATTTGAGAGAACCGATTTCTGCTTCTACGGCCAGGACGCGGTTAGTTAAGCTATCCAGGGAATTACTCACGAATTCTACAGATGTCTTAATGTCTGAGAACTCCCCTCTGATAGTTTTAAGCTCCGCTAGTTCAGTTTGTATGGCTTTAACGTTCTCCAACAATGCTGGCAATGCTTCCATTTGGGCAGACAGCCTTTTCAGTTCAGATAAAATAGATTCCGTGTCTGACTTTGTAACATTCAGGCGTCGGCTGGCGGCCGCTTGGGTCTTGCAGGTACTACACTTCCAGGAGTTTCTTCTGTCTTCTCCGAGGTTTCTCCACCCAGTCTCCGATATCCCAGAGCAAGGAAAGTCGAACTGCCCCGCGCAAAGCGAACATGTAACGCCATCACTGGCTTCCCCATCGCAACGTTTGCAGATAAACATATTATGTGATAATAGTTTGAGCGAAACACTTTGAGAAATGTTGACTGTTGTTGCTAAAGACTAGCGAGTAGTATGTGTATGCGTGCGGTATGTTTACCGTCTACCGCCGTACTGAACCAATCTGAATCTGTCTGTTCTTTATCTGAACCAATGTTGCCTTGAGATAGAACGGCGCCTAAGGCTACGTTCGAAGAAACTGTCGTTAAAATGAACTCCTTAGTAAAGTCTGGGTATTGTAATATAGGGTCGTTTGTCAGTAGTGTCTTACATTTGTTAAAACAGTCAACATATTCGGCGTCTAAAGTTATCTTGTTAGTTTTTTTCAAGCATTTAGTCATCGGCTTGGTAATGCGGGCGAAGTCTGGTATGAATTTTCTGTAATAGCCTAACAGTCCAAGAAATTGTTTAATTTGTTTAGGGGTTTTCGGTAATGGGTTCTTTTCTATAGCTGCAATTTTGTCAGGATTAGGCTTAACGCCTTCACCACTAATTACGTAACCTAAAAAGGCGGTTTCCAACTTTAAAAATTCAGATTTATCCATCTGGATTTTAAAGTTAGATTCCTGCAATCTTTTAAAAACCTTTTCTAAGTTACTGAGGTGTTCTTGTAATGACGTACTAAAGATAATTACGTCATCAAGATACACAAGACAGATTTCATTTTTAAGGCCTCTTAATACGTTATCCATCACCCTCTGGAAGGTAGACGGAGAATTTTTCAAACCCATGGGCATACGCAGAAATTCAAAGTGCCCATGTTCAACGTTGAATGCGGTTTTTGGAATGTCATCAGGGTGCATTTCACACTGATAGAAACCTGATGCTAGGTCCAGGGTCGTGAAATATTGGCAGTTACCAAGCTTGTCAAGTATGTCAGTTATGTTGGGTATCGGGTATTTGTCGTCTATGGTCTTCTCATTCAATTTACGGAAGTCTACAACTATGCGCCATTTTTGTCTGCCTGATGCGTCGGCCTTTTTAGGAACTACCCAAATAGGTGAGCTCCAGGCTGATTCGGATGGTCGTATGATGCCTTGATCCAGCATCTTACTTATCTGGTCCCTAACTTCTTGTCTATGCACAAATGGATAACGGTAGCTTTTTGTATACACCGGCATCTCATCGGTTGTTCTAATGCGGTGTTTAATTTTATTTGTGAAAGTTAAGGGTTCGCCCTCAACATAAAATACGTCAGCATAGCGGGCACATAAAGTCTCTAAGTTAATTTTTTCCTCGACATTTAAATGATCGGTGCGTAGTCTAGATAGAACTTCTTTGACGCGTCCTGGGTTTTGTTCGGTACGCGTGCACTCAGTATTAAATATTTCAGCTTGCAAAGGATGATCAAATGTAATAGTTATATCGCAATCGGTCGGGTTCTCAACTTCTACGATTCCGGTGTAGTCTGTAACTTGAGTAATGCACTCATGTATAATGCAGTTATAATTAATTTGCTCGGGTATGAATACGTCACCGTCCGGGTTATAAATAGGCATATGAAGTAATTTTGACGAGTGAGCGGGAATTATTTCCTGGTAACTGGGTTTTTTACAGTGATAGAAACTAATCGGCACTGTAGTATAATCGGTTATTAATAAGTTATTTTTAAGATCAATTTGAGCTCCATCCAATAAATCTAAGCCTATAAGACCGTCAAAGTAATTATGGAATTTATAAACAAAGAACTTAACATTTATAGGGTTATTGAACTCTGGAAAATTTGGAATCGTAATTGAATGTTCGTGAACGCTAGAAACTCGTGAGTTTGTAACTTCGAAAGGGTCCAAGTTTAATGGAATGTGTGAAAAATACTTATCGACTGCTTCGGGACTAATAAATGACTGATTAGCCCCTGTATCTACCAATAATTTAAGTGGGGGATCGGATGTCTGTATTTACCGTAATTCCCTTTTAGATTGTATATTTAATTCTATTTTGAGCCTTTACGAGACAAATCTTTCTGAAAATCCTGCTCGGTATTACTGGTGGATGGCTTTGGCTCTTCTAAGCTTTGAACGTTGTTAAAATTGCGAAATTCGACGCTATCCTGTTCATAAGGACGACAATCAGGTTCATATTGTCCGTAGTCGTAAAAGTCTGAAGGGTCATAAGAATCGTAAAAGTCGTAAGTCTGATCGTAATAATAGTCGTGATAGTTATTGTCATATTCGGTCATCTCATTAAAGTTCATCTCGCGTGTTTTAAAATAGTTAGTAGGTGGCGGGTTTCCTGATTTATTCCAGTCGTGTCCCGATGGCTTTAAGGGCTTGGACACGAAATGACTAACACCACTCATTGGCTTCGGGCCAGTTTACTGTGGGGGATTCCTATGGGGTAATTTAAATACGTTGCTTTGGGGGTTGTAATTCGGCGGGGGTGCGCGAAACATCTGATGAGTACGACTCCACATATGAGGATTACGTTGGGGTACCTGATTATGCTGGGCAGGTGGTCTCCAATATTGCTGCTGTGGTGCCATAGGCATAGGCTTATACAAACTGGGTCCTGCATTTGGGAAGCTGAAAGATTTATTATGCATGGTCGTAGGGACCGTGTGCGGCATTTTAGCGGTTGAATGCAGTTGCTGGGTGCTCGGATTACGCCGTTCCGGAATGCCTTCATTGCGCTGTTGTAAATATATGACATTCAATTCAGTTTGTACAAATTCCAGGGCCTTTTCGATTGTTTCTGGTCTCATACATCTAATACGAGATCCTAGAGGTTCCTTAAGACCTCGAACATAAGATTGCAATGTTAATTTACGATAAAGGTCGCGTTTTGCATCGATTGTGGTTGAAATTGTTTCATGCAAGGACACATAAGTCATGATAGTACTGAAAAGGGCCTGACATTTGTCATAATATTCTTGTGGAGTGCTACTTCCTTGAGACAATAAGGACATGTCATTGTAAAGGGCAGTTTCGTCCCTTTGGTCGGAGAAATTATTTATCAATGCATTGCGTATACCTGCCCAATTTTCTGGTATGCCGTTAGTATTTAAAGTAAGAGCAGCTGAACCTTTTATTTTATTTAAAATACCATTTATCAAACATATGTTACTTAACTCATGTCCCGGCTCATTTTTCATATACTGCGCAACAAGTTGGTCGCATATTTTAATAAAACGCGTTAGAACGTTCGAATTACCATCGAATTCTGGTACTAAGCGCAAGGCTTTATAGATAGTGTCGGGATCGTAAGACATTTTTGAAGGACTACTGAATAGCGAACTTATTCCTAAATTACCTAAATCTATACTTCTACTAGAATCTAGTTCCCTATGCCTGCTAATCTGTCTGGGTAAGACAGATTTTTCTCCCGTTTTCCTTGGGTGAAAAATTTTGAAATAGTTTGATAAATGATTAGAAGGAAGGACAAGGAAGCAACACTTAAAAAAGTTTCAAGGACTTACATATACATGGTTTCCTTCGTGTATCGATGGCTGGATACGTCCTCGGCCGCGTCTTCTATGTTCGGATATTCGACAGGGTACTTGAGAATACCGACAGCGACTGTACGGAGTCAGCAGATTAACGATTTTTGGAAATCTATACCACGCCGCGCACTGCCTCGAATATCCTACCGACTGCACCAATTATAGTTTTCACAGCCGGAGGACTTAAAAAAAACCGAAATTATTTCAATACAAATTTATTAATATAAGAAAATTATTACAATTATAATATATGCTAATTTTAATCTAAGTTCGGACGATGCTAGTGCCGAAGTGACGATGTCCAAGGTTTCAACACAAGCCTCGATTTCCATACACGTGCAGTCGAGTCAGCGATTCCATGGATGGCCTCGATTGCGGTAGCGACATTTCCTTTACATGTTAGTTGATATATAATATTTAATTAATTGTCCTGATTCATCAATTCGTGTGGATGCTGTGCATGTAACACGCGTGATAAATAAAAATAAATAAATAACCTATAATCACGTGACTCGCTTACCCACCAGATGGTAAGTTGTCATCGTCGCCCATGGACATCTGCAATACCGAAGGAGTTTCAGATACGTTGCCGAGCCAAGGAAAAGGGATGGGAAGGTGGCTGAGGGAGGTATTGAGCCTCTGGCACTTCACACTTACCATACGAGAAGCAACAATATGCATACTGCTACCTGTCGTCGATATCCTGTGGGAGGGTAGTACTTCCGCGGTCATGCGACCCATTCATGCTGGGAATGACCTAGGAGGTTCCCATCAATGAGACAAGAAATATGCGGCGAGCTAATTTGCTTAGCTTTTACCAAGACTGTTAATAGCTCATGCTGGCTCAAATAAGACTCACTAGATTAAAATTTGTGATAGGTAATTGCTAACCCGTATTCAAACGCCTTGTTCGAAATCATACAAGATCATAGCGTAAGCCAAAGTTGTCATCGAGCTCGATAGATGGCGTTGGGATAGAAATAGATCGCGCTATGGTTTCGTTACCAAGATTTAGTAGGGTCAAGAAATTGTTAAGTTCAATAAGTGCCAAGTGTCAAGTGTCAAGTGTCAAGTGTCAAGTGTCAAGTGTCAAGTCAAGTCTCAAGTCGAAAGTCACAAGTCTCAAGTGTCAAGTGTTAAGTGCCAAGTGTCAAGTGTCAAGTGTCAAGTGTCAAGTGTCAAGTACCAAGTCTCAAGTCAAAATTAAAAAGTCGAAAGTCGAAAGTTGGAAGTTGGAACTCTCGTCTCAATTCTCAAGTGTCAAGTGTCAAGTGTCAAGTGTCCAGTGTCAAGTGTCAAGTGTCGAGTGTCAAGTGTCAATTGTCAAGTGTCAAGTGTCAAGTCTCAAGTGTCAATTGTCAAGTGTCAATTGTCAAGTGTCAATTGTCAAGTGTCAAGTGTCAAGTGTCAAGTGTCGTGTCAAGTGTCAAGTGTCAAGTGTGAAGTGTCAAGTCAAGTCTCAAGTCAAAAGTCTCAAGTCGAGAAAGTTGGAAGTCTCGTCTCAAGTGTCGAGTCGTGTCAAGTGTCGAGTGTCAAGTGTCAAGTGTCGTGTCGTGTCAAGTGTCGAGAGTCAAGTGTCAAGTGTCAAGTGTCGTGTCGTGTCAAGTGTCGAATGTCAAGTGTCAAGTGTCGTGTCAAGTGTCAAGTCTCAAGTCTCAAGTCGAAAGCTGGAAGTCGAAAGTCTCAAGTCTCAAGTCTCGTCTCATGTCTCAAGTCGAAAGCTGGAAGTCGAAAGTCTCAAGTCTCAAGTCTCGTCTCATGTCTCAAGTATAAAGTGCCAAGTGTCAAGAGTCGCGTCAAGTGTCAAGTGTCAAGTCTCAAGTGTCAAGTCAAGTCTCAAGTCGAAAGTCACAAGTAGAAAGTTGGAAGTTGGAAGTCGGAAGTCTTAAGTCTCAAGTCTCAAGTGTCAAGTGTCGTGTCAAGTGTCAAGTGTCAAGTGTCAAGTGTCCAGTGTCAAGTGTCAAGTCTCAAGTCGAAAGTCGAAAGTAGAAAGTTGGAAGTCTCAAGTCTCAAGTGTCGTGTCGTGTCAAGTGTCGAGTGTCAAGTGTCAAGTGTCGTGTCGTGTCAAGTGTTGAGAGTCAAGTGTCAAGTGTCGTGTCGTGTCAAGTGTCGAATGTCAAGTGTCAAGTGTCGTGTCAAGTGTCAAGTGTCCAGTGTCAAGTGTCAAGTGTCAAGTCTCAAGTCTCAAGTCGAAAGCTGGAAGTCGAAAGTCTCAAGTCTCAAGTCTCGTCTCATGTCTCAAGTATAAAGTGACAAGTGTCAAGAGTCGCGTCAAGTGTCAAGTGTCAAGTCTCAAGTGTCAAGTCAAGTCTCAAGTCGAAAGTCACAAGTAGAAAGTTGGAAGTTGGAAGTCGGAAGTCTTAAGTCTCAAGTCTCAAGTGTCAAGTGTCCAGTGTCAAGTGTCCAGTGTCAAGTGTCAAGTCTCAAGTCGAAAGTCAAAAGTAGAAAGTCGAAAGTAGAAAGTTGGAAGTTGGAACTCTCGTCTCAATTCTCAAGTGTCAAGTGTCAAGTGTCAAGTGTCCAGTGTCAAGTGTCAAGTGTCGAGTGTCAAGTGTCAATTGCCAAGTGTCAAGTGTCAAGTGTCAAGTCTCAAGTGTCAATTGTCAAGTGTCAATTGTCAAGTGTCAAGTGTCAAGTGTCAAGTGTCGTGTCAAGTGTCAAGTGTCAAGTGTGAAGTGTCAAGTCAAGTCTCAAGTCAAAAGTCTCAAGTCGAGAAAGTTGGAAGTCTCGTCTCAAGTCTCAAGTCGAAAGTCGAAAGTAGAAAGTTGGAAGTCTCAAGTTGGAAGTCTCAAGTCTCAAGTGTCGTGTCGTGTCAAGTGTCGAGTGTCAAGTGTCAAGTGTCGTGTCGTGTCAAGTGTTGAGAGTCAAGTGTCAAGTGTCGTGTCGTGTCAAGTGTCGAATGTCAAGTGTCAAGTGTCGTGTCGTGTCAAGTGTCGAATGTCAAGTGTCAAGTCTCAAGTCTCAAGTCGAAAGCTGGAAGTCGAAAGTCTCAAGCCTCAAGTCTCGTCTCATGTCTCAAGTATAAAGTGACAAGTGTCAAGAGTCGCGTCAAGTGTCAAGTGTCAAGTCTCAAGTGTCAAGTCAAGTCTCAAGTCGAAAGTCTCAAGTGTCAAGTATCAAGTCTCAAGTCAAAAGTAAAAAGTCGAAAGTCGAAAGTAGAAAGTTGAAAGTTGGAACTCTCGTCTCAATTCTCAAGTGTCAAGTGTCAAGTGTCAAGTGTCCAGTGTCAAGTGTCAAGTGTCGAGTGTCAAGTGTCAATTGCCAAGTGTCAAGTGTCAAGTGTCAAGTCTCAAGTGTCAATTGTCAAGTGTCAATTGTCAAGTGTCAAGTGTCAAGTGTCGTGTCAAGTGTCAAGTGTGAAGTGTCAAGTCAAGTCTCAAGTCAAAAGTCTCAAGTCGAGAAAGTTGGAAGTCTCGTCTCAAGTGTCGAGTCGTGTCAAGTGTCGAGTGTCAAGTGTCGTGTCGTGTCAAGTGTCGAGAGTCAAGTGTCAAGTGTCGTGTCGTGTCAAGTGTCGAATGTCAAGTGTCAAGTGTCCAGTGTAAAGTGTCAAGTCTGAAGTCTCAAGTGTCAAGTCAAGTCTCAAGTCGAAAGTCACAAGTCTCAAGTGTCAAGTGTTAAGTGCCAAGTGTCAAGTGTCAAGTGTCAAGTGTCAAGTGTCAAGTATCAAGTCTCAAGTCAAAAGTAAAAAGTCGAAAGTCGAAAGTAGAAAGTTGGAAGTTGGAGTCTCTCGTCTCAATTCTCAAGTGTCAAGTGTCAAGTGTCAAGTCTCAAGTGTCAATTGTCAAGTGTCAATTGTCAAGTGTCAAGTGTCAAGTGTCAAGTGTCAAGTGTGAAGTGTCGTGTCAAGTGTCAAGTCTCAAGTGCCAAGTGTCAAGTGTCAAGTCTCAAGTCTCAAGTGTCAAGTCAAGTCTCAAGTCGAAAGTCACAAGTCTCAAGTGTCAAGTGTTAAGTGCCAAGTGTCGAGTGTCAAGTGTCAAGTGTCGTGTCAAGTGTCAAGTGTCAATTGTCAAGTGTCAAGTGTCAAGTGTCGTGTCAAGTGTCAAGTGTCAAGTGTGAAGTGTCAAGTCAAGTCTCAAGTCAAAAGTCTCAAGTCGAGAAAGTTGGAAGTCTCGTCTCAAGTGTCGAGTCGTGTCAAGTGTCGAGTGTCAAGTGTCAAGTGTCGTGTCGTGTCAAGTGTCGAGAGTCAAGTGTCAAGTGTCAAGTGTCGTGTCGTGTCAAGTGTCGAATGTCAAGTGTCAAGTGTCGTGTCAAGTGTCAAGTGTCCAGTGTCAAGTGTCAAGTCTGAAGTCTCAAGTCGAAAGCTGGAAGTCGAAAGTCTCAAGTCTCAAGTCTCGTCTCATGTCTCAAGTCGAAAGCTGGAAGTCGAAAGTCTCAAGTCTCAAGTCTCGTCTCATGTCTCAAGTATAAAGTGCCAAGTGTCAAGAGTCGCGTCAAGTGTCAAGTGTCAAGTCTCAAGTGTCAAGTCAAGTCTCAAGTCGAAAGTCACAAGTAGAAAGTTGGAAGTTGGAAGTCGGAAGTCTTAAGTCTCAAGTCTCAAGTGTCAAGTGTCGTGTCAAGTGTCAAGTGTCAAGTGTCAAGTGTCCAGTGTCAAGTGTCAAGTCTCAAGTCGAAAGTCGAAAGTAGAAAGTTGGAAGTCTCAAGTCTCAAGTGTCGTGTCGTGTCAAGTGTCGAGTGTCAAGTGTCAAGTGTCGTGTCAAGTGTCAAGTCAAGTCTCAAGTCGAAAGTCACAAGTCTCAAGTGTCAAGTGTTAAGTGCCAAGTGTCGTAGTGACGTCAAGTATCAAGTCAAAAGTAAAAAGTCGAAAGTAGAAAGTTGGAAGTTGGAACTCTCGTCTCAATTCTCAAGTGTCAAATGTCAAGTGTCAAGTCTCAAGTCTCAAGTCTCAAGTGTCAAGTGTCAAGTCTCAAGTCTCAAGTCTCAAGTCTTAAGTCTCAAGTCTCACGTCTCAAGTCTGAAGTCTCAAGTCTTAAGTGTCAAGTGTCAAGTCTCAAGTCTTAAGTCGAAAGCTGGAAGTAGGAAGCGGAAGTCTCAAGTCTCGTCTCAAGTGTCAAGTGTCAAGTGTCAGGTGTCAAGTGTCAAGTGTCAAGTGTCAAGTGTCAAGTGTAAAGTGTCAAGTCTCAAGTCTCAAGTCTCTAGGTCGAAAGCTGGAACTTGAAAGTCGAAAGTAGAAAGCTATAAGTCGAATGTCTCAAGTCTCAAGTCTCAAGTCTCAAGTGTCAAGTGTCAAGTGTCAAGTCTCAAGTCTCAAGTCTCAAGTCTTAAGTCTCAAGTCTCACGTCTCAAGTCTGAAGTCTCAAGTCTTAAGTGTCAAGTGTCAAGTCTCAAGTCTTAAGTCGAAAGCTGGAAGTAGGAAGCGGAAGTCTCAAGTCTCGTCTCAAGTGTCAAGTCTCAAGTGTCAAGTGTCAAGTCTCAAGTGTCAAGTGTCAAGTGCCAAGTGTCAAGTGTCGAGTGTCAAGTGTCAATTGTCAAGTCTGAAGTCTCAAGTCTTAAGTGTCAAGTGTCAAGTGTCAAGTCTCAAGTCTTAAGTCGAAAGCTGGAAGTAGGAAGTCGGAACTCTCGTCTCAATTCTCAAGTGTCAAATGTCAAGTTTCAAGTGTCAAGTGTCAAGTGTCAAGTGTCAAGTCTCAAGTGTCAAGTGTCAAGTCTCAAGTGTCAAGTGTCAAGTGTCAAGTGTCAAGTCTCAAGTCTTAAGTCTCAAGTCTGAAGTCTCAAGTCTGAAGTCTCAAGTCTGAAGTCTCAAGTCTTAAGTCGAAAGCTGGAAGTAGGAAGTCGGAAGTCTCAAGTCTCAAGTCTCGTCTCAAGTGTCAAGTGTCAAGTGTCAAGTGTCAAGTGTCAAGTGTCAAGTGCCAAGTGCCAAGTGTCAAGTGTCAAGTGTCAAGTGTCAAGTGTCAAGTCTCTAGTCAAAAGCTGGAAGTCTCAAGTCTCAAGTCTCAAGTGTCAAGTGACAAATTTCGAGTGTCAAGTGTCAAGTCTCAAGTGTCAAGTGTCAAGTGTAAAGTGTCAAGTGTCAAGTGTCAAGTCAAAAGTAAAAAGTCGAAAGTAGAAAGTTGGAAGTTGGAACTCTCGTCTTAATTCTCAAGTGTCAAATGTCAAGTGTCAAGTCTCAAGTGTCAAGTCTCAAGTCTCAAGTGTCAAGTGTCAAGTGTCAAGTGTCAAGTCTCAAGTCTCAAGTCTCAAGTCTCAAGTCTTAAGTCTCAAGTCTCACGTCTCAAGTCTGAAGTCTCAAGTCTTAAGTGTCAAGTGTCAAGTCTCAAGTCTTAAGTCGAAAGCTGGAAGTAGGAAGCGGAAGTCTCAAGTCTCAAGTCTCGTCTCAAGTGTCAAGTGTCAAGTGTCAAGTGTCAAGTGTCAAGTTTCAAGTGTCAAGTGTAAAGTGTCAAGTCTCAAGTCTCAAGTCTCTAGGTCGAAAGCTGGAAGTTGAAAGTCGAAAGTAGAAAGCTATAAGTCGAATGTCTCAAGTCTCAAGTCTCAAGTCTCAAGTCTCAAGTCTCAAGTCTCAAGTTTAAAGTAGAAAGTTGGAAGTAGGAAGTCGGAAGTCTCAAGTCTCAAGTCTCAAGTCTCAAGTGTCAAGTGTCAAGTGTCAAGTGTCGAGTGTCAAGTGTCAATTGTCAAGTCTGAAGTCTCAAGTCTTAAGTGTCAAGTGTCAAGTGTCAAGTCTCAAGTCTTAAGTCGAAAGCTGGAAGTAGGAAGTCGGAACTCTCGTCTCAATTCTCAAGTGTCAAATGTCAAGTTTCAAGTGTCAAGTGTCAAGTGTCAAGTGTCGAGTGTCAAGTGTCAAGTCTCAAGTGTCAAGTGTCAAGTCTCAAGTGTCAAGTGTCAAGTGTCAAGTGTCGAGTGTCAAGTCTCAAGTCTCAAGTCTTAAGTCTCAAGTCTGAAGTCTCAAGTCTGAAGTCTCAAGTCTGAAGTCTCAAGTCTTAAGTCGAAAGCTGGAAGTAGGAAGTCGGAAGTCTCAAGTCTCAAGTCTCGTCTCAAGTGTCAAGTGCCAAGTGCCAAGTGTCAAGTGTCAAGTGTCAAGTCTCGTGTCAAGTGACAAATTTCGAGTGTCAAGTGTCAAGTCTCAAGTGTCAAGTGTCAAGTGTAAAGTGTCAAGTCTCAAGTCTCTAAGTCGAAAGCTGGAAGTTGAAAGTCGAAAGTCCAAAGTCGAAAGTCGGAAGTCGAAAGTAGAAAGCTGGAAGTCGAAAGTCTCGAGTCTCAAGCCTCAAGTCTCAAGTCTCAAGTTTAAAGTAGAAAGTTGGAAGTAGGAAGTCGGAAGTCTCAAGTCTCAAGTCTCGTCTCAAGTGTCAAGTGTCAAGTGTCAAGTGTCAAGTGCCAAGTGTCAAGTCTCTAGTCGAAATATGGAAGTTGAAAGTCGAAAGTCGAAAGTAGAAAGCTGGAAGTCGAAAGTCTCCAGTCTCAAGTCTCAAGTCTCAAGTCTCAAGTTTAAAGTAGAAAGTTGGAAGTAGGAAGTCGGAAGTCTCAAGTCTCAAGTCTCAAGTCTCAAGTGTCAAGTGTCAAGTGTCAAGTGTCGAGTGTCAAGTGTCAATTGTCAAGTGTCAAGTGTCAAGTCTCAAGTGTCAAGTGTCGAGTGTCAAGTCTCAAGTCTCTAAGTCGAAAGCTGGAAGTCGAAAGTCAAAAGTAGAAAGCTGGAAGTCGAATGTCTCAAGTCTCAAGTCTCAAGTCTCAAGTCTCAAGTCTCAAGTCTCAAGTCTCAAGTCTCAAGTCTCAAGTCTCAAGTCTCAAGTCTCAAGTCTCAAGTCTCAAGTCTCAAGTCTTAAGTGTCAAGTGTCAAGTGTCAAGTGCCAAGTGTCAAGTGTCAAGTGTCAAGTCTCTAGTCGAAAGCTGGAAGTCGAATGTCTCAAGTCTCAAGTCTCAAGTCTCAAGTCTCAAGTCTCAAGTCTCAAGTCTGAAGTCTCAAGTCTTAAGTGTCAAGTGTCAAGTGCCAAGTGTCAAGTGTCAAGTGTCAAGTGTCAAGTCTCTAGTCGAAAGCTGGAAGTTGAGTCGAAAGTCGAAAGTAGTTAGTCGGAAGTCTCAAGTCTCAAGTGTCAAGTGTCAAGTGTCAAGTGTCAAGTGTCAAATTTCGAGTGTCAAGTGTCATGTGTCAAGTGTCAAGTGTCAAGTGTCAAGTGTCAAGTCTCAAGTCTCAAGTCTCTAAGTCGAAAGCTGGAAGTTGAAAGTCGAAAGTAGAAAGCTATAAGTCGAATGTCTCAAGTCTCAAGTCTCAAGTCTCGAGTCGAAAGTTTACAGTAGAAAGTTGGAAGTTGGAACTCGGAAGTCTCAAGCCTCAAGTCTCGTCTCATGTCTCAAGTGTAAAGTGTCAAGTGTCAAGTGTCGTGTCAAGTGTCAAGTGTCGTGTCAAGTGTCAAGTGTCAAGTCTCAAGTGTCAAGTCGAAAGTCGAAAGTTTACATTAGAAAGTTGGAAGTCGGAAGTCTCAAGTCTCATCTCAAGTCTCAAGTGTCAAGTCTCAAGTCTCAAGTGTCAAGTGTCAAGTGTCAAGTCTCAAGTCTCTAAGTTGAAAGCTGGAAGTCGAAAGTCGAAAGTACAAAGCTGGAAGTCGAAAGTCTCAAGTCTCAAGTCTGAAGTCTCAAGTCTTAAGTGTCAAGTGTCAAGTGTCAAGTGCCAAGTGTCAAGTGTCAAGTGTCAAGTCTCTAGTCGAAAGCTGGAAGTCGAATGTCTCAAGTCTCAAGTCTCAAGTCTCAAGTCTCAAGTCTCAAGTCTGAAGTCTCAAGTCTTAAGTGTCAAGTGTCAAGTGCCAAGTGTCAAGTGTCAAGTGTCAAGTGTCAAGTCTCTAGTCGAAAGCTGGAAGTTGAAAGTCGAAAGTCGAAAGTAGTTAGTCGGAAGTCTCAAGTCTCAAGTGTCAAGTGTCAAGTGTCAAGTGTCAAATTTCGAGTGTCAAGTGTCATGTGTCAAGTCTCAAGTGTCAAGTGTCAAGTGTAAAGTGTCAAGTCTCAAGTCTCAAGTCTCTAAGTCGAAAGCTGGAAGTTGAAAGTCGAAAGTAGAAAGCTATAAGTCGAATGTCTCAAGTCTCAAGTCTCAAGTCTCGAGTCGAAAGTTTACAGTAGAAAGTTGGAAGTTGGAACTCGGAAGTCTCAAGCCTCAAGTCTCGTCTCATGTCTCAAGTGTAAAGTGTCAAGTGTCAAGTGTCGTGTCAAGTGTCAAGTGTCGTGTCAAGTGTCAAGTGTCAAGTCTCAAGTGTCAAGTGTCAAGTCGAAAGTTTACAGTAGAAAGTTGGAAGTCGGAAGTCTCAAGTCTCATCTCAAGTCTCAAGTGTCAAGTCTCAAGTCTCAAGTGTCAAGTGTCAAGTGTCAAGTCTCAAGTCTCTAAGTTGAAAGCTGGAAGTCGAAAGTCGAAAGTACAAAGCTGGAAGTCGAAAGTCTCAAGTCTCAAGTCTCAAGTGTCAAGTGTCAAGGCGAAGTTACAAGTGTCAAGAGTCGTGTCAAGTCGGAAAGTCTCAAGTCTCAAGTGTCAAGTCGAAGTTACAAGTGTCAAGAGTCGTGTCAAGTCGAAAGTCGAAAGTCGAAAGTCGAAAGTCGAAAGTCGAAAGTTGAAATAAGTCGTTATAATTAACAAAATGGGAGCATATTTTCCTATTATGCGATCTCCTGAAAAGTAGCTGTTTTGTAGATAACTCTTTTTACTTGCACCCGTCGATCTATACTTTTTTTATTATAAAGCTGAAGAGTTTGTTTGTTTGTTGGTTTTCTTGAACGCGCTAATCTCAGGAACTACGAGTCCGATTGGAAAAATTCTTTCAGTGGTAGATAGACCATTTTTACACTATGACCAATAGGAGCAGAGTATAAATGAAAAATGTTGCAAAGACGGGAAAAATGTAAATGCAGAAAATCCGAGGAACCACGCGGGTGAAAAGCTAGTTAAAATAATATTTTATATAAAATTACAAACTTTATATTATAAAGTTTGTAATTTTATATACATAAAGGTTTCCTGTTCAATTTCATGTTCAATTTCAGTTTTCACAATATTTACAAAATTGGACAATATTAAAGGCACCTCAGGCTTCCCCCGGTTAAAGGCAATGCCCCCCCCCCTCCCCTATGTTTAGCTCCCATGTCCCTAAACGGGACCTAAACATACCGGCAAATGTGGGTATACCTACACCTCTGCCTAACCCTTAGGGGAATAAAGGAATGATGTTATATTAAAGAATTTTGTTTAAAAGAGAAATTTTATGAAAGTCATGATTGTCTACTTTTAAAACACAACATAGAACACTAAAAAATAAATGCAGTGAAAAATAATTATATAATTTAAATATTTGTAATACGTAACGGAAGAATAATATTATTTTAATACAGCTATCAGTCGCGAATATCATGTCGATGTTTATCTAAACTAATATAATAAAGTTGAAGTGTTTGTTTGTTTTTTGTAGAACGCGCTATTATGGACCTGCCAGATGGATTTGAAAAAAATCTTTTGGTTTTTGATAGCTAAATTCTTGAGGAACGTTATAGACATATCTAACTTAATATAATATAACATCACACTATGACGCTTTGCAGGTAAACAAACGGGTGAAACCGCAGGCCACAGCTAGTGTAAATAGAGACTGTGATCTTTATGACTAAATAAGTTTTAAGTATATGTATATGACAATATTTTTGCTCGTTGCAAATATATTTTTGTTGTGCTAGGAGAACTTAAAATATGTTAGTCTTGTTATCCGACGACATATCCTGGGAGGAGCTAGGTTAAATTCGAGTGGCTTGTATTGTGTTATCTATAATTTGTGACAATAAAACAAAATAATTATTTTTTGAATTTTATTTTATTAAAATGTTTAGTCTGTATTCCGGTGATTACTTAATAATGAAGTCTTTTTACAGACCATATTGATATCTATAAATACACTTACGTTTTTATGTAACAAAATTAGTGCGTATCCACATTATCATAACATAACAAAATAATTAAAAATCAAACAGGACAACAAATTTAAAGTTATTTTGTTCGACTAGGCCAAATGAAACCTGTCAATAACAGCATTGGAATATAAACATTTTTATAAAACCATTACCAGTGAGTTGAAACAAGGTAGACATTAACGTCTCATACTTGCCGAAGGAAAAAGTTCACATATTTACCCAAATATTTTCGTCTTTACCAATTTTCAAGCTTGTTTAGGCATGAATATTACTGAAGAGCTACTTAACAGCACATGAGAAATATCTTTGCCCCTATAAAACAAATCAAATCTTAAAGTTACGACAAACATTTAAACTTTTATATTGGTGAAAAGATTAAAAAAATTAACGAAATAAGGTATCAAAACAATCAGTCGTGGTTTGATATTTAAATCAAATAGGATGTTTTACAACCTGTTATACCGTTTCCTAAGATTATTTACATATTTACAAAAAACTATTGGTCCGTCTATATTAAAAAAGAAAAATAACTCGTTTAGTAAAAAAACAGACGTTTTTAAATAAATAATATACTCGCCCTCGATGGGTACATATTAAAAAGTTCGAATATTATCATAATAAAATCCTTTTTAATCGTGTTACTTTTTAACATAAAAAATCACCGCCTGTTTCTTTACTGAAACTTTTTTCATCCCAAAATAAAATCGCTTAAAAACTGACTTTTTCGAAGAACCATTATTGCTTCTAACTTCGACAAAACGTTCGGCGAAGATTACATTGGTGTCTCTTTATTCTTCAAATATCTAGTTTTTAAATTCAATATTAAATCCAAGTTCGATCGGCTGCAAAATTTTATAAAAATGACACAAAGACAATGGCCCAAATTTCATTACGTTGAGATGTTCAAAGGAAAATCATATTTGAAATCAAAAGGGCTTGAAAAAGGGCCTTTTATTCTCTCTTACATTTGTCTGCTTGAACTATTCATAAAATAGACTGATTCGTATTTAAAGATGACGCCGACGTTATAGAAGAACCGAAATTCATTTTTCAATCGTTCATCTTTATACAATATCTTAGTCTTGGGCTTTAATCATCTAAATAGCTATTATTAAGGCAAATAGCTGCACTTTATTTTAGTAAAACCTTATCACAAATGGGTGGAATACAAGCTTATTACACCATCAGATATTCAAGAACATAAATCTTTCGAAAATAACGTTCAAGATACAATGTAATATCTTTTATCGCGCTGAAACAACGAAACTAATTCTGCATTCATAGAATTTTAACAGCCGACCGAGAACAACGACTATCTTTATGTTTTTTATTTAAATTTCACTATTTTTGAGATTATCATAATTGTAAGTAGGATGGATATGCGGCTGAGCTGCTGAATTATATACAATATTTTTTCTATTTACAAACATATACATCGATAAATCATCCAATAACACTCTAAACACTGTAATGTCTTAGATATGATAATCACGAACGTCACTTATTTGAGTTATGTCACTTGAGTTTTTAAAATCACTCTTTTAATTTCACATTATCTTTGGGGGATGTCTTTAATATAAATAACCTTCAAAGTTCAAGTGGTACAGTATAAAGTCTATATGTAATCTGTAACGCACTTGAGAAGGTCCGGCTCAAGTCACACGATCTCGTCTTGATGGACTACGTCGCTGCAACTGCCGGCTCGTTGCAGTCATGCACGCTGACGTCACACACGCAGCTCCTCCATCGTCACATTCGATTTCGCGTTCAGCTGAGTATTCTTCTTGGTTAATGTACTGGTGTTAATCATTTGCATCTGATGTGCCGATAACAACGGCTGGTTTTCCTGTAGCTGTCCACTTGCTAAAGTATTTATATTACTTTTCCCAAGTTTTGGCGGCGGCGGCGCCCGAGGCAATGTCGCCATACTAGCAACATTATTGCTTGGAAGATCAGCAAATTCAGGAGGTGGTAACTGATGATGAGAATGATGGTGATGACTCAATATAGTAGCAGGATCGTTTTTTAAACTAGTCTGATAAGTCAAAGCTCCTTCTAGGTCACCACAAATGTTGTTTGGCATTTGACCATTCTCCACTCTTTTTTTTAAATGAGCCCCATTGTTATGGCCGTCTTGTCCATTCATTCTCGTTTTGTCTCGTTGGTAATACACACCCGCGAATATAAGTACGTTGAGTATGAGCAGTGAACATCCGATGGCAATTGTGACACTTAGAGCAGTAGAGTAAGCTGCAAAGCCATCCTCGGGTGGACTAGCAGTCGTCGTCGCAGTTTTATGTACTTCAGTACCAGCAGTACCCTGCGTAGGAGGGTGGATGCCAACAATATTGAAGTTCAAAGGAGAAGTAATATTTAGGACACCGAGAACTGGGGTTTTAGTTGCCAGCCCAGTATCAGTGATAATCATGTCGGTAGTCTTTTTGAATGATGGGCTGAACGTTTTTAGAGTCGGCTGAAGAGCCGAGTCTTCGTGTTCGAGCTGATGGTGTGACGGAGGTACATCCTCGCCTCCGGGACGGTGAAGATCTGGTACTAAGTTCAACCAGAATGATAGTCTGTTGACAAAATAAAAGCTTGCTTAATATTTTTTTATTGGAGAACCCAATCCTGATTTAATATGAAATTTAATTATCATAGGTACTAAGTAGGTAACTATTTTTATTTTCACAATAAGTAAGAAAGGTCTGTCATGAATTCTTATCCATATTTACGAGGAACTCCTTTGAAAATTCTTTGAAATATTTTTGCTTAATGAAACATACCTGTGAGCCCGGTAATGGTTCTTCAATTTAGCTTTTGTGTCAATGTTCAGGTATTTCTTATGAACTGCTTCGTACGCCGTCCATTCTATGTTCTTCATTCTTACTCTTTCTTGTCTGCCTGCTCTTATTGGGTCGCTTTCTTGAGCTTCGTTGGGGTTCCTAAATATAATACAGAAAATACCAGATAATAACTATGAGAGTTTTCTTAGAGATAACTTTTACAGTCAACAGTATTTCCGTAGTAACCTTTAATTTCCACCTTCAGCTGGACTAGTGATGTAGAGAGTAATAGAATAGGCAGCTAACTTGTATTTGTTTTGCAAGATCGGATGCGTGCCGGATCGGATTGTGCCATATAAAAATAAAACATGAAGGCAACGTCTATCTTTCGAATAATACAATGTTGACTTTGCCACTCTAAAGCAACTTCACCATTTACAGAACAAGAATATAAGACCAGAATTTATATTTAAAGATTTTATAAAAAGAAAATAATTAAGAAGTGGGTCATCTCGATAATTATCTTTATTCTGGCCAGTAGCCCACACAATTACCATTTGAAAATAGTATTGTCATTTTTAATAAAAAGAACCACAAAAAAACATATTTTAATTTACAGTCAGCATTATAAAAGGAAGCTAAACAAAACTGTGTTTCAGAAGCGAGGAAATTAATCGAGGTTTCTTTTAACGCCCCAAGGAAATTGCTGTACTAATTATCCCGGACTGCCTACCAATCAAACTGCTGAAGCTTTAGAAACCTTCGTTTTAACTAATAATTCATCTTCTGCACTATTATAATGTCCAGTTCTCTTTGCATGGAAAATTCAATTAAAAGTTAGTAGTTCTCCATTGAACAAAGGCCTTCAATGATCATTTGGTTTCGTTGCAAGTATAAATCTTTTTTAAGTTTTAATTATATGATAAAGTTATAAAATCTACGATTCTTCAATAAATAAATACGATTCGGAGTTTTAAATAAACAGTAACACAGCGATATAAGGCAAGATTTTCAAATTAAACCTTTAAAAGAAGACTGACAGAATGAGATTAAAAAATAAAAGGTTCAAATTAAGGCTAAATGGATTTCACAAATACCAGTCGACATATTGTTTTAACGCACCAATTCTAGACTTTTATTATAAAAAAGAAATAAAATTGTATCTTTTACGTGATTGCTTTTTCTATAAACCTTTTCAAGTTAAACCTAGTGTCAATATAATTTCAGACTTTTTTAATTTTAACTTCTAGTGATCTTTGAGTTCTTAGAAGGGATTTAATATTACTTTGATGCACGATATTTAATTTCATTTTACCCAGTGAATTTCCATTTTTGGGATATTAAAACTCAAGTCAAATATGTCAAAATTGTTATCGTCAAAATCACTTATAGAATTTCTCATTATTAAAGCTCCACTCACCCAGTTTTGGCAAAGTTTCCCCAGTACAGCATGACCGACTCGGACAGAGCCACTTCAGCTTTCGTATAGTTTCTCGCGAAGTGAGCCAGTCCACCCACGAGTGGGGCCCCAAACACGTACGGCAGCTCTTCACCATGAATGCACCCCTGGCGCTATAGGAAATAAACATATTTGTTATTAAATTTACGGAATTAGGTAGTTGCGGTTATAATTTTTACAATCTGCTCTTTTTACCTATAAGGAATAGAATTTCGAAACTAAGATTCTCATGATCATTATCTTGTATACGGATTAGATTTTTTATTATCTTTAATTCAGAAATTAGTGATGTCAATTGTTTGAAGTTAGGTTTGGAAATTAGCAAAATTGACGGATGTAAAATTACTTTTAACAAAAAAGTTAAACCGCCTTCAAAAAATAATAAAATAATTTTGTCTAAAACAGTTTGGGAAGTCGGTGACTTCTATTTGAGTGGGTCTTTTGTTTTCGCCACCGACTTCCCAAACTGTTTTAGACAAAATAATTTTATTATTTTTTGAAGGCGGTTTAACTTTTTTTGTTAAAAGAAAGAAAGAAAGAAGTGCGATGTTCCGCAGTAAACGATAATATCATCGATGTTAACAATTTTTAGATTTTTTTTGATATTTTCAAAACTGCTCAACCGATTTCGATAAAATTTAAATGGGACCACCTCTGTCCTACCAAACAAAAAAACAATCATTAAAATCGGTCCACGATTGGCGGAGATATCGCGTAACCAACATATAAAAAAAATGAGAACCTTCTCCTTTTTGAAGTCGGTTGAAAAGATATTCACTATTCCGATCTTGCGACAACTTTTAGGAACCTCATTGCATTTAGTTAAAGTTCTTTCAATTCAAGCAATTCTTCAGCAAATATGTGCATTTCTCAAGCTTTGTAATTTCAATATTAGTAATCTTAGATTAGTAATTATAGATTAGGATTAACTTGTAATCAGTCCGTCATTAATAATGATTTGTCTAGTGATGGCAATTACAGCACGTTTATTGATTATGTCAACTACAAGCATTGTCATATTATCTGTAGGTAGTAATATGAAATGAAATGATAATTTATTTCTGTAAATAGATCTTTTAAGACACTTTTACAAGTCGATTTTTAACATATTTTTAACTAGATGGCGTCGACGATTCCTATCTGACGACCTCTGAGTAGAAGGGTCGAAACAAACTCAGAGAATCATGGTCTCTTTTAAAGTCCAGACAATAGTGATATTATTGGATATGCGAGTTTTACAATGTAGGGAAGAACCTGAAACGGCCATTTTAAGAAAGAGCCATAGCAGCTTTGAGTTGACCTGTCTAACTGATGGCACGCATAGATCAGTCATCTAGAACAAAGCTTCTTTTTCTTTATAAGCTTATATTTGAATAGTTATACTAGTTTTACTATTGTTGTGTTCATTACGGAATAAGTTTAATAACTAGTTTCTGGTAGATGTTAGTCCTTGTAATTTCTTCTCTGATTTCAGACCAATATTCGGCAGTATGTTCAATTATTATATATTTGATATTTAACATATACTAACCCACTTCTTCGCTCCGGTCTTCTTTAAGAGTGAGAGGTTAGGCTACGCCTTAGTGCCGTTATTGTTTATTGTTATCAATTAGATGAAGACATCTAATTGATAACAATATCATCTTTGTAGGCTTTTTATTATACAGCCCTTTGTGATGAACGATATTAAGCTACGTTTAATTTCGTCTTTTAATGATTATCGCACTTCTAGACTTAAACTAACATAACATACCATCACGCCTGTATTCTCCGAAGGGTTAGGCAGAGGTGTACTGTACACCCACATTTCGCCGGTATGTTTAGGTCCCATGTAATAGGGGGCGAGCCTATTGCCATTAACCGGGCACAAATCCAGACTCCGAGCTGCTACTGGGAATTTCATAGAAAAACCCAATAACACTTTGCTCGACCTGGGAATCGAACCCAGGACCTCTATCGTAGCAGTCGCGCTTGGGACCACTAGGCTAACGAGGCAGTCAGGTAGGTAGACTTAAACTAGAACAATAAAATCTCAAAAACACCAATAGTTATTTTTTTCATTACCTTATTTCTTTTATATGTCTTTACTTTCAACATTTCTAATACTGTTTATAATATCTTACTTCTGCTGCCTCATAATCTCTGTAACGAGTACCACAGCTATTGCAAACGAGGTAAATCTACACTTCAATATTACCGGCAGCATCGCTTAACTATCCAATGAAGGAAGACCCCTAACTGGGTGAAATATATATGGTGCAACGTGCCTTCATTAAATGGTGCGCAAGTAAATTGCTTCTCAAAATGTGGGTAGTTAGTAGTTTGTCGGAAACCAGTTAATGTCGGTTGTACATCACACAATTTACATTAGCTAAGTTAATCAGTAGGTTAATGTGTTATTCCGGGTTGACGTTCAATGTTGAAATGAAACCCTTAATTTCGACTATTTGGGATTTACATTACACGTTTAAATACAAAAAAGTAAATTCTTTTTGTGGTTTGATTTCGTTTAATTTACCTTCATCATCAACCCATTACATTGTCCCACTGCTGGGCACGGGTCTCCTCTCAGAACGAGAGGGATTAGGCTATAGACCACCACGCTAGCCTACTGCGGGTTGGCAGACTTCACATGCCGTCAAGAAATCTCTCAGGCATGCAGGTTTCCTCATGATGTTTTCCTTCACCGTTTAAGCGCGTGATAATTAATTATTAATACGCACATGACTTCGAAAAGACAGAGGTGCGTGCCCTGGATTCGAACTCGAGACCTTTGACTTGGCAGTGCAATGGTCATATCACAAGGCTATCACTGCACAATTTACCTTACTGTATTAATTTGAAATAAATCAAGAATGTTATTTTTTATTTCAATTTAACTCCAAATGAGTAAGTAAAAGTTGTGATAAATAAAAAAAACTTACTAAATTAAAGTTAATCGCGCCACCGCCAATATATTTTGTTTTCTGAGTCTAAAGTCTCATCCGTTAAAAGAAATAATAATTGGAATTATTTGAGTCGATTGACTTCGAGATAGTTTACGAGTAAATTACTACGTATTTAAATTAATTAATATTTGTTCCAAAGTCTTAGTTAAAATGTAGGCAAAACTAATGATGAATTGTGTTAATTAAGAGTTTGAGTTTGATATTATATTTACCACTAAACTCCTGAAACTAAACAAAGTCTTACCTAAGTAATGCTAAACTTTTACATAGTGAAATTATTATGAATTCAATTTGTGCCTAGTTAAACTCAATGCCGCAAAATTCTAACTGATGGAACAACCATAACCTTTTAATATGTCTTTTTTATGTATTTTTATTTATTTAAATACTTACTTAGAACAGCCACAGGCTACTTATAGCCTGTGGCTGGTATTAAAGACAACAACTGGCACACTGACTTCTCACAGGCATACTAATAAGATCTTCTTTCATTAATCAGCAAAAATATCACAATCTGTATTGACCTCCAGAAGAACGATGAGCGCAGTAAGAGCGTAAGGTAGAGGCGCGTTTGATACAGTACGGCAAGTAGGTACAGCATTATTATTATTATTTATTATATAGTTATTAGGCACAAATAGCCGAATCAGAATTCCTTCTAACCTCCCAGGAATTGTACCGAGGGTACTTTATGGTTTGGTCGAAACAATTTTTGGGTCAGAAGATTTTTCTATTGAGATTTAATAAAATTATAACTAATGGATTTAATGATTAAGAAGCTGCTATCCAGATTTTATTAATACCTATAATATTTATCCATATTCTAATGTACGGTGGCCAGCACATCAAGTCACCACAAAATGTCAAATTTTCTCAGTTGATTTTGAACTTTATCACAACAATTTAAGGTTTAAAATCGTTTGGAAAAGTTTGACAGTTTTGTATAGCTTGACCTGCTCGCCACTGTACCTACATTAATTTAAAATACACAAACTCACCTGTGGATAGTCCCCATACTTGGTCTGGTAATCAAACACGTAGAGATATGAGTTTCGGCGCAATGCTGAATGTGTGTCTGCTGTAAGCACCATGGGAGCCACTACTTGAGCGTCACTTAGTGCTTCTAGTGTCTCATCTCTAGCAGGAAGAAGAAGAATAATTCTGAATTATTTCGGGTGTTACGAGAGCTTACAGGAACATCAGTCAGTGTCTAAGTTTAAGTTCAAATGTTTTTATTCCAAATAAACTTTTACAAGCGTTTATGAAACGTACTCTAGTTGCACGGTTGCAAAAAGTTGTTTCTATGGAGAAGATATTATGTTGGCTATTAATATTTGGTTCAATATTTTTCTATAAAGTTGTTTTTTTAAAGAATGTGATTTAGGGCTTTAGTAATACAATCACCATAAGTTTAGTCATAGTAAAATTCTTTATTTCACAATATTCGTGTGGTAAAATGATATTTTCCACAAAATGTCGAAGTTTTAAAAAAACAATCTTGAAATGGTTTTTGTGTGTGTATTTCTTTAAAATTTAACATTCTTAAAGACTTTAAGATAAAGAATTCTTCGTAAATTGAATCTAAGAAACAATGAAATTACAGAACCCGTTGGTACAGACGAAACAATTGATTGTAATTAGTGTCCAATGTATTGTTAATTATTCCCAATAGATTTGGTTTACAGACTAAATTGAAACGTAAATGAAGCTACATCAAGTCTGTATGAGAAAATGTTTTATCTTTCCTTGACTATGATAAATATTATAAATTATAAATAAAAATAATATGTAGAAATTTTCTTTGCAAATATATTTGACAAGGATAACATCTTCTTTTAAACGACGCTGTAGGTACTTATGTCTATTTAGGTATTTTGCATGAGCACCATGTATAAACCTGTGTTCGGTGTATTTTAACTACGGGTGTTTTACTCTTCCCTTTTATTTTCATTTCTCGCTTTAAGATAGTTAGTACTTATATCTATAACTTTTAGTTCCTATAACTATCTTTAGAAAAGCCTATCCATACAAAAATAATGAATCGCTAAAATGTATAATGTTAAGGATTCATTCGATTTATACGATCACCACTCTCTACTCCAGTGTGTACTTCTTTCCATTAATATGTTGGCTTTAAAATTTTGGATAAATCTTAACATGCTAAGCTTCAACTTAGTTTCAAAACGTTCCTTAATACAGACTAAACTTAGCTCAGTTCAACATTTTACTCTGAAGTTTCAAGATATTATCTTGGTCTGCATTTCGAGACACAATCTGGATATGTTTTTAAGAGAATAGAGGTAAGACTTTGTTTTCAAGTAGAAAGTAGAAAGCATATAACTCGTCAAATGATTTTAACCCGTCAAGCGCTATATTGTAGACGCAATGCAAAATCTATTGTATTGCTCTCTTAAAACTCCCATATATTTTTATAAAGATCATTTTATACATAAAGAAATGTATGTCTCAGAGGGACTTTTCTCAGAATGAAAGGGGTTACGCATGACATACAATTTACAAACACTCAAGATAAAAATGTAACTTACCTAATATTGATTGGATGTTGCACAGGCCTCTCCCAATCTGTGTACTCATTAATGATAGTAGCCAGTATCTCTGACAAATGGTAACTGTATGTGTTCCTCACGAAGGATTTGAGGATTTTCGATCTTCTATCAGCTTCGATACCGTATTGGACGTCATCGCCGCTAAAGGCGAAATAAGCTTCCGCTTTTGTAACTCCTAACATAAGGTCGTACCTGTCAAAGAAATTAATGGATATAGAATTTTGTTGACCAAGCTGTTCTTGATGGATAGTGTTGTGTAAGTACGAAGCAACATTATTGGTACTTGATCAATAAAACACATTATATTGACTGAACTTTTAAAAGTAGACTTTAAAATCTTAATTCTTATTCACACTTTCAAATTTAAAAAAAAAAATACCTTAACTTAGTTTCTAAAACTTACTTAGTAAGTTGCGCCACAGCGCTCTTCCTCATCAGTACTGCATTGATGATGTTGATGGCATTCTGCGCTTGCTTGCCAAGCGGCGCGTGCGCCACCGCCTGCCCGCCCCACTCGTAACCATTCTCTGGATTAACTAGAAGGTCGCCGGTATCTGTTACAAAGAGATCTATTTGTATTATACACAGGAAGACCAAGATGTCTATCTTGATCTTCCTGTGTAAAACATAGTTTTAATGGATTAAGCGATTGATACATTGTTGTGGCCGGAAAGGACTGGATGCGGCCGGCCCAAGATCATTTGGAATGGATTGCTTATGACGATACCTACATCCAGCATTGGATGGCAGCAGGTTAAAGAAGAATAAGAAGAAAATTGTTATAATATAGGTAGTATTTAAGTGATTAAACCTGATAGTGATGGAAGTAATACCAGCAAGTACCATAATATAATCACATGGGTGAATAAAGAATCAGACATAGATCAACACTCCAATTGTACAGTCATGCCATGAATAAATCGTTCATAACAGTACCAATGTAGAAAATATAGAAAGTACAAAAAAAACTACCGCCTCAAAATTATCAAAGCAGAATTATAACAAAACCTCGCCAGACAGAAACGGCCATTAATTGTCCAGCATCACAAAGAGCTGAGATCAACGTAAGAAAAAAAATCCTTGTTCAACAAACTGAGCTAACAGAAAACGTTGACGCTCCAAGAGCGCGAGATGAGAAAAGTTGTCGAGACAATTTAATAACAGCGGGTGGACGAGACGCCGGAATGCCGATGCGAAAACACGGAAACTTTTGTGGATTTATGTCTGGTGTTGGGTTATGGTAGCTGCACTTCATGAGGTCCTTGTATCTTGGCTTTTTATTGTCGTTAGCTTCGAGGAATTGACAAAAATAACAAAGATAGATGCTATGGAGAAAGAATATCATGTTTGTTGGATTAATGATCTCAACAGTAGTATTATTTGTTAGACAGAAAAACTAAAAGGCCAGTGTTCCTATTGATGGGAACAGTTAAACACATTGTAGTTGATACGTTATGGACATGTACTTGTAAACTGTAAACTTAAAATGATGACACTAGATACTCGTATTGTAAGTTTTTTTTTTATCTGAACCCATAAAAGAAAATTTTATAGACCTCATTTGCCAGAGTTGAGTAAACCAGTCGCAATCAACTTAAAAATGTTTCTTAGAAGTGACAACTAAAGGTAAATAATCCAATAGCTTTATATCATTTTCTGAGAAATTCTGACACAAGATATTATTCGTACTTCTTATTACTTTATTGAATTTGATGTACTAAAACTTGATAGATATTTTGTTTCAGCTTTCGACAAATATTAATTAGAATGTGCTAAAGAGAACACAAAATAAAGCCCATTAGGTTTAGCTTGTAGTCTTTACGAGTATTCAGAATAAGGGCTGATTAGAAATTATAATTGTTGGACGATATTTGTTTGAGAAAGACTAACAGCTTTTAGTAATTTCTTGCTATTGAAATGTCTGTCTGATATAAAACATAATATAGCATCACGCCTTTATTCCCGAAAGTGTACGGCAGATCTGTATTTTGTACTGTATAGATGAAGTAGAGATACCTGATCCCCAATTTGGCCAAGATTATATTGTTGAGATGGTAGGAGGTATAGTAGATACCTAAGCTAGCTTGCTAAACATGCTTAAACTCATAAATTGAGATAAAAGGTTAGAATAAAACATAAGATGAAACAACAACAGAATACCTACGATATTTTACAATTAACAAAAATCTGGATTAACCATTTTATTACAGTGAGTATGAACTTAATTGGTCTTCCCTCAAATAAAAGAGGACGGTTTTATTCCAAGAAATAGGGATCTAATGTTGTAGGAACCTTTTCGATATTATAGTTTTCTTGTAATTATCTCATCGGCATAAACAGATTAGCTCTTTGGACGTCAGCCAATCGAAGTCCGGTGTTACGTTGTTTTTTTGTAAGAAACATTTGTTTAAATTAACTTTTAATGTAAACAATATTGAGATTAAATTCTTGCTAATAATCATGAAAATAAATTATTGAGAATGAGCTGAGCTGACTGAGTATAATCATTATTTCTTTTAATATTTTTTGAGTGTTATTTATATAAAATTTTCAATTCAATCTAATGTACAGTCGTCAGCACACCAAGTTATAAAAAACTGTCGAATTTCTCCAAATGATTTTAAGCCTTAAAATGTTGTTGATTAAATTCAAAATCAATATTTTGTGGTTGACAAATTGATGTGCTGTCCACCATACATTTGCCTCCTATAAAAAATATATTTTTACGTCGATAAAGATCGATACTCAGAATACATCGACATTCAAAAGAGTTTCCTTATTCCGAAAACTAATATATCTATTTTATCCTTCTCCTTCGTACTTCGATTAAGAATAACAGTTTTTGCTTCTACAATAATAGCATTGTTGTAACAACAAGTTTATTGTGGCCTACGATTGATGTAATAAAAATGGCGATTCCTAAGAAAGTCTTTGTACATTTATTGGAAAATATATTTCCTTTGGAAATGCTTGTCAATAGACTAGAATATTTATTCATCTTGACACAAATCCTTTTTTGTGAAGTAAAAAACAGTCATAAAAAGGAGCCATCTCGTCAAACTAGACTTCCGTAATAATTATTTTCAGGGAATCAGTAAAGTGAAATAATACAGGCATTATAGTGACACTATGATGAGAAAACGTCTAGAGAAATAGATGTAATATGCATAGATTTTCTGTTTTCATTACTACGATTGCTATCATGAGTATGTTTCAGACACATCACCTGAAGCAAGAACCGAGAAGTTATTCCAAAATCCTAATGTAAAATTTTTGCTTGAATTTCTTATAAAAGAATAAGTAATATTATAGAAAGACAATCATGCTATGCTTTTCAAGTTACCAATTTTTGTACGGACAGTAATAGAACTATTTGCTTTTCGAAGGACAATTAAGGAAGATATAAGTCATCGTGCATATATATTTATTTTACTCGCCACGTATAACAAATGTATCTATAAAGGTGCCGAAACCCCTCTTCTGTAATTCGAGACTGTTATAATAGACTAAGTAATTAATAAATAATACATAGACACTAATGACGTTGTAAAACATGTAACTTTACCTATAACAACACCGTCAACACTAGGCCCGAAGGCATACGCGAAGTCGGGCGCTTGAACTGGCGCAGACAGCAGCGCCTCTAGCGGTCGCTCCCGCAAACACCGCAGTAATGCTGGTGGTGTTAGTTCTGTGGACAATTTAATATTATAATTTAACGTGTCAAGAAATATTGTTATATGATAGAAATAAGATTCACCATCTTCAGAAACTAACACTGCTTCGCAAAGTTCTATTTATTGAAGTGCACGAACATACGAGTATTACTCGTCAAACAATTTTATAGCAATGTTCCTTACATAATTATTTCAAGACACAAGTGTAAAATTCGATCCTTTAACCTTGAAATACTACCTAATTAGATAATTACAATTTTATTGGGACTACTAAACGTATTTTTTTATAACTTTACTATACCTAAGTTAAGCTCTTTAGAAATATCAATTTAAAAAAAATCTTTGGAAGATTTGATCTTGAATTTTATGAAAATATTTTGATCATTTTTATAACGATTTTTGGATATGGAGTCGTAATCGTTCATGTTGTTAAACTCTATTTGAAATAAAAACTTTTGAACTTTAACTTTGAAATTGATAAAAACTCATCCAACCTTCTTGCTCCACTTCAAAATGTTTCCTAATTATGAAATTGAACGAAATATTCTGTAGGCTAGACATCAGCTAAGCACAGAGAGTTCCAGGTGACACTGCATTGTCAGTGTATTCACGTCATAGACCGAACTAGACAAGGCTCGATACACATCGCACTTAATACCGCTACTAACGTGATTGTATAGCAGGATTGAATGGCAAAGGATTTGTGTGCCGTCAACGACATTGTTGATCTGCATGAAATATATAAAGTGAGGTACCTAGTGTAATAGTGAAGAATTATTCAAGGTATTTTTATGAATACAATATAAGTTATTAAGTTGAGAAAAAAGTTAGACGATGATGATGGTGATAATATAACTCTAGCGGTAAATAAAGGTATAATAGATATAGAGCTATCGTCATGCATAACGCTTCTGACAAGGACAAATAAAAATTGTAATGATTGTGTTAAATCGATGTGGGAGTTCATCATCTTCAGGCTTGAGGAGAGTTTAAAATTCTTCTTTCTGTCTAACTCAGGCCTATTAGTAAATGTTAATTAAAATCATTTGCTTTCTGGAACATAATAATAGTGTCATCAAAGATTTGCAAGAGTATTTGATCAAATCTCTTTCAAAGTGCTTTCGGGTCATTGTTTCTAACAAACTGTTCACTAAGTGTTGCAGGAAATCCAAAAATCCTCAGTATTTCTTTATGTTTCGGGTGTACGATATTGAGCTTAACAAAGCCGGTAACATGAAGTGTGTCGCCCATTCAGCTGCACCACGTGCGTCACATTGGAGCGTTGCCAACCGTGATGCCCCAATATTGTGGCAGTTCACTTAACAACAACTTACTGGTGGTCGCTCCACTGCGTATTACCCATCAAGTTAACCCAGTTCCGTGTTCAGATAGCGTTCCTAGAATTAATTTGTACTCCGAAAATGGTTTCAATGATATTCTGATAGGTGGTTTTATGTATCTTAAATGTTTATTATTGACATTTTACAGTGTAGTGATAGCCTAGTGATATGACCATTGGACTGCCAAGACAAAGGTCTCGAGTTCGAATCCAAGGCACGCACTTCTGACTTTTCGAAGTCATGTGCGTATTAATAATTAATTATCACGCGCTTAAACGGTGAAGGAAAACATCGTGAGGAAACCTGCATGCCTGATAGATTTTCTTGACGGCGTGTGAAGTCTGCCAACCCGCAGTAGGCTAGCGTGGTGGACTATAGCCTATTCCCTCTCGCTCTGAGAGGAGACCCGTGCCCAGCAGTGGGGCAATGTAATGGGTTGATGATGATGATGATTGACATTTTAAATGTTGTTTCATTTGTGGCCACAATTGTATGGCTTTAAATAAATGTATGATACTTTGACTTTGACTTTAGATAATATACAAACCTCTGTGTGAATATTAATTACATTAGCATTAGTTTCTTAGCAGTACGATCCATAACATGGCAAGGAACGGATAATTATAAAATCTCTTCATAGTTGAACTACTTAAAGTCAACGATGGCATACGAAATCCACATGAGATTTATTTGATTCGTTTAAGTTTTGTGTCTTGGTAATGCGACATAAAACCTTTTTATTATATTTTGAGCCTGCAGTAGGTACAACAAACAACTAGACAAATTGAAAAAAGGTCTCACCTGGTGAACAGTTTGCATGTGTAGCGACTATTGCCGCGTATTTGCTGGGATCAGCGACAAGCGACCACGGGCTTAGTCCTGACCCTGACATCAGGATTGCTCTGTGGAAGAGTAGACCTGCAACAAATTATCTATATTAGTAAATGTGAGAAGAATTTCGGATAATAATAAAATATCATATAATAATATATAGCATGGCAATAAGTTTCATCATCATCAACCCATTATATTGTCCCACTGCTGGGCATGGGTCTCCTCTCAGAATGAGAGGGATTAGGCTACAGTCCATCACGCTAGCCTACTGCAGGTTGGCAGACTTCACATGTTGTCAAGACAATCTCTCATGCATTCAGGATTCCTCAAGATGTTTGCCTTCAACGTTTAAGTACGTGATAATTAATTATTAATACGCACATGACCTCTAAAAGATAGAGGTGCGTGCCTTGGATTCAAACTCGAAACCTTTGACTTGGCAGTTCAATGGTCATACCACAAGGCTATCTCTGCACTAAGCTTGCCCTCTATTATATGGGACCTAAACATACGGCAAACTGTAGGTGGAGATAATAATGATACTAGATATATGTAATTATATAGCAAACACTGGTAAATATATTAATTTGTAACTATACCGCCTTATAACATATACACATACCATTGGTTTGCTACCATAGTTCGAAACCATCTATCATAATATCTTCAACTGAAGATAATATACGCCCTGTCTATGTTAGATATAAAAAAAAATCAAGTGTACTGCGAAAGAGTGAAATTTCTTTGTAGAGTCTACATTCTCGATGTGAAGCAAATCAAGACTTTGCTGCGACTATACAAAGTACAAAGTATCGTACTTTTAATCTTCATCATCGGCTATAAAATCCTTGAACGAAGCAAGAATTTTCACGTTTCTTCTAATTTGTTGAAACACTTAACCTTGTTTGTCTATCAGAATCTCGAACGTCAGACAACGAAGCATCGTCAACGTTTTAAACCGAAGTATCCACGAGGGAAATCTCTCTCGGTGAAGACACACTTAAATTTTCGCCAGTTCAAATAGTTTATACACGTGTCTGTCTGTATTTCATCGAAAAAGTTGCAGAAGCAAAACGATTAGAATTTTGTGTGCTAGTTACATAATTTTCAACATTCCGAATAAATAAATAAATAAATTTATTTATTGGAACCATAACAATGTTTACAATAATAAAAATAACATAAAAGATATGAATAAAAGAAACATTCGTTTCTTTTACGTTGAATTCGTTCTGAGATATAGCATAAATGGGTGTTTTATTTAATTGATCATGTTTAGGTATAATATTATTCAGGTCCGTAAAATAATTATATCTTTAGTCGGTAACTAATCACTTATAACTAAGAATCATTATACTAGATGTAGATGATTCTTAACAAGTCGTAGTAATTGAAATATGCTTTAAGTTTATTGATATAATAAGCTTTCATTCTTTGCAAAGTAAGACGTTTTTTAGTTAATTTCCGTATAATAAACTTAAAAAATACTCATAATAATCATAGCAACTGATATAAACCGGGATATTTTGCTTGAATTCCCTTCTTGGAATGGAAATAAAATGTAAAGTCGGAACGTGGCAGAGCGTCTTGGAGCTCTCAACAGAGTCGACGATAGTTTCAATTGTCTGAAAACAGTCGATTAGGGATGTCTCAAGCGAGACATTGTGGACTCAGAGGTAATTCTTAATAATGGCATTTTGAGAATGGCTGTACGTTACCGGAAAGCGAATAAAAATAGAAACGTACTTCCAGTGGCAGAACGTAACATAATAGTTTTTGTTTGTGCGTTGAATGAAAATATTAAGATATTATTCACACTCACAAGGTGTTTATTAAAATGTATTATATTATGTTTTTTCTTCAAAAGTTCTCTGTGTAGGCCGATGACTTTAATTCGTTTTAAAAACAAAAAGTTTATTTTTTAAATAGTGTCTACGAAATTTCTTGCCAATCCTTTCCATTTCCATAAAAATGAGATTTTGGTTATTGAAGAACTAGTTTTTGCCTATTCAGAGGTACTAGTCGAGTGATCTTACAGAAATACAATATTTTGACTTTATCGAAACTGACTAATTCGTGAAAGATTATAATCAAAATGTATAGATGGAAATTATTTAAGAGGTGAACAGATTCTGAATGGTAAATGAGTTGAATTAATACATGAAATGCATGATAAAAGTGGCTTAGCCAATTGAACGGTCAAAGAGCGAGTAAACCATAAAACAGTAAACTCACAAAGAATTTACAAGCTTTGTGGCTTTTACTCGTTCCTAACATTTCACTCAAATTGCTTTTTCACAGACATCTTTAGTGCAGACAGGACATTTCTCTGGAAAAAGGAACCATAACATCAAATTTAGCATTTGAAATGTTATCAAATTCGTTTGACATTTTGTCTTGTAAAGATCTTATACTGTAACGTTGTTGTATCCTCGGTTTATCATTTAAAGTATTTTAATTTTTTAAACGAAATATATCATCATTTATTAAATAATCATTAATTGAATATTATGCACCGTCTAGTTGGAATTAATTGTTCATTGAAGAACTGAACTTGTTATATGACACTTAATAAAGACATTTTTCCTTAAAATAATACATGTGTAACAGACATGTGGACAGCAACACATATAGCTTACACTGTAATGATTCTTAAGGTTCTGACAATATTAACTAAAATCCTTAGTCATGTATTTTTTGTTACTCAGAATAAAATTAGGACAACACAGTATCAAAAAAGAAATCAAGACATTTCCTCGCTTCGCAGTGTCACCTTAAAAGCTATCACCGCACCCCTTAATAAGCTTTTATCCTTCCAACGAAATGCATTCCACCCTAATTAGGGAAGACCGTAATCCGAAATAGAGGAACGTCTTCAGAATATTTTTAATCTCAAACACGACCGAATAACTATAAAATTAACGAATCTTGGAGTTTCGTTGCAAAAAGCGCTTTAAAACTAAATTACGTCCACGTCTTGTTAAGGAATACCCATTTCTATGCTGCGTCAGCCATTGCCATCTCAGCACACAATGCGAAATGAAAGTAAAATGTATGGATGTAAAAATGTCACTTACAGGGATTTGTACGTTTATTTTCTCTTGGGGTAAATGCGTTGGAGATGTCATGTTTTATTTTTTGCGGAATGAGCTGAGTTTAGATATGGGGTTGTCTACTTCATTATTTTCGTAGTTTTGTTTGTTATTGTAAATAACATTTTTGTATTATTTAGTTGACAGGTCCTTTATTTGTTCTGAATGTGGAAAATATAATACTTTATTGGACAGTAAAACTATATTATTGTACTATTAATGTAAAACTTTTAAAATGTATAAACTAATAAATCAACAAAATGTATGTTTAGGTCGCATGTACCATATAGAGTTCGGGTTGTTTGTCATTAATCGGGCACAAATCCAGACTTCGACCCTTTGCTCGACCTAAGAATTGAACCCAAAATTCTCTAGCTGAGTAGGTATAAACTTTGAATTCAAAAAAACATCATACAGATGATGGAATTGAATCACTTCATTTGTGACTCCTTTTCGTTCCTTTGTTTGTCAATTTGTTTTCTTTCAAAGAAAAATCTTCATAATTGTATGTTCATTAGTCTTTGCGCCATAACAAAAGAATAAGAAATAGAAGAAATATGTATTTATTCAGATATCAGACAGCGCATTTCAATACCGTATTTTTTCATGTCTTAAATAAAGTGATACCTCATTTAAATGAGTAAGCCTAATCGAAATGATAGAAGGTCAAGAACAAAAAAGAACAGAAAAGGATTGACTGCAGCTAACTGAAGAAGTTTTTTTTTTTTTTAGAAAAAAAAAAGCTTACTAGCAATGTGGGTCACACATTACTAGTATTTTTGTTAACCCCTCATGCTAAGCTAAAATGCTTGTGTTACGAGTGGGTTCACGTCGGTAGTGCAATGGGTGGGGTTCGAACCGGCAACCATATGATCGCAAGTCCGACGCCCTAGCCATTAGGCTACCGACGCTTCAAAGCGTTGCGCAACTGAAGAAGTTGAAAATATAAACCTAAAATATCAAGCCACATCACCGACATTCATCAAAGCTCCGACATTTCCCAGCATAACAGCTACAACATTAGCCATAAAAGTACTAATAATAATGCAAGCTGTACACTTCGACGCTGCGGAACTTAAGGCAGATTTTCAAGCACAGCTTGTAATAGACTTAAAAAATAAGCGCATATTACCGTCGCTTCGAGGCAACGAGGCAAAATAAGAAGGATCCGAGCATCTTTGAGCTGGTTCACTCTCAGGATATAATATTCTTTGGTGAGTATTAAGATTTGATTAAAAAATGGCCTGTGAAGTTCAGCAAGTGCAAGGATTTAAGTGAATTCTTGTAGATTATATGGCGCATTCAAATCTTTGTTCCTATTTATAATTCATTTGTGTTAATAGATGCTTAAAAATAGTATTTATTTGTGGCAATGAAGTTCTCAATATTTTTTTAAATGTTTATTCTTAAATACGAATTAATGTGAAGATGGAATTTTAAAAATCAAAATACAATTGACGAGCAATGTTTTAGATAATAAGATTTTTACAGACTTTTTTCTTATTTGACACAAACTAATATTACCCCAAATAAAGTTTCCTCAACGACCACTAATGCAGCAATTCTCGACATCCATAACACTATATTTGGACTATCACGTCTGGCCTTCGAAGACGAACATTACACTTCGGACAAAAATGACAGTCATCATTCAAGATTCTGAATTCGATCCCCGGCGAACAATGAGGACTGGCTACTTCAAAATAGCCGCATTTCTCAAGCTCCAATGTAGGTCGATGTCCGGAAAATAAGACGAATGGTAACCCTATTCAGTGGGAATTGCATGGACTTGAGACCGGTGCATACCCTGAATTGAAGCAGTTGCTTATTTTCACAGAATGTTCCCGACTGAAGCGGATTTCTTCTTGTTTTCAAGTGATGTATTCTGAATCGTTGGTGTGTTTCTCGTTGGGTTTATTTGAATCTAGACAGGTTTTTCAGTAGCTCTGTTAGAGTGATTAAAAAGAAATGAAGTACCTACTGGCTTGAATTTGTCTTATCAGTCTTGGAAGATTTCATCTCTTTAGCTTCTAGAAAGTAATACTTCTTACCTAGCACTAGGAAACTTAGTGTTGACTCTTTGAAAACTATTATCATACAATTTAGGCTGTTTATGCACTAGTAAATTTTGGAAAAGTTCCGTAGCAATTTCATGCCATTCTATTTTTGTGTTTAGTATAGCTCAAACTCTTACATTATTAATTGGTGCTTTGTTCCAGATATTTTTAGTTTAAGATAATATATTTATAGCATTTGTTATGAATAGTCGTATTTGCTTTTATACCCAAACAAAACAAATATTGCCGCAGCATTCTTTAAAAATGAAATATTTGTATTCTCTTCAACTTTCTTCGTTTTATTTTACATTTTTATCGTCATTTCTCTTTCACGCTTACTATCAATACGTCCAAGAAAGGTCATAATTCATATTTACCCCATAATTTACGCCCGCCGAACGCCCTTATTCTTTTCTCAAATTTATTCCACTCCTATTCTTTACCGTAGCTATCTTAACAACATTTTTTTCTTGACATATTTTAAATTTACTTATACCTAATCATTAAAATAATAGCATCATGTTTAGTTTTCATTAATTCATTACAGAAAAATTCATTACAGTTTTTGTGGTCAATAAAAAGTAATCAGACTAGATTAAAAAAATAAACTGGAAGAGGAAAGCTCTAATTCCATAGAGCCACCGTAATTCCAACAGCAAAACTTTATGCGAAAATAAATAAAACTCATTTGCCCAACGGCGAAGCATCTACAATACTCCGGCAGAATACCGGTTTTAATTACGAAAGCAAACTAGCTAAACAATAAACCATCAAATGATGTTGTTCCAGTGGCCAGTTTGGTACGTGACGAGTATAAAGCTGAGCAATGGACGAAAACTTTTGTTTCCGTGAAAAGGATTTTCTAAAGAGGAATTAGTGATCATTGTGTGGACTAAAGAGAATAGTCACTGTGGTAGATCAAAAAAATCATGTAAGAGACAACGATATTCAAATTTCGAAAGAGGCGATGGGAATGGATATTTGATGACTGTGTTCTCATTTTTTCCAGTTTCGACAGGTCAACTCAAAGCAGGCCCTTTCTTCAAAAGATGTATTTATAGATTGCCATACCTCGTAAAACATAACATACCATCACGCCTGTATTCCCCGAAGGGTTAGGCAGAGGTGCACTTAATGTACACCCACAGTTCGCCGGTATGTTTGGGTCCCATGTAATAGGGGGCCTATTGCCATTCACCGGGCACAAATCCAGACTCCGAGCTGCTACTGAGAATTTCATAGAAAAACTCAATAACACTTTGCTCGACCTGGGGATCGAACCCAAGACCTCTAGCGTAGCAGTCGCGATTGGGACCACTAGACCAACGAGGCAGTCATCGTTACATCGTTACATCGTAAAACATATTTGATAATACAACTACTGTCTGGACTTTAAAAGAGGCCATGACTGTTTGAGTTTGTTTCAGCGTTCTTTCTCAATTTTTTTTTAACATTGGCTTGTTAAGTTTTTCTTTACTGAAATAAATATCATTTATCCTTCATCACATTCTAGCCACAACCAAAATTATTCTTAATTTCACCTTTACCATAACTTTGCGGAATCCGCTTCAATATTTCAAATTCTTACAAAATTGTATTGCACGTAATATATTGTAGCCCGGCAAATCTCCAAGTCGGATTGAATAACGGGCGTACCGCTGATAGGAAATATTCCTTACGTGTAATAAAACGGGTCGCGTCTCCGTCCAATCCTCGCGAATGAATAGGACTTGTATGTTTAAGTTTATAGTGCAGCTGAGTTCTAGCTGGTTTTCATTTAAATCAATATTGATAGAGGTATTTAACGCTTACTACATAAGGCTTAGTTTTGCACTTCGTTTTTCTGTCGTCACCTTGTCCTCATTTACGATAATATATCGTAAATATAGCGTAAAAAGTAGACTATCATCAGGCCTGGTTTCTTCCTGTATATTTTGCAGAAAATTCTTATGGATCAACATCACGCGTGTATTCCCCGAGGGGTATTCAAAGGTGTACTTATTGTACACCCACAGTTCACCGGCATGAGCCTATTGCCACTCACCGGGAACATATCAAAACTTCGAGCCACTACTAAGAATTTCATAGAACACCTAATAACACTTTACTTGGCCTGGGAATCGAACCCAAGACCTCGCTGACTGGATCAATGAGATAGGCGTGTTTAAAAAACTATTTTCATTTATGTAGGCTATCGGTTATTACTTTATGCATATATAAAGTATTAACAAACAGACCCATGCATATCTGAATAAACAAATAGATTCAATTAACGCTTTGGAGTTACATATGAAATTTATAAAATATTGATATTGAAAATTTATTGGTTTATGGAATAAATAAATACATTTAGATAAAATTTAGCCCGTAAACATACATCTTACTAAACCCAACCATTCATTACCTTTTGACCTATATTAAATGTCCAAACATCATTAGTATACCACATTCAAAACAGAAACCAAGCATTCCAAACAAACTGAAATGAAATTACATAAAAATTCGTTCAAAAATCACCCTTATTCCCTCCATATAAGAAGCACGAGCTGTATTTTAGTTTGGCGATAAAATACATGAACCAAATTAAAACGTGCTTATTCAAAAGTAGGCCGTATTCTGTTGGGGGAAGGTGCAGTGGATTTTATTTTAGTTTTCTAAAGTTTGGGTTCCCCAAATTGTTTCGCTCCCTTCATCAGGTATGCTGAGGGGCGAACTGAACGCAAAATTACTTCCTCAAAAGTTGTGGCCTCAAAAATGGCGGATAAATTTCGATTTATTGGCTAAAGTCTTACATTAGCAATGTTGCCTCACACTATAATCGCTTCTCATAAATACCATCGCTGGGGCATTTTGTAATTATGCTGAAATTGGGACTCTTTTTAGCTTCGCAGGTTTTCTTTTTTTGTTTTTGGACCATTTTATCTTGTAAATATATCTTATTCTTTCTTTCTTTTTCTTAGAATGTTAGACCACTATTTGGAAGCTATAATTAATATTTTATTCCGTATGTTTCCTAAATGAAGTAAATAGCAAATGGGAAACACTGTTTCTTTCTTTTATTAGGACCTAAGTACTTACCTATACGTATTATAACCCATATTATTATCTGTCCTATTTATTGAACTAACAGGAAAGTCTTCATAATTGTACTCATAGGGTAAGATTGATAACACGTATTTTCACGTCAAGTTTTCAGCCTGTAATTGCAATAAAATTGATGGATGGTTAATAATTTACAAAGTCTTAAGTCTGAATTCCTTGTTGACAAAGACAATCTCTGCAAATTGGGTGACAAAAGTCGGACACTATTACTACGAGTAGGTATATGAACAACTTGACCTCACAATCAACACGTCCCCTCTCTATGTCTCCATACATCTATCATACTATTAAACCGTTTAAAATAAACCTATTTCATGTTCAATTACCTAGTTGCATCTGTTACCGGCAAATGTCAAATCAAAATGTCAGAGTCAAATGGTGTTTGGGAGCTTGTCAATGCTGTAGACAGTCAAATGAATTATAACATATCAATTAGGCAATACGCAATTGTTTGTCAATTTATCTTCATTTAAGGAATTAGATGGCCAATTTTTGTAATTAGAAACTTTCAAAATTGACCAGGAGTGTTGGTTTCATAGCAAATTAACACTTCATAGAAACCTGCAAAATACCGATGGCTTCTACAATTTCATAATATGCATTTTGACTTTTGTGCGCACGGAGTTATAAGCTGTATACATAAGAGCTTTTCCAATATAAGCTGAACTCGCAATATATAGACTTTCCTTATAATAAGAGATCTGCGTATAGCCTTCATAAGATCCCTTAGTCAATGCTTTAAGATTGTACAACAAAAGGTATAATTATGTCCTTCTTTTATTTGTCGCATTTTTTAAGGCTCCGCGGCAACGTCCTACCAAATGCGATAATATGCAGTAGCGATATATCGCCAACTATTTGGGCCACGTTATCTGAAGGTACCGTAGTTATGAAAGGGGCAAATTTTACCTCAGTGACTATTCTGAACGAAATACCTGTTTTTATATTTGTGATAAAAAACTATGATATATTATTATTAGATGCGACGTAACGTTTAAGTATGGCATTTATGTCAATAGCTGTCAATGCATCCTTCACGAATTGAATACGATTCAAATCGTTTGGAGGCTAACAACGTGACCTCCTCTTTTAAAACTACATATATGTAGATTGATCAAATAACTACATGTTTTATTGGGTGGATGCCTGTAAAAACATCTCTCTCTCTCTCTCTCGCTCTCTCTCTCTCTTTCAAGAGTTTCTCTATTCTCCGCCTTCTGTTTGACCTCTTGATACGACTCTTGCTTTTCCTTCACTTGTTCAATAAAACTTCTTCTAGGTCTTCCCCTTCCTCGTTTTCCTTAAATTTTGCTTGTTTTTTCGCATCAAGTGGCCAATCTTCTTTCCTCGCCTGTTTTTTATATCTCTTAAGACCTGCTTCCGTTCACCAAAAATTAATAAGACTTCCTCATTCGTTTTCCTTTCTGTCCAACTGATCTTCTCCATCCTTCTCCAGCACCACATTGAAAATGCCTCTAACCTTGTAAAAACATTGTATGTAATAAATAAGCTACTAAAATCTAAAATTTCCTTAAATGGTATCCGAATACGATTTCGAAATTTGTCTACGATGTGGACTGCTAACGTCCTATGTGGCTTCATTTGCTCGTGACGTCAGCATAACTGAGCGTTGGTCACGATTTAGCTATTTTGATCTGCCACATAGTGGTTGTAGTAACTGTGTGATTTTAACTAGCTGTGGCTTTGTTAAAGTATGATTGGAATTTCATTGATTTTTCATTCACTGCTTCATTGGTCAGCGCACTTATTATCATAGGTTTGATTATTATCTTTCCCCGAAGAGTTAGTTGGAGGTTAACTTACTGTACACCCACATTTCCCCAGTATTTTAAGGTCCCTAAATAGGGTAATAGGTAATAGGGGGTGAGCCTATTGCCATTAACCAGACAAATCCAGACTCCGAGCTGCTACTGAGAGTTTAATAAAAAAATACTAATAACACTTTGCTTGACATGGGAATCGAACCTAGGACTTACAGCGCTGCGGTTGCGCTTAGGACCACTACACTAATGAGCCAGGCTAATGTTAGTATGTTATGCTTTATGCAACGTAATGACCTAAAACATTCAGGGTACAATCTTGATGTTATGTTATGTTTTTGATACCTACTGTATAGTCAGTCCATAATAAGCGATAATATTAGCTCTCTAAGCTTTACTTTATCTTCCGCTCATAATGTGTAAGTAACACGGTTTCCAAAGGTATGGGGAATATTTTAACTACGGTACGGGTATGCACGACGAATACCATGGTTTTTGAGGGCTTTTGTTTCAGTTATGGGGTGAAGAGGGTTCGAAATACATGGTAAGTTCATGGAGACTCACGACGCAATGTTAAACATTTTGTAATTTTTTTGCGTAGGGGTGAAATTTTTGCTTCTATTTTAAAGTAAATTTATAAGGGATTATATCAAACTTAAGACTCTTTCTGGAATTACATAATGCTTGACTTTAAATAAAAATTATTGAATAACTAAGCTGTAATATTGGTTCATTTACACTTAGTAAATTTTGAGATATCTGACTCTAATAAATAAAATAATTTATTTCAGACATTAATAATCCATTGAATATTCCATATTTTTACTGTATAAATAGATACTCACTAAATAGTACACTTTGAATAATAAACACTAACAACTAAACATAATATAGGTTACAAACACAATGTAACTTCTTCCAATCTTTTTCTAAAAGTAGATAAAGCACTAAGTACTGTAGAGCATTGGATCTTACTAGAGGAGTTTGAGTTTCAATTAAACTCAAACTCAATAAGGGAATAAGGGAAACATAAATTTTATTCATCAAGAAATTTGCACTGAAAAGTAACTATTTTTCTCTAGACATATTTCATAGATAGGTACTTACTTTTTTGTTCGACATATATTTTAACTGGCATGAGCGTGAACACGAATAACATATTGTTCTAAGCTCTTGCAGTACCTATATATAAATTTAAAATTCGGAAAAAGAAGCAACATAAAAATCGTAGCTTCAATCGGTATCTAAACCAGTTTATTCATGATCTAAACCAGGAATTATGAATAACATAATAATACTTTTTCTCGATATTCATATCGAGAAAAAGTCCTCCATAATATATTATTTATTTATCAGCCAGGATAAAGTGTAAAACTTTAAGCCCACCTAATGTCACTTAAGCAAATAAGTTTCCTAGCAGGCCGTTAAGTTGGCACACGTCGATAACTTAATTATAACTTAGACAAAAGTTTTGTTCCCATGGTAATTACGTTTTGTTTACTGATCGATGATAAGGCTATTGGAATTTTAGCAAAACGGCAATATGTAAAATAATCTTTACATATTTAAGAATAAGCGAATCCCGCCATAATGATACTAGGCATAACGGCTATATTTAAATAAAGTCATGGCATTATAAGATAAATATAATTCGGAAATTAGTTTGCTGACTTAGACTGCCTCATTAGTCCCAATCGCGACTGCTACGCTCGAGGTCCTGGGTTCGATTCCCAGGTGGCAAAAATTCTCAGCAGCAGCTCGGAGGCTGGATTTGTGCCTGATTAATGGCAATAGGCTCACCCCCTATTACATGGGACCTAAACATCCGGCGAAGTATGAGTGTACATTAGTACACCTCTGCCTAACCCTTCGGGGAATGCAGGCGTGAGGGTATGTATGTATAGTTTGGACATTGCGATTTTGAACCACTTTAATGTTATAGTGTCAATATCTTATTGAGTATTTTAACGTGTCATAAAGCTAATGAAATATTTATTTATCTGTAATTTTCTCCTTTAAGTGTTTTTCGCTATTCCGAGGAAACATAATTTGACCAATTGGTTTTTTCCACTTGAAAAATTTCATCCTGTATTCATATCGTCTGAGAATACAGGTCTTACCAAAAGTTTAATACAGGTACGTCCTTATTATACGACCATAATTTTATTAGCTGACAGGTTTTTTGGTCCTTTGTGGCGAGAATAAATCCAAAATCAATTTCTGGATTTTGCTATGAAAACCGGATTTTTGGTCCTTTGTGGCGAGAACTATTCAAAAATGAAGTTGCTACTAAATGACTTTCATAAAAAACCAAAATAAAACCGCGTGGCCTGGAAATCGAACCAATTCTGGGTTCTCTAACTTAACAGTTGCCACTAGACGAATGGGCAGTTATGCAGATGTAAATTTTGTATCTATTATAAAGAGGTAAAATTTTGAGTTTGTGACGTTGTATGGGGTAATCTCTGGATCTACTGAATCATTTTGAAAATGCTTTCACCAATAGAAAGGTACATTATTCCTGAGTGACATAGGCTACATATTATCCCGAAAAATGAAAAGAAACGTATAGTCTACGCGGGCGAAGCCACGAGCGGAAAGCTAGTATATAATATTATCATAAATCAAACTCATTATTATTATATATTATTAGGCGGTTATATGCTAATTATTAATTTCATATCGAAGTATACTAAAACGGAGTACCAGGGGATCATAACATTAAAGGTATCGTATACACAAACAGAACATGCCGACGTCGGTTAGGCCAGTTTACACAGGACTACCGACTGGCTATAAAAGTTGGAGTAATGAAAGCTGGTTGTACACCGGCTTATAATTATTTACAGAATTAGGGTGCTAACTGAATTGTATCGTAAAGTATTGAAGAGTTGATGAATATTAGACATACATAGATAAGTAAGTATAAAATGTTAATTATGACAGTTTTTTTGTGTATTGTGACATAAAAATATTATTTGCTGAAATCGATACCGGGAATGGTCAGTTGGCGAATTCGAGTGTCCTGAAAAATATTTTTTGAATGAGTCTTGTTAAGGATGTGTTAGAATAGCTTAACATAATACTGTACAATATACACCAATACATCGATAAGGTTATCCTTCTAAAATGTGTCCAGATAATGTTATGGTTTTCCACGAAACATCCTACACAGCGGTTATATATTAGATGGCAACCCTCATTGCGACCCGGCGTGCATCTTGTAGGGTATTGCCAGAATATTGCCGACGTGGCTATACACACGATCGGTGGTTTGATGGGTGGGCACATATTTAGGAGCAGGGTTGGATCGATATTGTCGTAGTGTTAAGGATAACATGAAATTTGAAGGTTAAGGAATCGTAGGAGGTTAGGTGTTCAAACTAAATTGTCATTTTAATCTAAAAAAATGTTAGAGTGATCTTAAGAAAAGAATCTACAAATCAATCCAAGAATTTCCCGCATTCAATAACGATTTCGATTTTATGCACCCCAAAAAATGTCCTAACGGGACCGATGGCTTGACGTGCTCTTTGGGGCACGAATTCATAACGAAAAAATAACTTATAAATTTGTTTAGGTAAAGCAGTTTACCTCAGGAGACGGGCTTGTAGTTCAGTTATAACTGCGCTGATCAACAGATCTGGAGGTTAAGGTAACCTAAAGGTTAAGCCAAGTTAATAACTTGCTGCGGTCAGTTACCATTCTGAATACATCGAAACCTATACGTGCTTTAGAGAGCTTAACCGTCCGTTTCGGTTGTCTATCATGTCATACAAGCCCAAAAATCCAGACAAACAATCCGTCATTGAATATCGGTGTTGCTAAGAAATTGAGTTGCGGACGTGTGACGGCAATCGCTTCATCTAAATTTACATCTGGTTAGACTGAAGGCGAAACCTAACAATATTGGGAACAGGCTAAGAGAATCATGACTTACCTTCAGGGACTGCCAAAGAAGTCAGCAAGAAGTGCACACACGCAGCTCCAGTCCCATGGCCCATTAGAGTGACGTTGGTTGGATCTCCTCCGAAGACTGCAACGTTCTCCTTGATCCAGTGGAGAGCTGCTATCTGGTCCATTAAGCCGTAGTTCGCAGGAGAACGGGGATACTCGTCCGACCGAGGATTGAGGAAGCCTGCAAAGAATATTTGAAATCAAACACATATTCTGGCATTGTTTTTAGGGTTTCGTAGCCAAATGGCCGATCGTGTCACAGCCTTTTTTTTTTCGAAACTATAAGAAATATACTGTTGAAACTTGGTAAGTAGATGTATTCTATGAACCGCATTAAGATTTTCACACCAAAATAGAAAAAAAAAACAATAAATTTTGGGGGTTCCCCATACTTGGAACTGAAGTTCAAAATTTTTTTTTTCATCAAACCCATACGTGTGGGGTATCTATGGATAGGTCTTCAAAAATGATAATGAGGTTTCTAAAATCATTTTTCTCTAAACTGCGAATAAATAAAAGCGAATAGTTTGCGCAAGAAAAACTTCCAAAGTGGTAAAATGTGTGTCCCCCCCCCCTGTAACTTCTAAAATAAGAGAACGATAAAACTAAAAAAAATATATGATGTACATTACCATGTAAACTTCCACCGAAAATTGGTTCGAACGAGATCTAGTAAATATTTTTTTTTTATACGTCATAAACTGAATATTTTGCGCGAGAGACAATTCCATAGTGGTAAAATGTGTGTCCCCCCCCCTGTAACTTCTAAAATAAGAGGACGATAAAACTAAAAACAAATATATGATGTAGATTACCATGTAAACTTCCACCGAAAATTGGTTTGGACGACATCTAGTAAATAGTTTTTTTAATACGTCATAAATCGTAATGGTACGGAACCATCCGTGCGCGAGTCCGACTCGCACTTGGCCAGTTTTTTAAAAAGAGCTTACCCCGCGTTCCTTCTGACGACAAAACATGTTGCAAACAACTATCTATTCCACTCACTCTTTGAGATTTAGATAGAGTAAGATAGATATTTGCAACTTGTTTTGTCGGCAGTGGGAACGGGGGGTTACTAGCAATGTGGGTCGCACATATTCTTGTTAACCCCTCGTGCTAAGCTAAATGCATAAATATATTACGATTGGGTTCATGTCGGTAGTGCTATGGGTGGGTTTCGAAGCGGCAACTACATAATCGCAAGTCTGACGCCCTAGTTAAATATTTAGCAAAAGGCTCACTTTCTATTATATTACGTGGGACGTAAACATACCGGTGAAATGTTGGTGTACATAAATACACCTCTGTTTAACCGTTCGGGGAATATAGAGGTGATGGAATATTATATTCACTAGCAATCGCTATGGCTATATACAAGGGTATGATAATGATTACACAATATGACGTTGTTATGGTCTCAGATTAAATAAAAAGTTAAGATGGAACTTTGCGAACAAAGAAGTGAGGCCGGCTAAAACTACGCCTTGCCGTGTACAAACACAATTACACGCACACATGTATACCGAAACTACGCCTTATGTTGTCAGTCTAGTAGAGCCGAGCTATCGCTACATGTCTATCAAAACGTCATTAACGTATCACGTGCGTGTGTGCGTGTAATTGTGTGTTGTACACGGCAAGGCGTAGTTTTAACCGGCCTCACTTCTTTGTTCGCAAAGTTCCATCTTAACTTTTTATTTGATCTGAGGTCTAGGTATATAAAGGTTTAAACCCTTTCTCACATTTTCTAAAACGTTTCTAACCCGAAAAAAATTCAAACACATTTAGTGCTCTCGCTCTGAAAAAGATTGTACAAATACTATTTGATGCCTACCTTAGTAACCATTTAAGAAATATATTTAAATAAACATTTAAGCTAATAGAATTTTCTGTATAACATTTTTATCGTCACGTGTAATGATTCAATTTGATCCAACGCAATTTTTATTAATATTTTATTAAAGCAGTATGTCTGCGAATGAAATAAAATTGAGGTCCCATGTAATAGAAGGTTAATTTAATAACTTGTGTAAAGTAAAACTCTGATTTTGGACCTCACCTACACCTACTAAATGAGGACCTCAATAATAGATATCGTACAATTTTGGATGAACATCAGCGGGATCATATCGGCCCATCATCATAATTTTGGTTGTTTTATCCGAGATTTATGAAACCTAGTAAGTAGCGTATGCTATGCCGGGAAATGGGTGTCCCCATAACATTCCACACCTTATCTCTAGCCCTCCATTTGTACCTATATCTGGCCAATTATCCATAGCGATTCGTCGACTAGCCACGGCTACGACAACTTTCCTCACTGATATATTTATAAAGAAATAGAAAAAAATACCAACATCGCCTTTGGATACATCGAGGTATAACAACTTCCTCAATTAATGGTATTACCTTATTCAAAGAAGAAATTAAAAATTAAAAACGAATACTCTCTGAAATCCTGTTTACAAGAAACATGAATTAATATTTAATTACTCAAAAGATTTTTCCTTTTAATTAAAATGTTGGCGGTCATTATATTTTGTTTGCTGTTTAAGCAGAGCAAAAATCTTATCGCAACGAGGAAACATTTCAGGGGCTTATGTTAAACTTTCGTTTCGTAACTTATTTTGTTGCTTATTTTTGTTAGCAAAGAAGAAAGCATACTAAACATTGATGTTATAGTTTCAAAGAAATGAATTTGCAATAAATATTGAACAACCTGTAATGCTTTACATTTATTATTTGTATGAATATCAATATTTTAAGTTTAAATGCAATTTTTTTAATCATATAAAAACATAAGCTGTTCGTAAGCAGTATATTACATTGAAAATTAGACGTAATTTTTATTTTTCCATTTTATCTATTACATACAAATTGTTAAATCAGAAAATGAGAATATAAAAAAGATACGAATATTAAAATGTCGAAGCCCTTAAGTTATAATTTGTTTTAAAAAAACTACCAGAATTGTTCATTATAATGGATTTAACTTAATCGACAATTACATCGAGGCATTACAAAGCATCTTTTGATGACAATAAACATGATAGTTACTTCCCATCCCTAGCTGACGACTAAAACGAACGACTACAGTATAACAAAAACGGATGCTACAAAACTAGCAAGTAATTACTCGCTCCTAGTATTAATCTTTGTTTAAGCGGCGGCCAGTTACAAACAGTCTAAGAATGTTTGTGTATTTATCGGAATAAATGAGTTCACTTCAAGTTTATCGACCAGTCTGACTTGTCAAGTTGTTAGTCTGTGGCTATTGGATAGATTTCTGTGGGCTGTAAATAGATGCATCGGTATTGACGTGAATAGATTATTTTGGGCACTTCATTTAAAGCAACCGATTTACTATTTAAATTCAATATAACATAAAATTGTTAATATACAAATTGTAACTCGTTTTATTATTTAAAAATAAAACATTTCATTTGATATTTTTTTATAACTTAATGTAAATGACAAACTTTATTTGATTTTTGTTTTAAGATATTTATACTGTATAATATTAAATTCGCAGTATTCGCAGACGCAATTCTAATACAAATTGAAAAACATTTAGGACTTAGTTGATGACAGATTCAAAAACATTTTTAATCCTTGCATTTGAAGGTCATATTTTAGGATTTGGATAACGCAATCGTATAGAATGACATAGCATATGACATTCATAATTATGTGCTATGTTACAAATGTACCTACTATTGTCGAATATTTTAAATGGTATTCTTCTTAACCAAAACAACACCAAGGCGGACGGATGTTACTGCAATGACATCGTATCATTTACAACACTGATTGGTAGATACAATAACACTGGTCAACAAAAAAAAAACTTTTTTTTTGCCGTTGTTCGCCACTACTTTTTTTTTATACCTTAGCTAATGGGTAGTCAAGATATGTGTGTAAAAAAAATTGCAATTTTTTTTTTTATTGAAAAACAAAAATTGGTCTTACTTTTAACGATAATCATTTAAAAAAAATATATTCAGATGATTTTTTGGGTCGTTTTGCTTGTCTTTTGTAACTGCACGTTAGGACATCTCGTTTTAATGTCCAACAAAAATCTGTGACCATTTTTGGCGACCATTTTCCTTGATATCTTTTCCATCGCCATGATATCCTGATGGAATCCTTCCCCGTGTTCGTCGCTCACCGCACCTAAGTTTTCTAGGAAAGAGTTAAGATGGGAATGCAAGAAATGCATTTTTAAGGACATATACATCCTAAGGCTTTATAATCCTCTAGTAATTTTGACACCATTTCCTCATAGTTTGGAGATTTTTTGTTTCCTAAAAAAATTTTTACATCGTCAACAAATGAAAGCCATGCATTTTTTTCCTCTGTGTTTAATTTTAAAAGGACACCTTAGACAAAAATAACTTGGTGCCCAAGGTTTGTTAATAGTGTTTGGAATGTTCGAACCAAAATACAAATTATAAAAATTGTTTAGTGACGGTGTAGGCCGTTCTCGATTTGAAATGGAAGTAAATTTTCCACAAATAAAACAAAAACGGTCTGGTGAATTTGAGCACTTTCGATTCATATTGTAAGCGGTGTATATCTAACACTTGTTTGAATTAAAATATCCGAAATATAACTCCAAAAACTTGTCACAATTAAATAAACTCCGCAGAAAAACTTCTCAAAATAGTACGCCGTTAACTTCTATAATCGTTGTATTAATATTAAACGTCAAGAACCAACAATTATGTCGCATCGATAAGTGAGGGTATATAGTGTACTTATGAGTAGCAGTTTTAGTTTTGGTATTATGATCAATAGTGATGACTTATTTCGACATACCCTCAAATTTTTGTCATATTTACAAAAAAAAAATATTTTCGGACATCTCGATGTAATAGAAGATTTTTATTATTTTTCTGTTAATACATGAACATTAGGGATACCGAAAATATATATTTGGACAAACGGCAAAAAGTCGTGTTGACCAGTGTAATTTGAACAATTTTTTAAGGACTTGAACCGTTAATTGAAATTTATTTGACCTAGAAATCTTTGAATGTATTATAGTTTGTATTATATTAGTTCCCCATTCAGTTTTTTTAATAACCCCACATTTTCAATTTACGGAACGCAGTTCCTAGAATTCTAACAATGTACAAAATTGGATACAAGCAGGTTGCTAGTTTCGTGCTGTCATCGACATATCGAATCGTATTATGCCGAGGTTAATTGATTTTAATGCCGACAATTTTCCGGGAACTCAAATAACTTCGTAAACGATAATAGAATAACATTAATTTCAATATAAAGCTATTGAAAGGCAAATGAAGTTCCAGTTTATTCGTTCAAGAATGAAAAAAACATGTTTGACTCGCACACCGGGGCTTCCATACAAACTTGCTTCTTACATAAATATTATCATTAACATTACTGAAGTTCATAAGCTATTGAAGCACAAATCCTTCGAAATATGAGGCATGAATAGCTGTATTTTTATTGCGTGGAGTCAGAAACTTGATTTTAGCGGTACTTGATCTTGACGGAAAAGCAGTCATTTTTTCCTTCTAAGAAATACGGAACCCTTAATTAATTGACTTTTTGCTAAACTAGAATTGTCCAAGTCTTGCTTGAGATCATGTACAGTTTTAACGTTTATTTAGTACGAATTTGGCACTTATACATTTTAAAATTAAAGCTCATTGTATGAGAATTATTTAAGAATACAAGAATTAGTAAACCGAGCCTTCGGGCATCTCAAGCTTTCATTATATAATAAGTTTGGAAGAAACGTGGGGGCAAAGTTCGGAAAACTTTATTTACAAACTCATAAATTTTACGTAAACACAATATACCTTTCAACTTTATTGAACCCAAAAACTTTCTAGTCTGCAACACTAAACTGAACTTGCGTCTTGTTTATTACGTTTGCGCTATAAAATCTACGTAGCAACGATAACCATAAGGTTTGAGTTTAACGCAAACAATTATGTTAGCGTTTATCGAGCTAAAATAGATTTTGGCCAGGGAACGATACAATCTGTGTGGTTTGGAGTTAGCTTTAGAGAGCCAGAGAGTTCTAGGATAAACTGAATATTGATGACTTCAAACTAACGATCACTATTCAAAGAGCTATTTTCGATTTAGATAAATTATTTAGATAACTTATGCTTTTAGCTTTAATCGCCATCTGTTGACGAAAGCTCAGAACTAAAGTGTTGATATACAACACTTTAGAATAAAAAGGCCAAACTAATTTGAGACATAAGACTTGGCTATCCAGGGTCATATTACTAGGTTAGGGATGGCAAACTTATTTGATGTACGTGCCATTTTATCTAAAAAAAAATTTATATGATTTGGCCATGAAGTGCCGTCAAACAATGTTAAGTTTAGAAATACTTGAATAAATCTATGACTTAAACACTTTTTATAACATTTCAAATTTTACGTATAGTATTCCAGTCGCGCAATCTTTTTTCTTTGACATTAAAATTAATTTGGTACTGACTGGCGCCAAAATAATCATCATCAACCCATTACATTGTCCTACTGCTGGGCACGGGTCTCCTCTCAGAACGAGAGGGATTAGGCTATATTCCACCACGCTAGCCTACTGCAGACTTCACATGCCGTCAAGAAAATCTCTCAGACATGCAGGTTTCCTCACGATGTTTTCCTTCACCGTTTAAGCGCGTGATAATTAATTATTAATACGCACATGACTTTGAAAAGACAGAGGTGCGTGCCTTGGATTCGAACTCGAGACCTTTAACTTGGCAGTCCAATGGTCACTATGCTATCACTGCACTTCCAAAATAAATTGTTTTAATTAAGTAAGTACCTTATTCCCGTGTTCAAAATATTTTTTCTGTGTCAAAAATGGCACGCTTTGGTTCGCCATCCCTTTCTTCTTTCTTAAGTAATATAACTTAACAATTTTATGCATTAAATTTTTCCCACTTTAAGTGAAATCACTTCTAAGTTATTTCGGTGTAAAGTAGAAAATTTCGCCAACAATGTGACAAGTTCGCGTTCTGTGGCGCCCTATAATACAAAAGCATGCCGCTTGCGGTAGGTAGGCTAACTTTGTTTATATTGGAGCTTGCAGAAAAGCACTGGAAATTGTTTCCTTTTTAAATTTTTAGAAGTCTTTCCGCCATATTTTTTCATTTTATTACGTAAGTAATATGAAAGGTACGATAGGGTTAGCAATATACAAATATTTTGTGTGATTTGCAAGTAGTTATTATATGACTGGTATTTGTGAGAAATAGTGTTTCTATAAAAGAAACTTTAGTAATGGAGAAATTAAAAACAAACAAACATAGATCACACAAAAATATTGTAGAAATAGATAGCCTAGCCTAGCCTAGCCCTTAAGAGCTTTCACTGTCTTGTACAAAAGTATGATTGGTTTGTTTTCTTATTAAATTTCTTTGCTACCAATGTTGAAGATTTTTAAAACTAGATGGCGCTGGCGTTTCGTTTTCTGACGACCAAAAAGACGTCAAAATTAACTCATACATTCTATTAAAGTTCAATAAGTTACAACTGTAACTGGATTTAAAAATGTGAGTATTACAATGTAGGACAATATCCAAAACTGCTTTTTGATGAAAGAGCCATAACTGCTTCGAGTTGACCTGTCATAACTGACGGCACGCATACATCAGTCATCGTGTAGCTCAACCATTATTAATAGGGAGCTCAACGACCGACCCGTCCTGAGACGACTAGTAAGACTTGCGTGGGTCGCATTCATCAATATTTTAGCTATCATCTATACAAATTGTAACAGGCCGATCTCTATAAATTATAGATAAACTAATATAGGGGTCTTTATTAGAGCCTAGGAATAAAATTTTATATATTTTTTCCGTTTAAAGCTATCGTCAAAAATATTGAAAGTTGCTGTGGAATATCCTCAGGTGCTATTTGCTCAGGTGCTATTTGGCTGGGTGCTATAATAATATTATAATTATTTTTCAGAGCGCGGCAACAGTTCTGGTATTGAATAAAATAAAACAGACAAATTATAGGCAAAAGATAAAAAGAATACCATCACGCTTGTATTCCCCCGAAGGGTTAGGCAGAGCTGTACCTACCAATGTAACCCACGTTTCGCAGGTATGTTTAGATCCCATGTAATAGCCAACTTACAATATCACAGAAAAACTCAATAATACTTTGCTCGACCTGGGAATCGAACCCAGGACCTCTAGCGTAGTAGTCGTGCTTGGGTCCACTAGACTAACGAGGTAATCACACTGTATTTTAGTTTTCGTTCATAATAACATTAATCCGTATATTTATTTAGCTTTTCTGCGAAGCGTTCTTTTTTGATATTTTTCTTGCTATTTTTGTATCGTAATTGTGACCAACTCAGGCGAAATATATAATTCTAGTAAGAATCTTCTTCTTATTTTTTTTTGTTTTATCTTTACTGAATAAAGTCGTGCCACTAAATTTACTTCAGACTTAACTTAATTTTATACCACAATCTTATTATAAATATAGCATAAAGTTTAGTAACGAGGTGTTCATTTAATTAACAGGGACTCAAAGAGATATTTTTAACATAATTTCTTGAAAATTATTCACGTAACTTTATCCGAAATTTATAAAATATATTTAATATTCATTGTTGATTCGGACAGTCTTTTTTCACATTCTTAATTTATTCATAGAATTTCTGAATTAATATTTACTGTTACTTTATTCAGTGGTATTAAAGGTGTTGTTTCAAAGTGTCCGCTTTTTATACTACTTTATATTCCTTGATCAAAATATTTAACGTAATATTTTCACAAAATTGAAAAGATTTTTATACTATCTTTTTGTATTTTTTAGGCATTTTCCATGCAAAGATTATTAAGTTATTTTAGTGAAGGAAAAATACGACCGCGGGCAGGATTCGAACCTGCGTCTTCTGATTGCTTAGCGGTCAAAGTGTCTGGTGTACTTAACCAGAAGACGCAGGTTCGAATCCTGCCCGCGGTCGTATTTTTCCTTCACTAAAATAACTTAATAATCTTTATATATTCTCATATTTTTCCTTCACTCTTAAGATTGTTTTAAATAAGGGCCTTCAAATTCATTGACATTCGAATCAATTTCGTTACTTAACTTAACTATAACACAATAATGTTGTTCAAAAAGTTTATTTTAACTGAAGCACTTGTCAACAGTGAAACTTTTAAAACATAATAATTAAAGATCGTCACGCATGTTGCCAACACAAAACAACTTTGCATGCACATTATACTTTTGCAACCACTAACCAACAACTCAAAAGTCTGACAATAAAAATTGGATATCAAATCAAAAGTTTTAATTACTTATGTTTACAAATGCTGCTTCGCATGTCGTGTTTCATTATATAACATAATTTAAAAGTTTATAATTTCATGAGGACTCAAGTTTGAAGGTGATACAGCATGTGCCTTTGGTTGTTCGACCCTAAGGGTCAAGAGCTCATTAGCCACAGGCCAGATACCCTTATTATTATTTTAGGATTGTTTTTTTACACATGCGAACTACTCCAACCCGTAGCTTCTTATTCGGTCCATCATTTTTTATTAGGAAAAATAGACTATATTTCAGGTTGATTTCACGGTTACTAATTAGGTATTTATTCATATATATTATTATATTTTATATATTATTTTAAAAATCGTCAAATTTTGTCAAATAAGTTTTCGAACATTTCTAATTTTTCCGGAAATAGAAAGTAGCTACAAAAATAGTTTAAATCCGGTTTCAGAGTATAATAATTATGCCAACCCAAAGAAACCTGTTGCTAATATGATAAATGTAAAAATAGCTTTGTCTGTAAGTCTGTTTGCTGGTTTTTTAAACGCTTAAATTGCTTAATAGATTTCGACAAAGTTTTGCCAGGAGAAAGATTGCAAACTGAGGAAGGACGTAGGCTTCCTTTTGTCCCAAAAAGTTCTTTGGAATGTGAATGAAACTACGGACAAGAATTAAGAAAGTACCTCTAATATAAATAAGCACTCGATACCTTTTTTATTGAAACATCCAAATATATTGACATTAGATCCTTTAGTACATCATAGTCATTGCCTATATTTATGTAAGGTATATAACAACAGGGTCTTATCAACCTCCCCGAGGCCGGGATGGCAACACAAAGAATAAAGTGGTATAATACTAAAATAAAGTGGGATTGTCTCCCTAAGTGGAATATTATCTGTTTGAGACAATGATTTTGGGAATACAACGGTCGTTCAAGCGCTCGTGTTTTCTTAAGTACGTAATGTAAATGTGGAGTTTGTGTAAGTATGTATTTTTAGGGTTAAATAAACTCTGTTTGAATGTGGATCTTGTTTTTTGTATGAGTTGCCAGGGCTGCTAACATTTTTCAGTTTCTGCGTTAAACAAATGCGTAAAAATAGCGATGAAAATGCCAACGTCTTGATAGAAAGACATGTAACATGGTCATATAAAGAGGTTAGGTTAGCAGAGCACAAATCCAGACTCCGACCTGCTACCGAGGATTTCATAGAAAAACTCAATAACCCCTTGGACAGGACAAATCCAGGACTTTAAGAGTAGCAGTTGCACTTAGGAACACTAGACTAATTAAGCCATTGATGATAATGATGATTATATCTATACATATATCTCAACGAACGGAGAGTTAGAAAGAAGAACGCATTTGTAAATTAACTATTCTAGTAGCTACTAACTTTGTTATACCTACCTACGCTTTAATTTAAATGCTATCTAGAAAGGACTATTAATTTATTATTCAACAACAGAAAGTTCTTGGTTTAATTATTTCAAGCGACACTTAGATGAAATAATTTAAGTTTTGGATCGTTTTAAATTTAAATTAAGCAACTTTATCAATCGTTTTCTGCAAAATTCGCTGTTTGTAAACACATAATGACTTTATGCATATTTGATGTCAAATAGATCTTAAAGGCTGGCTGGTTTCAATTTCAAATTTAATGAATAAGATGACGGATTATTTACAAATGGAACCGTTAATGTCTCCGAGAGTAAACTTAGGTACTTAAGTTCTTCTCAATCAACCCTCATTAGTCCAGTGGTTCTTAGCGCTCGATTTGGTTCAATTCCCAGGTCGAGCAAAGTGTTCTTGAGATTTCCTATTCAATTCTCAGTAAAGAGTTTGATTTGTGCTGGTTTAACTGGACCTGAACTTACCGGCGAACTGTGGATGTAAATGACGTCGTACGTCTCTGCTTAACCCTTTGAGGAATCCAGGTGTCATGTTTTCTATGTTAATGATTATTTTGTCACTCGTACAGTCGCCAGCACATCAGGTTATACAAAACTGTCAAATTTCTCCAAATGATTTTGAACTTTAACATGTCGATAATTAAGTTCAAAATCAACTGAGAAATTTTGACATATTGAAGTAACTTGATGCTGGCCAACGTACATGAAAATTCTGCTTGATTCAAGTATCCTTCGAGATACAAAAATATTGCATCATTTCTAATCGATAAGCAACAACCTTAAGATGAAATTTGTCCTAGTGGTAAACCTTAATTCAACCCTTAGCTTATCACAGGGATGCCCTTTACCCTACTTATTATTCAAACACTTACTCGCAACTTTACTTAAGAGTGTCAACCTTGAGGCTCCCGTGTGCTAAGAATCAGTCCCAAATGAATTTATTCAGTATAAGCTGTGGTTTTCACTTTTACTTGCATCTCAAATTATTTTTTTAAACGTATGTTTTGGTAGGACTGCTGCGCCGCTTTTTTTTCCCAGGGGGTGATTTGGGGGCCGTCTATAATGTAAAAATGACTGACTTTGATTTTTAAGACAATATGTACTTATATCTTCTCTATGTCCACTCTTTCTCCATATCAAATTTCATAAAAAATCGTTCAACGATTCAGAAGTAAAAGCGTTACAGTTAGACAGAGTTACATTTATATCTGTAACATTAATATTGATCTGATCTACTAATTAATTAACACGAGCTGTAGATAGAAGGAATCTTGAATCTAGTTTTTCTTTTTACTAATTTGCGAAATTGAAATAATTAGTTAGTATTGTCGTCCGTTAGTAATAAGTGGCTAAACTATTTATTTTGGTACGATTTGCGCTAATATTAATGCAGATAACTTAAAAGTAAATATTCTTAGTCGTAAATTAAATTCCTAAATATATTCTTAAAAGTAACCCTGTTTCCAAACACTTCTCTCTCTCTACTTCTTTATTAAGTAAAATTGCTTACCTAAAATCCCGAGTCTGTAGTTGATAGTGACGACAACGAGGCCTGCATGCGAGGCCAAGATAGTACCATCGTAGGGGTTGCCAGAACTCCACTCGTAGCTCTCCCCGTGAACAAACACCAGAACTGGGTAGCGAGCCACTGCATCTCTTACACCTGCTGGAAGAACGGAAGAGGTTAGTAGTACTGATGTAAGCTGGATCTTATCTATATCTGAACAAGATTAGTAGTAGTAGTGCCTGCTGGCATGTCTACATTCCAGCATTAATGGGTCGCACGACCGAGGAAGTACTACCCTCCCACAGAATATCGACGTCAAGTAGCAGTATGCATACTGTTGCGTTTCGTACGGTGAATGTGGAGCCTTCCTTCTCTTTTTACCTTCCCCTCCCGTTTCCTTAAATAGGCTCAGCAACGCATCTGCAACTCCCTCGGTTTTGCAGATGTCCGTGAGCGGCGTTGACTACTTACCATCAGGTAGCTCGCCTGCTCGTTTGTCGAGTTATAGGTACCATAAAAAAAAGATTAAAGTAAAATGTCATATTGGAGCCTTTACAACATCCATGCTCTCCAGTAGACTGAAGAGTTGGGCGTCATGATGCCATGAATTTTGAGTAAATTATTAACAATCCGATACAAGCAGAATGAGATCACCGTGTCCTTTAGTCTTCCATTTTTATCCTTTGTATGTATAATTGGCGTTGTACAAAGTTGACTTCGACTCATCAGAAGCCGTACCACAGCGTGCTAACGCGATCATATTTAGGTTTTAAGAAAGGGATGGTGCTATTTAATGAGTAGAGCGGAATCCTACTTTTACAATCGCAAAACGGTTTGGCAAACGCGCAATAAAATTATGTGGTATGGTTTATATTTCGCCCTCAGTGCATATCTTATTCATCTAAACAGAAAGATCAGAGTCAATTTGTGTGTGTGTGTCAAAAAAAACCTAGCAGATTTTTCTCAGTGTTAAGCTTTATTTCACTTGGCAAAAATAACAGTGAACGATAACATACACGCCATTCGTACCATCCTAAATCAAAGCGTACGTATCCAATTTTAGCTTGATACGCAAGCTTCTAGGCTAAGTACGTTTCAGATCTTCTTTTACATTATCTCATGCGTGAACAATGTGTTAAAATAATTAGCAGTAATGTCATCACGTTTCAGATGTTTTTAAGATGTGCTGTTTTAATTACTATCGCAAATCGAAATATAATTAGGATATAAATAGAATACAATTTCTTCAATATACAAACATTTCATAACACGAATCCAAGAAACAAATAGTACTTAATCAACAATATAGAAACAACGATAACAGATAATCACCAAACTTATCCAAGAGAGCAATATCGCTTGGTCATAACCAAACTAATACTTTACCCTCTAACAGAAGGACAGACAAGACATGTTACACCAATATGTTATTTTTATGATCGTCTAGAAACCAATAAATGTAGTGATGATAGCTTTCAAGACAGTAACGGATGGTGTGGCCATTTTCGTAAATTAAACCTTAGTATAGAAATCTATTTGGTAAATAGAAAAACATCACCTACATCGGATGTTTCATTTTTAATAATAATAATGAATTATGTAGACAAAGAATGGATTGTATAACTGAAAGCTAAAAAATCTTAAAAAAAAAACAAAGCAATAAGTTATCACTACATAGTATAAAACAAAGTCTCTTTCTCTGTCCCAAGGTCCCTTTGTATGCTTAAATCTTTGAAACTACGCAACGGATTTTGATGCGGTTTTTTTTTAATAGATAGAGTGATTCAAGAGGAAGGTTTATATGTATAATACATACATATTTTAGTATAGAAAAGCCGAGAAACTACGCGGGCGAAGCCGTGGGCGGGAAGCTAGTAAACTATAAAGATGCGAATAAGGCTGTTACAGCATTTGAACACGTGAAATAAGTAATTAATCATTATGAAGATGTAGACCTGGCACTACTTATGCAAAACTGTGACCTTTTAAGCAAACATATTACTTACTGCTCGCCTTAAGCTTGGAATGATGCCAACGCACTTAGTGTTAAAATTTGGCGTTCAGCTCACTCCACAAAGATAAAATTGCGAGAAAATGTACCTACTTTAATAATTCTAAAGGTCGATAATTTAGGAACGGCAGTGCTAAAGGCACAAGTTGGTATGGAAGATTTAAGAGCTACTACATAAGGGGCGTAGTGAAAGAATTCCTAACCTAGTTAGCCTATTTTCCCCCGAATGACCTTATTCGATTTTTTCTTTATTTTCGTTGCAAAGTTCTTTTGTCGGTTTTGAATGAAGTGAGGTGGAGACGATTATCGACTTTACAGCAATGTAATAAGAACGGTTTTGAGTTGCAAGGAGATGACACATTTAATCGGAGGCGACGAATGTGGGGCATGGTAGGGATACTTGCAAATGAGTATGACTTTTTATCTAAAGCCATCACGGTGATTAAGGCGAGGCAATACCTATAGTATGAGAGATTACAAATATGCAAAATAGTAAAGAATTAGCCAAACTTAACATGATAACACCATCATGCTTGTATACCGCGAAGGTTTAGACAGAGGTGAACTATGTATTGTATATCCACGGTTCGCCGGTATGTTTAGTTTCCATGTAATAGGAGCTGTTTTTATTGGCATTAACAGGGCAAAGATCCAAATTCCAAGCTGCCGCTGATAATTTTATAGAACAATTCAGTAACACTTTGTTCAAACTGGAAATTGAGTCCAGGGCCTCTAACGGCCGCGCTAAGACAATTAAATTATTGTATAATCAAAACGGAATTGCTAAAGCAACAATAATCTCGTTCTTTAAAAAAATCACAGTACCAACCAAGACGAATAATTGTTCGTGCCACAATGGAACGAAAGAAAAATTTTACCACATAAAAATTCAAACAATCTGAACAATACTGAACACTCACTATCTCGCATCTTTCCATTCAGATTGTCGGCTGGAAACAAAAAAAAGAATAGCTGTCTATCGGATTCGACGGGAATTTCCAGCGAAGGTTCGAGATATCTCGCCCGTCCTCCCTCTACCCCACTTCGTCTTATCTCAGCCATGATGGATCGGGAAGAAAAGGATAAATCAAGTTTTTGTTGGAAGTTGGATGTGTGGTGCAAGCTGGAAGTGGATGGCTTGGCTACTGGTTTTTGTAGACTCATTTAAAAACTGCTTAGTCGATCTGAGTTGGTAAAATATACGTTTAAACCTAAAGTATTTGTAATTTGTTCTACATTAAAGATACCTAAATTTAAAGGAATTTGTAGACATAGAATGATATTTGATATCATTGAAAACTTAACCTTATTATAAGAAAACGTAGGAAGATTATAAAAAAAAATATTTTTCGAGTGCTTTGACGCAACTGCTACGCTAGTAGAGTTCATGGGCTAATTTCCAGGTCAAGCAGTGTTATTGGGTTTTTCTATAAAATTCTCAGTAGCAGTTTTGAGTTTGGATATGTGCCTGGAGAACCGAAATAAGATCGCCCCCTACTACATGGAACCTAAACATACCGGCGAGTTGTGGATGTACAATAATAGACCAATGCCTAACCTTTAAGGGAACACGGGCGTGATGTATACCATGCATAATATGTGTTACATGTCATCTAAGATTTATAGCATCATGAAACTTCAACAATTAGCACATCATCCTAAATATGACCAGTTTATTGCTTAGATCATTACAGTGCGGACTTTCATCAACACAAGTCCGGAACATAAAGGTTATCTTGCGAATATCTGAGGTAATGAGGTTAAAAAGGGATGGATATATATTTTTGTGATTCTGTTTTAAAATGTGTGGCCCTAAAGACGTCGAACATCATTTCCGGCGTCTCATGGTTTTGAAAGGTTACAAGAAAATTGTAAACGACTCAATATGTTTCATCATATTTTTTCCTGTTTTGTTTTTATTTTAAAATTAATTTGTTTCTCTCTTTTTAATTGAAAGTTTCAAACTCACAAATCTTGGCTCTCTAAGTAAGGCTTTGACTGTTAGACGAATTATTTTTCTTTTTTAATGATTTCTATTGAGGCCTTTGCTCAGCAGTGGGATTATTAAGGTTAGAAAATGAAAGGCTTGTAAAAAAATAATATTCATTTCAACTTATTTTTCATTCCCTTAATAATAGGTTCACAAGGAATGTTTATAGTATTTACGCGTTACAGTAAAAAAAATATTTAAACGTAACTTTCTAGTCAATTGTAATTCACAAAATAGATATACGTTGTAAATAAAACCTCTACTGGATATAAATCAAATCTATATTTCCAAAGTAATAAATCCGTATTTGGGTCACCATTTACTGGTGTCCATCGTATTTTATTCAGTTGATGATAGAAGAAGCCTTTCTAATAAAAAATCGTTGAGCGGAGACAGGGAGTTTGACGTTGGTATTTAATATTGTTGACTTTTTTGTTCGGTCTCTTTATAAAAGGGTTCAGTAAAGTTTTAAGGAGTGGCTGATGTGGAAATTCCAGATGAATGCTCTTTGGAGCCATAAACAGGAGAAAATGCATAAATAGTGATATTTTACCAGGTTATCATCAAGTAAAAGTATACAATTTCAACATATTATTTCTGCTAGGTTGTGGTATATAATTATTACCATAGCTCTTTACTGCTATTTTCAAATAAAAAATGTTGTGATGAGAAATCTTAAGTTATTTCTAAAAGATTATTTTACAGTGTGTATATATGTCAAAATTTATTTTGATGACTTTCCAAAATATAAAAAAAAAGAAAGAGGAAAGGCTACATTTATTTTGTCTATAGCGCCATTCATTATAAAAGAAACGTCGAATCGAGAACAAAAATATAAGTCTTTTTCATGAGCTCCAAAAATCCTGATAAAGTTTATAGTCTCGATCAAACATCGTTCTCTAGGGACAAGTACAAAAAACTTTAGCCTATATAGAGCTATGAATAAAGAAATATTTATCCACAAAAGTGATAGTAGCAACGGTTTGGTCCGTTGGGGATTTTTCCCGGTTAAAACGAGTGAATCTAGGTCTCTCGTTGAAATAAAGTGTGTTAGTGTTTACGTAGTTGTGTTAAGATGGCGTCGCATCTGTTGGTAGTATGTCATTCATGTCACTTTTACCTGAAAGGTTTTAGGCCATAGTATTGAACGAGTATGTAATGTGTTGTAAAGGGAATCTTAATGTTTTGGTAATTTAACATTATCTTAAGTGTAAGCTATAATAGTACAATTCGTTTTGTATAAAATTGGATATAAACGACTAGGTTTATAACTCCATAGATATGTGTTGATATATAAATATTTTATTTTAATATTTATTAGCAGACTTAGGTTTTTAAAGGATACACGTAACAATATAGGCAGTACATGTCGTAGTTCAAATAAAATTCTATGTGATAAAGTATTATAATTATTTTTATACAGATTGGTCTATTTATAATAGTTCAAAAATATTTTGAGGCCAATTATATTAATAAGTATAAAGAAAATCAGTAGTTTAAAAACTACAATAAAAATGCTTATATTATCTTCTTTAGTCTTGGAAAATAATAAATAAAATACATAGTATTTATTCACAAAGACTTATTACAGTTGACATCGGTTGTCAAATTCTTAATATGCCTTTATAATAATTCCACCTTTATACCTCAACAATATACAGTATAAAGCTTCCAATATTTCTTACAGCGTATCTCCATTATGTGTCAATAGAGTTAAGTTTCCTCAATCACTTCTCCGTCATTAGCTTTAAATGTTGAGCAATTCACTGGAATCGAAGCTTAATATGATGTAACATTTATAAAGAAATATACGGAAAATCTCATATCAAAGGCGTATTCAATACATCGAGATATATTTCGTCACGAAGCGAAAGAGTCACGGCAAATGGAAAACTGCATTTGTACTTTATGGTGTTAAGTTTCTTTGATGTTATATTGATAGATTAGCTTATGCCAACTTGGGTTAAGTTCAGTTCTTTACTTATATAATATATACGTATCAATACAGTGTTTTACAAAACGTGATGTAGCTGCATGACTTATAAAACTGGTTAGATAAAGTTAAGGAGAGAGACAGAGTAAAGTTAAGTAAGGGAGTAGTGCTTCGCTGGCATGTCGACGTTGCAGCATGAATGAGACGGCTTGGCCGGAGAAGTACTACCCACCCATAGAATATCGACGTGAAATAGCAGTATGCATACTGTTGTGTTTTGTACGGTGAGCATGGAGCGCCGGCAGCAAAATCCCTCCGTTAGTCTACTTCCTTCTCCCTTTCTCCTGCCTCTTCCTTTTTCCACAGGTTCGGCCACGTGCGAGTGATAGTGCGTTCATAGGGTACGGTAACCGCTTACCATTTGGCGGGTCGTATGCTTGATGCCACCTTAGTGATATAAAAAATAGAAAGAAAGAAAGAAAAAATATTTTATGGGCAAAATAAGAAACGAATGCCAGTGCAGTGTATTATGTTAAGGTTAGGTTAGGTTAGGTAAGTAGGATTAAGATTTCAAATGGTTAGGAATTAAAGCCTGAAATAAAATGCATGCAGGCTTTTTTGCAAACATTCCCACAATATTGCATTAGAAACCTAACAGATACTGAAAAAAAAAACCACAAATTTGACAAAAAACAAACCACAAAATAATAACGCCTACGCCACAAAATTTCCTCCGGCCCGAAAAACGCAACAACACTATACATCATTGTAAGTAGATCTTGTGCTTCATAAAGCGCCAACACTATCGGTTATCCCTTGATGGATCGCATCGGGGGCATAAATCAACCTTCGCTGTATAAATCCGTAGCTTCACACGGCTGTCAAATCAATTTTTTGCTGTAACCTCGTGGTTAGATTATCTTGTTATTCTATTTCAGGATTAGATTGCGGTAAAGTGGTTGTTTTTTTTACGAGGAAGTCTAAGGTAGGTAGGAGTTTTGTCGCGAAATTTGTTTTATAAAGAAATTCTTCTATCTGTATTACCTAAAAATAATTCTGGATTACTTGAAAAATTTATCAAAATATAATTCCACTCTAATCTCATGACTTACTACAATCATGCCTCTATTCCTGCAAAGGTAAGGCAGAGGTATATTTAGGTGCCATGTAATTGGGAGTAATCCTATTGATAGTAACCGGGCACAGATCCAAACTCTAAGGTCCCACTGAGAATTTCATGGAAAACCCCAATAACACTTTGCTCGACCCAGGAATCGAGCTTTTTTTAGCAATCAACGCCTAACATGAACAATACCTAGGTACATCACAGAATTGATTCGACGAAAAATCATTTATTTTTATCAGGAAATTTTAATTTTAAAAAACATTTATGGTCCCGAATTACCCCTAAGATAATGTTTTGTTATTTGAAACGACGTTATTATAGCATTGAAAAACCGGATTATTTTAAAATTGGTAAGCAATCATCACATTGAATTGATAAAATCTAGATGCAAACGACCCAAAAGCTACACTTCAATCAAACATTCGTAGTTATCCATCACAACACAAATATGGAGGATCGTGTCCAATTCGCACTAGATAGAATTTATTCAGCGCATTCAAATTGCATGACCACGTTTTGGTCGCACAAATTCTGTACTGGAATAATGAACGTGTCTGGTACGAATACCATTTAGACTCAAATACCGGAATACGACGTACCGTATTTGGAAGTTTTCCGGAACGCACGAGACTAAGAGAAGTATGTTTGTTGAAAGTTCTAAAAAAGTTTCCCTGAAACCTACAATTTGGGTGGGTGTCTTCAAGACGAGAGAATGTCTACTAGCATATTGACAACTAGTACCTATATTATGATAAAATTATGGTTTTCTGATGGTCTTTGATTGCTCGACTAAGCAAAATTTATCTGCATAATTTACTGCAAAGACTTGGAAGAAATAATTACGACCTTTGTCGTTCATGTACGTAAACAAATGAAACACTCAATCGTTATCAGTATTTGAATGTTCAGTTTGTGTTTAATCCTTTTTAGATTACAGATTAAGTAGGTACATTATCTAGTGTATATTCAGTCTTATCTATTTCCAAGACAATGCTTTTATAATAAATCCAATCACTAAAATCCAATAATATCAACTCAAAAATCTACGCTGTTTACAATTTCACTTTAATACATAGACATTATAGACACAGGTAGGGAATTTCGGGTGCGGCATACAGCGTCATTTACGGTTATGTAAAAGCCAGAAGACTATTTCGAAGTGGAGACCCGAAACCGCGTACGTGTTCGGAGTTGGGCGCAAATTGCTGGTGGATCGCATTTTTGGGGACGAGGAAAATTATTCGAATTTCAATGTAGATCGAAAATTTCACGGTGTATTAGGCAGTAGTGATGTTGCGAAAATTGTTGATATTGATGTCAAAATGGTTATTTAATAATATGACGGGGGCGAAGATAAAATGCTGAAAAAATAGTATCATTACTTTTTCCAAGAAATTGACAGTAACAGCTTAGATTTGGACCAGATAAGGGCTATAGATTTTACATTGGATCTAAAAATACAGCAAGACTGTGGACCTTCGGGATATATAGGTATGTTGATATTTTATGTTTATCACTTAGTTTTTTTTTACAGAAGTTTCTTACAGCCTTCTTTCAAAATATTCCTTACTTTTTAAGTTCTTCTTTATGTTCTAGAACCAATCAAATCAAGCTGGTTTATATATACCAAACCTGGTAGTTTATATAAACCTACAGTACACTAATATCACTCCCTCTCTGTCAGTTCATTAATTTTCCCCTTGATACGCAAACTTCAGGTCTAACAATGCAATAATTTAAATACTTATAGCAACCTGAACTATCATATCCTTTACCTATGGAAATATTCACAAAATAATACATTCAACTATGAAATAGGATAACTGTCAAGTAGAATTTATTCGAAAACCCGTATTAAGTTAGGGACATGAAAAATACGTCAGACCTTCATGATCTAAGAAACTCCAATATACACACGAGTAATATTAAAGTTAATATTGCTTCTATGTTGAGCTTCCTAGGAAATAATTTAAAATGGTACTGTAAGATGGTGTTAAGGCGTGTTACATAATAATAAGTAAATGATAGCATTACAATTATTGTAAATGAGAACTATTTTATAAATACGAAAAGGGAATTGAATGCAATGTTAGATGCTGAAAGAAAAATAAAATTTGAAAACATTCACCTTGTAGCAGTCATTTACAAAAACTTCTTTGAATTCAATTAGGGACATAAAAACCTTCTCTAAATTAACAATTCTCAGAATTTTTGCTGGTCGCTCTGAGCTTTACACTCAAATCCTGTTCAAAAAAAGATAGGTGGAAAAAGTATTTCTTATGCGCACCACCGCATTTGGGACAAAAGCCGTGTGACGTAGTACGCGCAGACGGAGAAAATATACGGCTGCTTCGTAATAGGAGAGAACAAGGCTCTTTGGTTTTTTTTGGAAGTAACCGTGTGTGTGCCTTTAATGCGAATTTCATTTGACAACATTTTATTATTCACTTAATAATTGGTCACGGATGGACTACAGTCAGTCCACCTGTGACCATGGATGCTGTAAAGGATCGGAAACGTCGGGAATCAACTAATATTAATATAACGCGATAAAATCTGTAAAAAGTAGTTTTATTTCAATGTCTAATATTCGCGTTTGTGTTAGAAACCAGTAATATTTTATTGGAAAGAATGTTTGAAATTAAGACAGAAAATCTCCATTAGGAGTCAGATATAGTGAAGATGAATAGCTTCTACTGGACATATCGATTATGAGCCTATTCTAAGATAAGATTGCTCAAACTGAAGTCTACCACGTTAGTAAGCTAACTAAGCCTCCGTCGCATGCTTTAAAAATATTTGAAGTCTCTTTTTGCGCATATCCTGTTGCTATGATGTTAACCAATTTCTAAATAAAAGGAAAAGCTAAAGTGGCTATATCTCCCAGATTAGTACCATAACTATGGGAAACTTTTGATTAGAATAAAATAATGCTATCTCCTGGGTATATAAAATGTTAAAATTTATACGAGAAAAGGAAGAATTGTTGATTAAATTAGGAATAATTAATAAATCTGAGGATTAATGTTCAGTTTTCGCAAAAAGAAACATAATTTAACAATGGATTTACGCTTGACTTAATCAGTGCTTTCCCTCTCCCTTCCCCAAACTCGAGCAAATCCTGGTTTATTTTATCCAAAAGTATAAAACATAAACCCGTTTTACGGTTTTCCGTACATATATAATCTCAGGAAAACCCTAAAATGAATTTTAAAGCCCTAAAGAGATCTCATCCCGTTTTTTATTGGTCAACTTCAACGCAAAGCAAAAATCCACCCAGAAACGCGACATCATTACCACCATTCACGTCCCAATTAGTCACATCCGTGGGTTCCGTAATAAAAGACATTTCATTTATTTTTTAATACCGGCCATGGCCATTCAAAAAATGTATCCTGTCCGGCCAACTGCTAAAATGAATGTGAACCTCCCGAGGCAAGGACAAAGGTCTTTTTGAAAATTAGCTCACTGGAGCTTGGGGAGGTTTTAACTGAAATTATAAATCAAGTTTTTGTTCCCGCCCTCAATTTACGAGTGTAATGCTTGCCTGACGAAATTTGGATTAAAATGCCTTATTTCATACTACCCTGTTGCCACTTTAGCGTAACAAAGTAAAGGAATAAAATAATTTAACTGGAATGAGACAGAGGCGTCGGCATAGCTGAAGACATTTTGGTATCATTCCTTAAAAAAGGGCACGTGACTTTCATTACTTTGAATCTTTTATTCTTAACTAAACAGTAATCACGAGGAGGGGGCTTTGTTTTTATTCAAATGTTAAGTTCCTTATTAAATAAACATTACAATGCAGACCGTCTCTAAGCTTTCTTATCCATTTGAATGTTAATTAGTTCAGACACGCTAATCGGATTTGCCAGTACTCTTTTATTTGTATCTTGTATTCTTGGATGAATTACAAAATAGAGCTACAAAAGTTCGGCCTAGACATTAACTGGACTTACCTTGAGCTGGTGCATAGATGTTCAAATACAAGCAATCTTCAGATTGATTTGTCAAGAACGGGAGTATTCTTTTTAAGTACTCCAAACGTCCTTTCGATATCCTTTTCAATACAGCAGTCTCATTCCTTATATCAGGCAGTACTTGGGGACATACTGGACTAAAGTCTTCAGTTATTTTAACACCTGACCATTGAGCGCCGGAAACTGGAGGCATAAATCTCAGGGATCCTACAGGCGGTGATGCATAAGGCACACCTCTAAAAACTTCAACTGGTTCTAAGAACCTAGTTTCTGGTGTCACTATGAACCCTCTGAGATCACCGTTCTTAGTCCTCACTATTCGGGAACTGATGAGGGGTTGCGGTTGTTTTTCATCCATTGTTGTTTCGCCCCTAACGAGCCTGGATGTTAATACTGGTAGCGTAATGAATTGTATAATCATCAGGATTATCATCTTTTCGCTTCCACCGCCACCGTCCGAGCAAATGTCCCCGGCCGCTGACTGCTATAAGTCGACCATTTTGTAGTTTTGGAACGTTTTTGTAGATCATTTACTGGTTTATCTGTAACAAAGAGAATGGTTTGTTAGTGCCTTGAAATGAAACCTATAGTACTTGTCCGCGTAATTCACTACATGCACTTCACAAAAACACAATGTATTGGTTTCACCTTTTCTATTAAGCAGATCATTGTAGTAACAACATAAAATACAACTTTCTTTCTTTATTCAATTTCTACGAAACATGAACTTCAACACCAAGGTAGATAAATTCAAAAGGTCCATGAATAAGGTCTTTTTATCCTAATCCCTAATAATTTGCATCATAAAGATGGAAAAATGAAAAAATAAATAAGCCACTCATTTATAAAATAGTATATCATTACGTCTGTATTCCCGGAAATTTAGGTCCACACTTTTAGGTCCCATGTTATAGGGAGCAAGCCACTTGCCATAAATCGGGGACAAGGCCTAATGCCTGCTGCTATATAGCTGCTGTATAAAAAATAAGTGTAGTGAATAGGCCAGTATTATTTTATTAGAGGCTCCTCTTTGTTCTGCTCTTCTCTTTGAAATTTTGTATGAGATTGTGAGCCTTCTGTAACTTTCTCAATACTCTATTCGCTACGTCACGTCTCATTCGCTCGCGGCGCTCATTATTAGAACATGTTCAATCAAAACTGACGCATGTCTTCAATTATATTTGCCGTACAACTCGTCTCTATTAAAGCCTATTGTATTTATAACAAATTGTACTACGTCATCATAGTATTTAAGTAAGTTTATTAATGTTTTGTTGTAGATTACAATCTAATAATTTACTTTCTGATTATTGAGCATAGTCCATCTATTGCAATGAAAAGGATCACAGATATAACATTACATACGATGAAGCTAGTATTGAGTGGCTCATGTTTAAGTTGTAATTGCGCTGATAAACAAATCTGTGACGTTAAGCTACGGCTGTCGCGGTCAGTCTATGGGTGGGTGATTATTCTTAATACACCTCGAAGAGCACGTAAAACTGTCGGTCCCGATTGTCATACGAAAACTTATGAGCCAAAAAACAAAGCTACCAACCTTCCGGGAATATAGTCATTATCATCAGAGGCGAGTTGTGCGGTGATCAAACCCGCGAACTATACTGAGGCCGTCAATTTTCGTGTTATTTCGGTTTCAACATGCATAACGGTCCAGGTGTATCTATTGATTAGGAAATTAATTAGGCATTGCTTACAATAATTAACGAGAAGCAAACCAAATTTCAATGTAATGGCTATAATCGGGTTATTGACGATACTCTTGATAGCATAATAATTACGGCTAGGTAGTGAAATATACAATCAATATTAATTAATCATTGACTAGCAATTATTAAACAATATCGGCTCTTGGTTAAGTAATAACTACAATGATTAACCAATTTGTAAGGTTAAGCTACACCTGGCGTAGTAAGACCGTGGATGGGTGACCATTGCTAACATACAAGACTAGAGATGAGTCTCTGCCCAGACTTTTATTTTTTATGCCCAAAATGCCTGGACAGAAACCCATCTATAAGACGGGTTTAAGCCAAGGCACTTATTTTTTTCCAAAACATCTTGGCATAAACTCATCTCTAATCAACACTTCCGTGCTTCGGAGCCAACGTAAAGACGTCAGTCCCAATTTTATGTCGAATCTATCAATCAATCAAGGAATAAGATTACGGAGGTCTGATGGCAGTCGCTCCGCGTAAAATCCTGATTTTCTGCTGCATCTGGTGAGCTTGGAAACCGACCCTTACATAAGTAATTGGGAAAGTGAATAACAGGATGATAAACTACGCCAATTGTAGGTACTAGATGACCAAAGTGGGTTTAAAATTTGTTTCGCAATTTTCGCGTGTGACTGAATAATGTATTAACGTAATGAGCACCGCTGTATGCCGAGTACACTTTAGTCTGTAAAAACCGGTTTTGTTTCTCACTGCTGGGCAAAGGCCTCCCCAAGCTTCGTCCAAGATTGTCTATCCTGGGCTTTTGTTAGCATAAATGTACACAAGAAAAAACCAGCTTTCTCCTAAAAAGAGGTCTCACAATTTTTTCCTAACCTACATTCAAAGCCCCTTCGCTATTTATTTCCCTCCACCGATTTTTCCCAGAAACGTATTTGTTAAACCTTTCCTCGTTGATCAGATGGCACGTACCCTGAGTTATTGGTACAATAAATACGTTACAGATAAACAAACCACGAGCTAAACATGCAAACGGTAGTCGTAAAGTGTCCTCTCTCACAGAAATCGCTTCCGAACCAAACATAAAACACGTGATATGTATTTCTTTGAATATTTATCGTGGGTGGACAAAGAGACGAATAGTAGGGGTTTGTATGTAATAAATACTGCTTCGGTCTATAGGTCACAAACGTAAACGCTGAACATCCTTGGTTCAATTCCCAAGCTGGGGCAAATTGTTATTGGATTTGTCTGATGTCTAGTAGCAGTTGCTTCGTGTAAAATACTGATCTTTAGCCGCATTTCATAAGCTTGGATGCTGTCTTCAACATGGGAAAAAGATAGGAGGATAATATGTGAGGTCAAAATGGTGCTGGTACTCAGATAGCCCCAAATGCGAAGGTCGTCACGAATGCCAAACGTCGTCCTTTTCGTATAGATATAAATTTATTAGGTAAGGCCGAAGCCAATCCCATTAACTGGGAAACAGATTACGTAAATGAGATGAGTGACCCTAATAAACAGAAAAGCACCACAATAACACCCTTCCCCAAGATTTTATCAACAAATTTTCTCTTTACACCAAATTACTTACAGAAAAAACTCCAAAATCACGAACATTTTACCGAAGCGTGATTAAGAAGCCGTGGGTATTATACGGCGGACAATGTATTGTAAACACGAACTTACTGTTGAGGCGTATCAGAGCCCATTGTATCGCTCGGACAATGTGCCCGGTTCACACGAGAAGATAAGTCGACAGACACATTGGAACGCGATACTGCTTAAGGGAAGGCTTACATCTCCATTGAGAGTTTAAAATAAGACTATTTGAATTTATTGCGACTGTGATACATGCAAAGCAAAGGCAGATGTTTTTTCAATCTTGTATGAGTCTGTATTTTTGCATGGCATCATAGAGATGGCTTTTCGGTAAATTAGCAAAATTTTTGTATTTCATAGAATAGAAAAATATTTTAGCTTACTCTTTCATAACGTACACTATGATTATTACCGTTGATAACATTAACATTTTCAACTGAACAGAAACCGTAAAGATATGTGACACATATAACGAAGAAACAATGAGTAAAATTCCTGATAATGAGGCAGAGGAAGCAAGGGCGATTTCAATATACCACACATTATTATAATATATTTCGCTCGCTGCTTATTTCCAACTAGTCAGTTCATCCAAGGACCATTTAACCTATTACACGCAAAACAGCTTAAACTCCTAAACAACAGTATTTCCAATCAAGTTCGTTGAAACGTTTAGCGATAGGAAATACGATTTCATTGAACGCGACTGAACAGTTTAAGGGATTTTGTGTGCTGAGCATATACATTGCGCGAACACAGAAATACATAGATGTTTGTGAAACGTGTATATGAAGTAAGAGTTTGTTTATTAATGAACCTAGAAAAAACGAAATGAAGAATACAGTACATAGATGAAGAAGATAATATAACCTAATCATGAAACTATTAGAAATACAGACAAACATGAACATCAAGAAATTCCAGAATGCTCTAAAAAAGTTATAAATAACGATATTATTGATGAATTACTTCAAAAAGGTATCAATAGGATAAAGTTACTTCACCAAGACGAAGTAAAAAAAAACTATTGGACCACGTGACATATAAATGCCATTAAAAGAAGCGTAAATGAGTTTCGCGCAATACAGATAATAACTGAAATTGGTATAGGTATAAACGCATTTGGAGGGATTAATAATGATAGTGAGCAATACAACAAATTAGTTAAAACACGTAGTACCTAATGGTACGAATTTGTTTTCAACCATTGAAGCCAGGTGCAGGTTGAGCCAGCATTTTTTTAACCTTTTCTAACCCAAAATATGTTTAGCTCGAAAGGTCTTTAGATCAAATAATTTTCGTCGTTTGCTCTTCACCCACACCTTGACAAAATATTGAAACAAGAATATACTAAAAACATCTAAAATGTGGTTTCAAAATCCTTGGCTCTTGACTCAGATAACTGGATAAACGGCATGTGAAAATGATATTTACTTTGTGTTAAGAAGGTAATGATGCTTGAAGACAATGACTTGGCAAACTTAGCCCCGACGTGGTTTATCTCATGTTATAGTACCTATTTATGTATTGAAGCGTCTCACAAGTCTCTCAGCTTTGAGATTAGCTTTGTGGAATAGTTTTATCCAGGCTCTGAATTAGAATAATTTTGTATATTTATACCTGACAAATATCTTATTAATTTGTTTTAATCATTTCGCTATCGTTATAAGCATTCAACAGATAACCACCTGTAACACCTGTAAACAACCAATTATTGAGTATTGAATTGTTTATAATTTTTAACACCCCCTTCCCTCTAAAATGGCGAGGGGGGTGATGGCTGATCCGTGCGTTATACTCGTGAACGGGTGCTGCTTGTGGTGACTGGTCGACTTGCTGGCCATTGTGTCTTAAATATATTTTTATTTTTCATTATAGTGGTCTGAGTTGCCTTGTAGGTCCTAGTTATCTTGCATAGTTTTATCATCTGTACTAATGTAAATTGTAAAATTGTCATTGGTCTTTATGTTATATAAAAAAAAAGGATAAAAATGTAAATGTGAGTACTATGTAGGTTAGCTCTACAATATTAAGATTTATAATAAAGTTTTCTGACAGCTTTGAGTGTTTCACATGACCTACGCAAATGTCTTGCTGATCTGGTATCGTCATGCGACGGATCGTTGAGCTCCCTAAAAAATGGTTGAGCTACACGAGGACTGATGTATGCGTGCCGTCAGTTAGGACAGGTCAACTCAAAGCTGTTATGGCTCTTTCTTCAAAAGGCCTGTTCAGATTTTTGCCCTACATTGTAAAACTCGCATACCTATGATATAACTATTGTCTGGACTTTAAAAGAGACCATGATTCTCTGAGTTTGTTTCGACATTTCTTCTCAGAGGTCGTCAGATAGGAAATGTCGATGCCATCTAGTTTAAAAAAGAAATATGTAAAAGAAAACGACTTGTAAAAGTGTCTTCAAAAGATCTATTTACAGAAATAAATATCATTTCATTTCATTTCATTTCATAACTTGTCTTAATTTTATTACATTATTGCTGCTTCTAAAAAAGATTAATTGTTATCTAATAATACAAGAATATTAATGGGAAGACTACGTGTATTGGTTTCAAAAAAGTTAAGTACACTGTACTTTAATTCTAAATTTAATAATGTTCCAGTAATTTTATATTTAAAAATCCATTTTGTAAAGTTAACTCCTTTGGATCAGTTTACATTAATCTTTCCATTTTCTTTACTTAGTATAAGAAATTAATATTATCTTACTTCTTTGCTTTAACTAAGTAGTTATCAAAATATATTTTTAAAATATTCTCAGATAGCTTTAATATGTCGTTGTAGCATGTCCCGGACACATAAAACGATAGTATAAAATAGTCCGGGGCCATTCTGGAGGTCAAACAAGACAATTTGCAATAAAATCCAGCTGAATTGGTGACGACCTTTAAAATGTCGCATGCACTGTCTCTGTTGTTGTAAAGATTGGAGTACAAGATTAGGTTCGGGCGAAGATTTGAATATTTTATTTTATTTTTTCTTATTTTCTTACGTAGGTACAGTCGCGTGAAATTTATCCAAATGATTTTAAACCCTTAATTGTTGAAGATAACGTTCAAAATCAATTGAGAAAATTTGTCATTTTGTGGTAGCTTGATGTCCTGGCCACCATACATTTTTTAAAGCTTAACAAAAAGGCCTCGTTCATACAATTATGATTTTAAATTTCATAAGTAATAGATTCAATTTTATTCGTATAACTTTTAAAGATACCAATATTATGATGAAACCTGAATTGAATGGGCCCAATTAGTAACACGTTAAGATCAACAAAGTGGCCTTTCTACTGCGAACAGTACAGAAATTAATAAACAGATTGATACTATTGCTTATATAGACTCAAGTTAAGCTTCAAATACGTTGGGAGCTTGTTTCCTCAATTAAACTCGACTTGGAGAGCAATAAGCAACTGATACGTTTAGAGAATGGGAAGACACTTAGATGCAATACAGTCTAATTCTTGCTAACAGCTTTGAAAGCAAAAAGGATTTAGAACACAACATCTAGTACAGTTAGCGTCAAATATATAGAAGCGAACAGATTGGTCATAATTATCTGAGCAACAAGGGAAATTAAACTTTATTTCAATGGGATAAAATACTTATCCGAATGACACTTGTCGTGTACGGAGTTCATTCTAAAATATCCTTTTAGTCGTTGAGAAAAAGTTTAATTTCATTAGTCGCTTTTTTTTCTTTAGTTAAGTTAAGTTAATTGTACATGCAGTGAACGTTGTGTACATACATCTGTTAGAGATATACATACGAGTACAAGACCTCTATCATAGTCATTAATTTAAAAAAATGGTTCGTATGTATATTGTTGATGTACCTTATCAAAATAAATAAATAAATAGTCGCTCTGATCGTGCACTGTGATGACTGTACAATAATCGGATACTATTGGAGCTTGTTAGTTAGATCAGTCACTAAAATTAAATATAATTACATACATATTGTCACGCCTACCTCCTAAGATAGGTGCAGGCAGAGCCTATAGATTTCCACTTGCTACGATCCTGGTACGCCACCTTCGGTTCATCTTCGCTATTCTGAATCAAATAATCATGAGGAATATTTCGCCTTTTATTTCTATTTAATTGTATTTTAAGCTTTTTATTTTAGTATGGTATTATTAGCTTTTTATTTCAGTATAAAATCATTTCTTTCTTTATAAAAGACCACATCAGGTAATCAGGGAATGCCTTGAGGCTTTCATGTATTTTCATTACAATGTTTCTCTTCGCCGTTGACATAGTATTTGAGTGGTGTCTTCAATGGTGCTTGTCACCATAGTAGTATTTTATGGTGTTTTTAACCCCGACGACGTAAAAACAACGTTCTTACGTGGCTGTGTGTGACTGTCTGCTCCCGAACGGATGAACAGATTTTGATTAAGGTTTTTTTGTTTGAAAGGTGAATTAGTTTGTGTTCTTAGCTATGTTAGATGAAAATCGGTTGAGATATAATATATAATGCAATTGTCGGGGGTTTATAAATGTTTAATATAATATAATACTAATGATAATAAAAACAAAAATAAATAATGAGTTCGCCATACTAATTATCATTGGCTGCTTCTATTAAATCCAGCCATCTTTAAGTGAAAAGTATCCCTAAGGACGTATAATTCCATTGAACTAAGTCATTTGTCAAGCGCTACAGCTGTATAGCGGTGAATAGACACGTCTGCCAGGAAATTGCAGTCTCATGGACCGTGTAGGCGCATTGAATCGTGGACTTGTGACGTCACTAGGCACTAGGCAGTAAAATGACGAGTGGTGAATTAGAATACGACGCTTTGTACTTCTTCGAAGTGAATGGGGGCAAAAGGAACGATGTTATACACATTTATTTATAGATATAAACTTGTCTTACTTTGTACCGAAATTTTGTGTAAGTTAATTTATTATTAATATTTGCCTCGATGACGATATAGTAAAGTTGTTTGTTAATGTAAGAGGAATAAAAAACGAGCAATTTTCGATGTAAAAGACAAAATGCTATTGATACCTACTTATATCGTCTGTCTCGTATTCGCAGGTGAAAAAGAGAGACAAATTTTAGTCCTGGTGCTCGTATTAGCCTAGCTGGTTTCTTTACGCGTATTTCTTCCCATCAACTAGCTTGGATCAGCTGGAGGTTTAATAAACATTTCTATTGGTCTGGTAAATATTGCCTGCCTATAATGATAAAATATAAATGAGAAGGGAGTCTGTAAAGTTACCAGAACCTAGACTCAATACAAAAATCCCACGTTTTCATCCTCATTGACTACAATTCGTTACTGAAGTAAAAAAAATACATATTACATTCCATCACAAAACATAAACCACCATACATGTAAAAATAAAATACACTTTTTAGATAAAACTAAATAAATCGCGTGTGCATCCACTGAAAAAACGTGCAACTACTTAAATAAAACCCAAATAAAACATCCCATTCATAACTGCTTTTATTACAGCAAAAACGACAACGTGCATTACCATAAAACGTTCCAACAAAATGATTGCAATGTAACCCCACCATTGCGGGTTAAGTGACGTTCCTAAAAACTGCTTTTAAATTAAAACCGCAACGTATTGTCCGTTCCAACAGGAAGCGGTCGCGTCGAGTCGGTTCTGTTACAGGAAATTGCGGCCCCTACGCCGCGACCCGACGCTGACAGTTAAGCTTAGTATGCACGGTCGACGTATCGCGTAATCGCTATGTGCGTTCTGAGGTTGACACACCTGTACCTGCCCTGAATTGATAATACTGAATTTGATACAGTTTAAAGTGCTTAGTATGTTAATTAAACTGACACGTTGTTTAATTACGTAATGGGGTTGGATTAAATGTTTGTGTTGGTGAAGATTTTGTTGTAAGACATTAAATTTGTCTTACGGTTGGTGGGAAAATAAAGCAGATTGGTTTCAACGCAATGTTAACGCAAAATTCTAAAATTTTCACAGTAATAAGTAGCGCTTATATGTGTTTGTATGATGTAGGTATATAACTTTTTAAAAGGTTTGTATTACTTTACATAAACATTTAATACACTTATGAAATACTGGGAAATTTATAAAAATAAAATCCCTATTATACTACCAATACTGTGTGTTGGAAGCTTAAAAGACTTATACTTATCAGTTATTCATCTTCTATAAATCATTGTAATCTGAGAATCATTAATTGAATATGGTGAGTCCAATCAATTTTCTATCATCGTTAGTATCATTGGCAATTAATAAAAAACTAATTTACAACTTCAATATAATATAATACCGTCTGTAGCATCATACTTTGAGACTGTTTAATTGTTTACATGTAAAAGCAATTCATTGTGAAAGTATAATACAAAGTTACTGAGCAATTAAGTAAAAGCCGAGATATTGATTCTCAAACAAAATAAAAAAAAGTTTCGTCCCTTGAGAACTGTAGAGATTCGAATATAAGTTAGGAGTCAGATTAAGTTGATTATATTGGACGTACATTTGTAATATTCCCAATTGAGTAACTAGGATTTTATTCTTTATTAATGTATGGTTTAAAATGGTAAGCGAAAACCAGGCATATTATTAAACTCCGAGCAGTTTATAAACGAAACCATCTTAAGATCTTTTTCCCACTCGAATACTATTACGTACATTTGTTTTAAAATAACAATTTAGTATTTCATTTTTAGGGGTTCGAAGTGAAGTGGATGTTGAATGAAGGTCGTCACATTTTCATATATAGTTTACTGCCTGGTACCAGTTACAAATACATATACTTATTGACTACATTACTACTAACGACCTAACTGATTGGGTGCGGGGAGACGACTGCCGCGCTGCGCTAAGTCGCTAAGCTAGTACAGTGTAAATGTAATGCGTCAGCAGTGTCCCTACAATATTCCCCCCCTTTTACAAAAAAAATGGTAATTTTTTTTAAATTCAATCCAAATATTCTAATCAATTACATATAGTTACAATCTGACTCGTTAAAAGGAATTCATAACAAGGTGTTACTTATAAACAAGATATCATGTTACCTGAGCGCAATTCTCATAATGCAAGCTTAACAAAAATACAATATAATGGGTTACTGTGTGGACTAAATAGTTAGGTACAATAAAGTGAGACTGCGATTAACAAATTAACAACAGGGCACTGTATTATTTCTAAGACTGACACTTTTATAATTAAATCACTACACATTTACGTTTCACTATGCTCTCCGTATGACGCTGATTAAAAGCTGCTCGTACGATGATGCAAATATATCTACGTTGATTCGATCCTCTGTCAGGTGCCGCCCGCCAATATCCTCATGGGTATGCTCTTCCCTGGCCGTGTCCATGGAATGACAGGTTGCGCCATCCAACACTTAGAGCGGAGTTCTGTCGACGCCTCCAAGCGTGATGCGTTGCATACGACGCGCACACTGTGCTGTAGTGTCGCCGCCGTGTCCCGTGTCCTCCAGAGTCGTCGGAATGTGCCGCGAATGACCGCGTTACACCTCCACGACGTGTGCTAACTCCTGCAGAGCGTCCTCCCGAGACTATGATGATCACTGTGCCCGTGCCTGTTTACCTTGAATAATGCTTGATGGTGCAGTTAGGTCTTCAGCTCTTTTGACCCCAGCGTGAAAAGAGCGAGTCGCCTCCCATATTGCGTGCTCCGGTTACCTCGTTGTGCGTCCTCTGTTGCCACGCTGCCCATGCGCGCTTTTGCCACGCTGTCCATGCGCACGTGTTGCGACGCCACGTTGTCCGCGTGCTCGTACTCCGATGTCCGGTATCATCGCCGAAAGTTGCGTGTTCAAATGTCGCGGGTCACCAATGTAGGGGTTGTAGTGAAGTGGATGTTGAATGAAGGTCGTCACATTATATAATACTTTACTGGTACCAGATTTAATACATATTCTTATTGACTACATTATTACTAACGACCTAACTGATTGGGTGCGGGGAGACGACTGCCGCGCTGCGCTAAGTCGCTAAGCTAGTACAGTGCAAATGTAATGCGTCAGCAGTGTCCCTACACATTTAAATATTACAAAAATACCTACCTTAAATGAAACAACAATAAACATGCTATTATCATTTCACTTCCATAACATTTGTAGCGTCTCACGAGTCTATTTGACGATAAACGATTCGGAAAAGACTATAAAGAGTGTTGTATAACAGCATAAAACATTCAAAATTATTGTACGAAAAAAAGTTTGAAACAAAGCATATGGTATTTCAAAGCGAAAGTTATTGTTATCGCGGGACAATCGCGCAGCGATAGCTCGCGTGTGTGTAGTGAGCTTTACAATAGAAGCGTTGTTGTTTTTTTAATTAAATTTTCGCGAATAGTAACTTTTTTAATGGTTTCATTAGGATTTTTGTTTTACCAAAAACAAGTGGTTTAAACTTTTGTTACCGTTTTATATTTATTTTTCTTTTAGACTTTTTATGATTGAGTATTTTGCGTTTAATACGAGGCAAGTACAATTATGACGCCATAAGTCAATAATAAATAAACGTTTACTGTATTATTAAATTAATTGTGTCACGACACGCGTAGTAAAATTGTCATTTCAAAACACATACCTAAGATTTTCGGCACATTCCATTTTTAAATAAATATATTACAGCATCCATGGTCACGGGAGGATGGGAGTCCACCCGTGACCAAGGATGCTGTAAAGGATCCGAAAGGTAGGGAATTACATAATATCAATATAACGCCACAAAATCCGTATAAAGTATATTCATTTCAATGTCTTATATTCGCGTAAGTGTTAAAAACCAGTATGTTTCAACATTCAATTTTTTTTTTTTTTTTATGGGATAACTCGGCAAACGAGCAGGCGAGCTACCTGATGGTAAGTAGTCATCGCCGCCCATGGACATCTGCAAAACCAAAGGAGTTGCAGATGCGTTGCCGAGCCTATTTAGGGAAAGGGAGGGGAAGGAGAAAAGGAGAAGGAACGGGATTGGGGGAGGAATTGGGCCTCCAGCCCTCTCGCTCACCGAACGAAGCGCAGTAACGAAACGCTACTACTCGGACGTCGGTCTTCTGCGAGAGTGTGGTACTTCCCCGGTCGAGCCGGCCCATTCATGCTGCGAACAGCGTGGTCCTACCACATTTTCCCTAGGTATGTTCAAAATAATAAATAATGGAAAATTACGTCTAGTGCGGGTAGACAATAAAAATACTGTGTTTCTGTATACGAGAGGTGACGTAAACTTTCGGGTGCGAACCTAATTTCACTGACATCACCCGACTTTCGAAAACACAATCAATTTTTCATTAAATCCAAGACACACCAACGACAATGACCACTTAATTTACAAATTATATCAAAACTGGGCTATAAGCATAAAATATTTAACATCAGACAAAGTCACAACAAAGTCGCGTTGAACAAATTAATTAGCGAACTCGTAGTTCCGACTTTTACGAGTATTTTACTGAAGCTCGGAAAGTAATCACTCTCCGGGGAGGGCGGTGCTAAAACATTAAATGATAACTTCATTAACGAGTTATAATTTTGAATGGAATTATTAAAATATTTGATACAACGTCACGACTGAGTGTGATAGTCACGCAATGCAAGAGCCGCACGTTACAAAATATAATTATTATAGTATGTAGTGACTTTGCTAGGAATGAAACTTATACTGTGACGTAATAAAGAAGTAGGTGCCTTCATATGGAGTGTAACAGAGGAGAAATGAAATTAGAGTAAATGCTATAAATGTGCGACCCGGAATAATAACAAAGAAATAGTGTACTAAGATAAAATTATTGTGGTTTGAAAGAGGAAAAGAAAGAAAGTAAATAAAATTCACATAGGTTTAAAAGGTTAAGAAAATAATGTATGCGGGTTTTAATGAAAGTTAATAAAAATAAAATTTATAAGAAACATAAAATATAATATATTTAATGTTTCTTATAAATTACATGTTTTATCTGTTTTTATGTTTCTTATAAATTACATTTTTTAGCCCACAGGCTATCACGTCAGTATCCCGAGCGGTTAGGCAGAGGTGTACTAACGTACAATTACAGTTCGCCGGTATGTTAAGGTCCCAATATAATAGGGGGCGAGCCATTAACGGACACAAGATATGGTAAGAATAGTCACCCTTCCGCAGTCTGACCGCGTCAGGCGTAGCTTCACCTTTCAGAACTCCTTATCAACGCAAATTAAACTTTACCATGAACTTATAGTATAATCAAATTGTAGAAGCAAAGACTGCCTCGTTAGTCTAGTGGTCCCAATCGCGACTGCTATGCTAGAGGTCTTGGGTTCGATCCCCAGGTCGAGCAAAGTGTTATTGGTTTTTATATGAAATTCTCGGTAGCAGCTCGGAGTCTGGATTTGTGCCCGGTGAATGGCAATAGGCTCGCCCCCTATTACATGGGACCTAAACATACCGACGAACTGTGGGTGTACATTAAGTACACCTCTGCCTAACTCTTCGGGGAATACAGGCGTGATGGTATGTTTAAAAAAATTTTGAAGCATAATATAGTGGATAGTATGCTTCTACAATTTGAATATAGAACTTCGGTATCAAAAAGTTATTATGCAACAAAAATCAGCGTCACACATAGCTATTACAAACGCGCGAACTGTCGGATAATATGCACGTCACCTTATAAATATTATGTCGTGTTCGCTCCACATTCGGGCCGAGAAAGTTCTATATAATAACCTTTTACATTTTTCATTTAAAATTATGACGTCAGACCAAATAAGTCTGCTTTTTCATGTTTTTTACAAGGAATTCTATTTTTATTTATACTGAGTTGAATATAAATTGTAGTAATGCAGTATAAGGTAAGCTGTAGTTACTTTATGGTGAGTGACCATAATCAATATACCCCTCGATTACAACTTTTTTACATCCAATTATTTATTCGTACATTAGTCAAGTTATACAAAACTGTCAAATTTATCCAAATGATTTTAAACCTTAAATTGTTGAAATAAAACTACTTTTTACGGATTTTATCGCGTTATATTGATATTTTTAAATTCCCGTCGGATCCTTTACAGCATCCATGGTCACGGGTGGACTGAGGTGTTGGTCGTCTTAAATTGTTGATGATAAAGTTCAAAATAAACTGAGGAAATTTAACATATTGTGGTGACTTGATGTGCTGGCCTCCGTACATCCTTATTTTTATTTTCTTGTTAAAAATTAAACGATTTTAGGGTTGGTCCACAATCAAAAGTTGTTCGTAATAATAAGAACTTCACTTATTTTTGTTTTCAGTTAATGAATTTCATTGCTTTCTTTCATTAGTCTCGTGTGCTTCTAGTGTGCAAAGTGTGCATAACATACCATCACGCCTGTTTTCCTCGAAGTGTAAGGCTGAGGTGTACTAATATAAACCCACATTTCGCCTTTATATTCGAGTGCACCAGGCACAAATCCTAACTCCGATCTGCTACTGAGAATTTTGTAGAAAAATCCACTACCCCTTAAGTACAAAAAACAATTAATCGGGTTAATTTAATTAAAGAAATAAGTGCTGTCTAATTATTTAAGGAGCCGTCTGAGTGGTCTTGTACTGTTGCTAGGCCGGGTATCTGTTAATAACTTACAGTTTAGGTAATTACTTAGGCTGTGCTATTCCCGCTTAAAGGTCACGACGCTAGAATTAAATGTCTTAAGTCCCAACTGAGCAAAAATGTCTTTTAATCTTACTAGCTTTCCGTCCACGGCTTCGCCCGCGTGGTTTCTCAGCTTATGTATTATTAATATAAGCCTTTCTGATAACTGCATTAAAATCCATTGAGTAATTGAAAGATCTATGCGAACAGACAGCGGCAGCGACTTCATTTTATGCTAAGTATATAAAAATAAAGATCTATTGTTTTACCGACTGTCTGATAAGTTTGTTTAAAAAATAAAAAAAATCTGTGCATCGAAGATATAAGAAAACCCAAACCGGTCCAGGTCGGAGGTCCAGGTCCGGAGGGCCGGAGGCCCAATTCCTCCCCCAATCCTTCCTTCTCCTTTTTTCCTTCCCCTCCCTTTCCCTAAATAGGCTCGGCAACGCATCTGCAACTCCTTTGGTTTTGCAGATGTCCATGGGCGGCGATGACTACTTACCATCAGGTAGGTCGCCTGCTCGTTTGCCGAGTTATCCCATAAAAAAAAAAAAAAAAATTCAGTACCTACATTATTCAGGACCGTAAAAAAAACAACTGCTGTTCCATACATTACATTTTTGCTGTGGTAGGGCCACGCTGTTCGCAGCATGAATGGGCCGGCTTGATCGAGGAAGTACCACACTCTCGCAGAAGACCGACGTCCGAGTAGTAGCGTTTCGTTACTGCGCCTCGTTCGGTGAGCGAGAGGGCCGGAGGCCCAATTCCTCCCCCAATCCCCTTCCTTCTCCTTTTCTCCTTCCCCTCCCTTTGTCTAAATAGCCTCGGCAACGCATCTGCAACTCCTTGGGTTTTGCAGATGTCCATGGGCGGCGATGACTACTTACCATCAGGTAGCTCGCCTGATCGTTTGCCGAGTTATCCCATAAAAAAAAAATACATTTTGACGTGTAGGTATTGCATCGGGTCTCCTCTCAGAACGAGAGGGATTAGGCTATAGTCCGCCACGCTAGCCTACTGCGGGTTGGCAGACTTCACACGCCGTCAATAAAATCTCTCAGTCATGCAGGTTTCCTCACGATGTTTTCCTTCACCGTTTAAGCGCGTGATAATTAATTATTAATACGCACATAACTTCGAAAAGTCAGAAGTGCGTGCCTTGGATTCGAACTCGAGACCTTTGACTTGGCAGTCCAATGGTCATATCACTAGGCTATCACTGCACTGCACTCACATACACACATATCCAATTAAAAACAAAACTAAAAATAACGCGCCATCCCTATTCCACAATTAAACCAATACTAAGCTACTACAATAATAGATGGTGGGATCTCAGTCGAGCCGAAACTCCATTACTCAGCATCGAGTAGTATCGACTCATTAATCGAGCCGCTGACGATTAACGTCCAGATCGTTAATCAAATGTATTTGAATTTAACCAACTCGCTGCAGCGGATTTGCAATTAACTGTTCCTAAAATGAAGTATCATAATTATTGCATTAATTTAAACAATGATTTTGCCGTGTTTTTTTTTCTCTGAATCATAGAAATAGCAGCTGACTGCCTCACTAGTCTAGTGGTCCTAAGCCTGCTAAGCTGGAAGTCTTGGGTTCGATCCCCAGGTCGAGCAGTGTTATTGGGTTTTTCTATGAAATTCTCAGTAGCAGCTCGGAGTTATGGTAAATATACCTGCGAACTGTGAGTGCATATATGAGGTACACATCTGTCTAACCCTTTGGTAAATACAGGTATGATAGTTATGTAATATAATATTTTTGTGGGTGATAAATGTCACAAAAAATAAGCTCGCAAAATTTAAGCAAATAACGAGTGCTCTCGATAAATCCAGTGCGCAAAAAATGGAAAGTATTAAATTTTCATGCTGACCCGGAAATTGTGAAATGTTAATACCGACATACATTTATAATGAGATGCAGGTTTGCGTCAAATATGGTATTGGACTTAAAACCTTGAAACCAATGCGAAGCCTATAACGTATAACACTTTGCTCGACCTGGGGATCAAACCAAGGACCTCTAGCGTAGCAGTCACGCTCAGAATCAATAGACTAATGAGGCAATGAAACTACAGTTTTCGATAAATCCATTGCCTATAAAAAACTGGGAGGGTATTAAATTTTCATGGCGCCTCAGAATTCGAGAAATGTCTGTACATACATTTGTTATGAAGTGCAGATTTTGGAGGAATAACATGGGAATAGCGTCAGCAGGAACCGTACAGATAAAATATATTTTGAGACGCTTTTATTCTTCCGGAAAGCAAACTGTTTGGCTTTGTGATGTCGCGTCGCTATTTATAGTTTCGGATTGAAATGTTCCAGTTTCAATCCGAAACGGAGTTGGACCTACTTGGATATGCCGAATAAAATACACTGTGACATTTCATTTTAGTCGTCTTACACGCGAAGAAGCCTCGTCCAAATATTCATCATTATGAACTTGCCCGCGAATTCGACGGCGTGGAATAGGTTTTTCCCAATCCTGAGGGAATTTCCCAAAATATCGTTATAAATTAAATCCTATATGTTATTTTGATGTATAAACAATAATAGTGTGAAGTTTCATCATATTGTAAATTTTCATCAAAATCCGTTTAGTAGTTTTAGCGTGAAAGAGTAACAAACATCCATCTTCACAAACTTTCACATTTATAATATTAGTAGGATAGGACTTTCACTATAGTACCAACCCTGAAATCGTGAAAAAAAAGTCTGCAGTTTCATAAAAAAGTTTTTTTCGACTAAATGAAATATTCTGTGTGTTTCATATCGCTATTTTAGGGCTGTTCACGGAGAGATTGTTTAAAATAATCAGTATTAAAACAAGCTTTTGGCTGTCAGACGTTAGCTGACTGATTATATATTTTTGCATCATGAAAATCAAAAACAGAATTAAAATCAGTTCAAAAATAAGGAAGTTATAATCACTTCAATTTTATACTAGACAAAGGGCGCATTATAGGAACATGTGACGGCATATGTTCTGTGCGTACCTATATAAAATACCATTATTGTGGAAAAGAGACAGAGCATCCCTTCTCAATCCCAACCAAAAACTTTATACGCTTATATCCTACAACTTTACAAGTAAAATTTTAAATAATTTTAAATCACAATGTTGATGAGGATGCCAGTAAAACGTAAAACAGATATTACTCCAAATAGAGATACAGGTTCCAGAACAATGCTTACCTTTTTCTTAGTTTGGCATTTAATACCTTAGCGTCAGGTGAATGTAAACTATTACTTACGAAAAGTCTTAAAGCTCTTAACCCTTGTAATGCCACTGAGCTGTCTTTAGACAGGTGTAGAACTCCTTACTCTAGAAGTGTTATGATATGAAGTGTTATGTTCTTTGCTTTGTGCGCAAAACACAGATAAGTAAAAAGATTTTTCCCATAAATGAGATCTAGCTGAACCTTTTCGCCCGTAACTCTTCGTTGCGTAAATATAATCGAATTCTGGAGCCAACGATTACAAAAAAAAAATACTATCTACATATTTTAAATAGGATATTTTTTCTGTAGGTTCATTGAAGATTAGCGTCGCATAGAGTTTGTCCTCTCTGGTGTACGCATATCCATATAAATAAGACATAATTACTATTGGTTTCTGATTAAACTCTTTGTATTCGGCTCACGTGGCTTCACGGGATAGATTATTAGGACTAAGATAAATGAGAAAGAACATATTTCCGTCTATGTATTTATTTATCGTTGCGTAAAATTACTATTTGTAGGTACTTAAATGATTTAAACTAATATTTTAACGGATTGTAGCCTAAAACCTCTCATTATGAGAGAAGACCCGTGCCCAGTAGTGGAAGAATATAATGGCAATGAAAATAATTATACTGTAACTTCAAACTCATTAAACGTAATTCCATATCAAAGTGTGATTTTCCTTTTAAGCTGCGCCCAAACAAAATTTTTCAGTCGTAATCAGCACTCAATCGTAAGTCGAAAATAATTGCAGCCTGACACACAGAACCGACACGTCATCGTGCAGGTTAATTAAAAACGATTAAGGCGAATACCAGCGTATTGTTAGTGCACGACAGATCCGGGTCAGTGACGTCATATGACGTTATATCCGTAGTCCGGTTCCAAACGTATGTTCAAGTAAAAGAATGATTGTGGTCCGTGATGAAATAAACTTTACTTGTAATGGGATAGGGTTGGTTTTTATGGGTCTATCCCATGCCTCCAACTTCTTTTGTTCTCGAAAAATGAATATTTCATACTTTATGTCCCGTTGCCTCCAAGAAAAAAATTAAATAAATATTAATATATCAATTTATGTCCCACTGCCTCCAACCGCTGATACAGTAACGACAGCAGCAAAAACTGGTGTTGTGTGTATAAATATAATATCTGTAATATAATTGGTTTCCCTTGGCAATATATCGATCTGTGTGTCGATGCTAGTGGGATCTGCTAAGGGTAAATGTTAAAATGACTTAGAGGGGATTTCGTCAAAGATAAAATCGCAATCAATGGAAACTGAAATTTATCGATTAAAATATACGGAAGTTTGAATAAGTTATTTAAAAGAAAGTTTTAAGAAAAGCTATGAACATCAATGTTTTAAAATACAGTGGATAAAGGACAAGTGCGATTTATTCAAGATGTATCAATGTTTTAGTAAAGAAAAACAAATGCTAATTAAACGTGTTTATTTAAATAGGTATATAATCGCTGGCATGAATATTTCCCTTAAGCTGGATACAAGGTATCGAGGAAAAATTGAAAATTTTGAAACAGTAAGAACATAGCTTACATAGATATCGACAGAATTTTGTACTGGTTTGTGTCCAGTTATTCACAGTTAATCCTTAAAATTAAATAAATATTTGTAGTATTTAGCGCCTAAATCGATATTACCTTTACTTAATCTAACCATATTTATGACAAGTTTTATCACAGAGAATCAACCTTAAAATTATTAAACAAAAAGGCAATACAAATATTCCTAAAAATAGCCATAAAAAATTAAATAGAAAAAATTATTAAGTTTTATCACAGAGAATCAGCAAACAAATCACTAAAAATTTGACATTAATTAATACCGTAATCGAAATAATTTCAATTATGACAAGTTCTATCACAGTGAATCAAGCTTTAAAACGATTTTTTTTTATATGTAATTTACAAACAAAATCTGAAAGTATTCATATTTTGAAAAAGTAAAATGTGCGTAGGTAGTTGAATAGGTACGTTGTTGGTTGTTTAACTATTTTGTTTGCTAGTTAGTAAAATATTTCAGCTATCAGACTTAATTCTTCCTATAATAAATAAATTGCAAAATTACCAAAGCTGAATAAATGTATTATTTTTTGCGAACCATACTCCACCTTCATTTGTTGGAGGCAATGGTACATAATTTGATATTTAATTATATATTAAAATTTATTTTTGGAGGCACTGGGACAAAATTTTTGGAGGCATGGGATAAACCCGTTTTTATTTGCAAAGTAATTTATTGAGAGATTTATTTTATATTCAAAAACGTGAGAGGGTTGCGTATGTTTGATATGAGTTCGACAAATACAATGAAACCTTCAGAGTTTGCTTAACACAAATATTAACGACTGGTAAGGCGAAATTTTGGCTTAGATTGTAGGTAAGTCGAAATGGAGTTTTATGAACAAAACAACATACCTACATTTCATACTGAGACAGGTTTGAATTACTTCTTCAATATAGCACAACCATTACGCTAGTTTCTCAAAGGGTTCATGAAACATAATAATAATATTTACCTCTTTGTACACACTCATCATATCGCCTGTACCTAATCCCTGAAGGGTTAGGCAGAGGCGTACTAATATACACCCATAGTACGCTGGTATGCTTAGGTCCCATATAAAAAGAGGCCAGACTTATTGCCCTTAACCGGACACAAATCCATACTCTGTGCTAAACTGAGAATTTTAAACAACACCCCAACAACACGTGCCAGTACTGACTGGCACGTGTACTGTGTAGTTTTGTCTCACTGGCATGTCTACATGCCAGCATAAATCGGTCCGCAAGATACAGAATATCAACGTCAAGTAGCAATATGCACTGTTGCGTTTCGTACGGTGAGTGCGGAGCGCCGGAGGTCCAATTCCTCCCTCATTCCCCTTCCTTCTCCTTTTCTCCTTCCCCTCCCTTTGCCTTCAATAGGCTCGGCTACGTATCTGCAACTCCTTTGGTATTGCAGATGTCCATGGGTGGCGTGACTACGTACCACCAAGTAGCTCGCCTGCCCATTCACCGAGTTATCCCTTTCCAAAAAAAAGAAAAATCACACACAAGACTTCTAGCGTAGCAGTTGCACTAGATGAAAATAATTTCTTCACTAAGTACATAGTATAAAACAAAGTCACTTGCCGCTGTCTGTCTGTCCCTATGTATGCTTAGATCTTTAAAACTGCGCAATGGATTTAGATGCCGTTTTTTTATAGGTAGAGTGATTCCAGAGGACGTATTGTATGTATAATTTATGCATATTATAGAACAGAAAAGTCGAGAAAACATGCGGGCGAAGCCGTGGGTGGAAAGCTAGTAGAAAGAAAGAAAGAAAAAGTATTTATTTTCGTCCGTCTGACGCACAACAGCCCATACTTAATAGCATCTAGAAAATTTTAAAACTAAATAAAAACTTAATAAAAAATTATGTGAATACAAAAAAAAAAAAAAAAAATAATAATAATAATGGTACACATTATTATTATTATTTTATTTTTATTTTTTTACTTATATTTTTACACTGCTACAGGTCGTATTCGTATAGATAAAGGAAACACACAGAAATGATGTCTATAGTTTAACTGTCATCACTTATGTCAACGGAATGCTCCATTTATCGAACAAAAACCTTCAACAATAGAAATATCTCAGTATCGAATTAGTTCAGTTGTAAACGTCCCGAGTTTATCCGCGTGACACAATCTCACCCGGGTATTGATTTTAATTCGGCTCCGGTCAAATCTTCCATGTAGGGACGGCGATCCAGTTATTATTAATTGAATGTATAAAGCCGAGCCTTTGTTGGCTCAAATAGGATGAATAGGCTTTTTGAAGAGTCAAGCTGAAATATTCGTAGGTACTAAAACAGTTTGGCAAGGAATTTAGCTTATATTTTAATTTCTAGGCCCGTTTCGGTCGAGTGAACATTTATTAATGATAATATACCTATTTAATTTTGTTTGGTTATGCTAATAGGAATGAAAAATGAAAAGATCTGAATTGCCTTATTATTCTAGTGGTCCTTAGCGCAACGGTTACGCTAAAGGTCTTGGGTTCGATTCCCAGGTCGAGTAGTTATTGGGTTTTTCTATGAAATTCTCAATAGTAGCTTAGAGCTTGGATATGTGCCCGGTGAATGGCATATGGCTCGCCACCTATTACATGGGGCCTAAACAAACCGGCGAACTGTGGGTCTACATTAAGTACACCCCCTTTGCCTAACCATACGGAGAATACAGCCGTGAAGGTATGTTATGTTATGAAAATATAGCGATATTAAACGAATAAAACAATATAATTTGAATGAAAATAATCAATAATAATTTGCACGTCTTTATTTCTATAGAAAATCAAACAAAATAACGTACGCTTTAAATTAAACGTAGCGTTAGCACAGATATTACAAACAGTATTAAAACAACGTTGTTGTTTGCATACTGTTCAAACATGTATTACATTGTGTCAGCGAATTGGTCCAATATTCCAATATTGGCTATTTGGTCAAATACACCAATATTAGTCTGTTTATAGGTGTACACTAAAATTTTATGACTGCGAACAAGTTTTGAACTAAACAACTGTTGCGTTGCTAATTCTATAAGTGTTTTTGGAAAACGTGTTCAAAATACAGATTAAATATGGCCAGAATTGAAATAGTTTCGAATGATAAAATAGAATTGGAAGATAATATGTTAGAAAAATAAGTTTATTACAAATGCTGTGAGGATACAGATTACACAAAAAATAAGGTAATTATAAATTCGCACGCAAATAACAATTAAAGGAATAAAAATAATATTTTAAGATAAAAGTATATTAGGTACCATATCGCAAAAAAAATTGCGGCTTAATTAAAATAGAAAACGAATTTCTTTTTGTGTTTTTCAATAAATATCAACACATTTTTGAACATCTATCTTGAATCTATCCCTCAGTAGGACGGAGAATTTCATAGAAATATCCAATAACACTTTCCTCGACCTGGGGATCGAACCCAGGACCTCTATCGTAGCAGTCACGCTTAGGACCACTACACTATTGAGATAGTCTTAAATACTAGTAAAATAAGACAACATAACATACATATAACATACCATCACGCCTGTATTCCTCGAAGGGTTAGGCAGAGGTCTACTAATGTACACCCACATTACACCAGTATGTTTAGGTCCCATGTAATAGGGGGCGAGCCTATTGCCATTAACCGGGCACAAATCCAGACTCCGAGCTGCTGCTGAGAATTTCATAGAACCGACTCGGCCTGGGGATCAAACCCAGGACCTCTAGCGTAGCAGTCGCGCTTAGGACCACAAGACTATTGAGGCAGTCAAAAATAAGACAAATTAATACGAATCCGGCATTTCAATTCATTAAGCCTATCTGGGAGCGCAATCACTTCTTTTTCCACCACATTCGGGTAAAAATATCAAGAAAGCACATTTTTTGGCTGTCGTCAACTTAACGGCCTTATGTGAGATAAACCCACTCTCAGAGTTCCTCTATATAACGGCTTAGGATTACCTCACCTCATCATTTTTTATCCTACCTCACCTTTTGTTGACTTACATTGTTCAAAGTCCTTCAAAAATCACCGGTTACTTTGGTCCGCGGGAATCGAGGTTCTATTCTCATAGAATGCTCATCTGCCTCATTAAAATAGTGGTCGTAAACGCGACTGCTACGTTATAGGTCTTCACTTCAGTTCCTACGTTAAGCAGTGTTTTTGAGTTCTTAAGTGCAGTGATAGCCTAGTGATATGACCATTGGACTGCCAAGCCAAAGTTCTCGAGTTCGAATCTAAGGCACGCACCTCTGACTTTTTGAAGTCATTTGCGTAGTAATAATTAATTATCACGCGCTTAAAGCGGTGAAGGAAAATATCATGAATAAACTTGCATGCCTGTGATTTTTTGATGGCGTGTGAAGTCTGCCAACCGGCAGTAGGCTAGCGTGGCGGACTATAGCCTAATCCCTCTCGTTCTGAGAGGAGACCCGTGCCCAGCAGTGGGACAATGTAATGGGTTGATTTTGATTGAGTTCTTCTATTGGATTCTCAGTAGCACTAAGCAGTCATAACATGGGACCTAAATATACCGGCGAATATTTGGTATAGATTAGTACCTCTTCTCATCTATACATACATATAGACACATAGAATTTGAAAGAAAATAGTTTTGGCTTCCATTGTTATAATAAATACACCGATAACATACCAGTGAATAATGTAACACCTTTTATTTTAAAAAAATGTCCATCAGTTTCTTGTCAGATTTTTCTCCATAGGATCATCTTTTTGGAACCGTGCAATTAGAGTCAATAACGTTTCATAAATGCTTGTAAAAGCTTATTTGAAATAAAAACATTTGATTTGATTGAACTCTATGATTTTTTATTTACAAAAATTGGTCTGTAACAATTTTATTATAGTAAAATTTTTAACATCATCCAATTTCAACCGTAAAATCTTCAGCTTAAGTCCTAATTTTTTGAAAACAAAATCCCAGGGCCGGTTCACCCACGAATATTTTATGTGCCGACCCACCAGGCAGATTAATTCGTAAAACGACCTCCATTTTCAAACTCAATGGGTCCCCTTGATTAGAAAACGTCTTAAGGTGGCCATTATTCCTGGGACAACACCCTGTCGGGAAATATTTTGCTGATAAAATAGATGGTACTTTGGTTTAGAGATGTATAGATGCCATCCTCGTATCAAATAAAAAGTTAAGATGGAACTTTGCGAACAAAAAAGTGAGGCCGGATAAAAATACGCCTTGCCGTGTATAACGCACAATTACACGCATACACGTATACCGAAACTACGCCTTGTCAGCTTTCGATAGCGCGATAGCTCGACTGAAAAGGCTGTTCTTTCCAAAACGTTTTTTTTTTAGTTTTAAAGCAAAACCTTTTTAGATATTTACAATACTTATAAAAAAGTATTGTTACTATGCCCATTAAAGATAGTATATTTATGAAGAAATTAAAACAAATGCTATTAACTAAATGTTACTACCATATAAATGAATACCTAAATGATAAATGTATATGAAACATTAATAAATGGAAATGTAAATTAATACCAATAATAATAACATAAATACAATAATATGTAATTCAATATACATTAATACAAAATAAATAATACTATATAAATAAAATAATATCATTACAAATAATAATTACATAATAATATATCATATTATAAAAACCCAAGATCTTATAGTAAGTACACCTTAATATAAATAATTAATATATAAAAAATGAAAATAATAAAAAGGGTTTAAAACTTCCTCCTCTCTCCTACATCTTGCCGTGCCTGACAAGGCCCACACATGATTCCTAAATTATACGATTGTAACAGCTGTTTTTACTTGTGGAGTGCAATAAATGTATTGAGTATTGAGTATTGCATAAAGCTACGTCTCTATATGCTACGAATTTCGTAGCGGATAACTACGTCCTACGTGTAGCTGGATTCGTAGCAGATATAGAGGTCGCTACGAACCACAGTGTAGACCGGGTCGAAAATTTACTTTGGCCGACATGTAGTGAGAAATTTCAAAACTGTTGCCTGAAATATGTTACAATACAGCCTACATTGGACAATATGTAACGCTTGTAATTCGTGGAGGAATTCGTGTGACACATTTTGTGCCTAACAAACAAAACACGATTAAGTCACTATTTGTTTTATTATTATTTTATAGTTTATAACATAACATACCATCACGCCTGTATTCCCCGAAGTTTTAGGCAGAGGCGTACTTATTAACACCCACAGTTCGCCGGTATGATAAGGTCCCATGTAATAGGGGGCAAACCTATTCCCATTCACCAGGCACAAATCCAGACTCCGAGCTGCTACTGAGAATTTCAATAGAAAAACCCAATAACACTGCTCGACCTGGGGATCGAACCCAAGACCTCTAGCGTAGCAGTAGCGGCGGCAGTAGCGGCGCACTAGGCTCGCCCCCCATTGCATGGGACCTAAACATACCGGCGAATTGTAGGTGTATATTAGTACACCTCTGCCTAACCCTTCGGGGAATACAAACGAGATAGTATAAAAGAAGTAAAAAAACTAGATAATTCACTTAGTAAATTACACCCACTGTAAACATTAATTATAAAGTAATTTTAAGCGTGGTTTCACACAAAAATGTGAATGAATTTCAAAATTAATTTCATACCGAAAATGGGCCAGATATTTTTGCGAACCTCAAAACTTTGTCGATACCCATCCATTTATGCCAAACAAATTACAAATACTGTAACAACACAATTCAACAACAATTAAAATACAATCTACATTCTAAATAGCTTCATAACTAGAGGTGGTATTTCTTTAACAAGTTTCGGGTAATCCGAAACCATTTAATCTGTATCGTTTGAAAACTATTGGAGCAATATATTTTGGTCATGCAATATTCGTTACTGTACTTTTTACTAAAATAACTTGGAGAAGCAGCTTGATTGAAAAATTTTATTGGAAAAGGGAAAGATTCCACAAACCGGACATAAATAAAAAAGTACATTTATGAACAAAGTATTCATTACGATTGAAATAAAACTACTTTTTATGAATTGTATCGCGTTATATTGACATTATATAATTTTGTCGATGTTTCGGATCCTTCACAGCATCCATGGTCCCGTATTTTAATATTAAGTCATCCAAAACCTCAGTCGAGCCGTTCATCATCATCAACCCATTACATAGTCCCTGGTCCCCTACTGCTGGGCACGGGTCTCCTCTCAGTACGAGAGGGATGAGGCTATAGTCCACCACGCTAGCCTACTGCGGGTTGGTAGACTTCACACGCCCTCAAGAAAATCTCTCAGGCATGCAGGTTTCCTCACGATGTTTTCCTTCACCGTTTAAGCGCGTGATAATTAATTATTATTACGATCGAAAAGTCAGAGATGCGTGCTTTGGATTTGAACTCGAGACCTTTGACTTGGCAGTCCAATGGTCATATCACTAAGCTACCACTGCACTTTAAATCCGAAATTGACGGTAATATCAATATAGCACGATTAAATCTATAACAGCCTCATTAGTCTAGTGGTCCTAAGAGTGGCTGCGACGTCCTAAGCGTGGTCCTGGGTTTCTATTCCCAGGTCGATTGAAGTGTTAAGTTTTTCTATAAAATTCCCAGTAGCAGCTCGGAGTCTGGATTTGTGCCCAGTACTAACTAGTAACAATATAAGCTCGCCCCCTATTATATGGGACCTAACCATACCGGTGAAATGTGGGTGTACATTAGTACACCTCTGCCTTAATGTACGGGGAATGAAGGCGTGATGGTATGTTATGTTATGTTGATTTCTTCTTAAGTGCCATCAATAAATTTTGGTTTCTTTCTATGAAATATGAAAGCATTTTTCAAATCCGACTCTTGATTCCATAGATTAGCGCGTTCAAACAAGCTTCAGTTTTAATAGATGTGGTCAAATTATTCGTATTATGAAACGCAAACGTGCAATTTTAGCAGTCATCCAACCAATTGTGTGTGGAGTCATTGTTAGGAGAGCAATATTATAATTTGCAATTGCGTTCCATCGGTTCAGTGAACAAAATGTATAACCATTGATCCCGCGGCACTCGCCAACCAACTGACAACGCGTGTCATGTAAACACATAATTTGGATAGATGTGTTTAGTTTTGTAAAACATTGCTGTTCTTGCTATGACATTTTAAACTGTGTTATTGGTGTGACAAATGCTCTTATTGAGCTAGATGTCATGGGTTCTATTTCCTGATTGAGTGGAGAGTTAAGTTATTTTATTAATATCTCAGTAGTGCTCGGGACTTTTAATTTGTGCGCGGTTGATGGATCACAATGGCAATATCTATGTTTAACATAACATAATTAACATACCATCACGCCTGTATTCCCCGAAGGGTTAGGCAGAGGTGTACTAATTGTACACCCACATTTCGCCGGTATGTTTAGGTCCCATGTAATAGGGGCCGAGCCTATTGCCATTAACCGGGCACAAATCCAGACTCCGAGCTGCTACTGGGAATTTCATAGAAAAACCCAATAACACTTTGCTCGACCTGGGGATCGAACCCAGGATCTCAAGCGTAGCAGTCGCGTTTAGGACCACTAGACTAATGAGGCTATGTTTAAAATCTCTGCTTAAGCCATTGAGGATAGAGGCGAGAGGGTATGGTTATGTAAAAAAGAAAACCGACTTCGGAGTAAAAAGGTCAAACGCCAACGATATTGGAGAGAACATAAGAATCATCCCTTTTTTTACACCACATCATCCGCCTTATATTTTCATGCACATATAATTTATTGTAAAGGCATGTAGGATTACATCAATATTTTATAAAAAAAAAAAAAGATTTTATTGCCACACACATTTTATTGTGTGGCACACAACTAATATACACACAACTAAATGTACACACAACTAATATAACTTATACTAATTTTATAAAAATACTAAAATGTAATGACCATTGTACAGCGCGCCGCAGGTGTGACAATGAGGTTGACACTCAGCATAATGCTGGATGTGACGTGAGCCACCACAGCGCTGGTTTTCAGTGACTACCTCGATGACGTAACGAACGGGAAGCCATCATGACATTTACATCTACAAATAAGTAGACTTTATTAACCTATAGAGAAAAATAAATAAAAATAGTACATAACTTTACTTATTTAATGATAACAATAAAGATAAAGATAATAAATATCGTCGCTTTAGTTACAAATTATACTTTAGTTACAATTTTACAAACTATACTTATTTATACTTTCAAAATCTCAAATCTCTTCAAGGATGATAACTATGTATTTTATATACTTTCTGAACCAAAACAACGTATAACCAGGTACAGATAGGTGCAAATTAAATAACAGATTAACTTACCCACAAATAGGTACCCATTACTGATTCATGTTGATACTAAATCCTTCATCCATAACCCATTAACAAACTTCGCATGCTCGTACCCATAAATACCAAAAAACATTATCCGCGCGAGGATAACTCCGAGACTCGTAAATATCGATTGGCAGGAAACGGGAGAGTAACGAGGCGCGGCGCACCATGATTTATGGCGGGCGGGGTATAGTTACTAGCTGATGTCGTACACCTCATTGCAGTTTATTCAAAATACTATGCACGTCTAAAGTTGTTCGCAAGTGGTTTTGCAGTGGTAATTTTTTATATAAAAATGAAATTATATTTATTTCTGTAAACTAATTATGTACATATCAAATAATTATTTGGAGGTAATTACACTATTTAAATATTTTACATTCCAAAAGAAAAGAAACAAAGAAAATAAATAACCAACAAGCCAAAAAAAAAAAACAGTGGGTCGCGACTAGGCGTCAAAGTATTCCTCGGCATCGCCGTCGTCTGGCATCGTATAAAAATTAGGTGAAAAAAAAGAAAATCATGTGTTGATTGTTGATTGTGTCCTTGTATTGTCATTTTCGTGGTATAATATCTACTATCATCGCTGCATTTCACCAAGGACAAGAACATACTTCCTTTCCCCTAAACATGCAATGCACAAATAACATTTACAGTGGTAAATTTTAATAATAAAACTAGGTGTAAAAAAAAAAACTCAATTGCAGCTCGGAGTCTGGATTTGTGCCCGGCCATGGCAACAGGGTCACCTCTGCCTAGCCCTTCGGGAAATATAGGTGTGATGGCCAGTTTCTTGTCACTGGGACTTCCTATCATGGTTACTGATACCAATTCTCTCACACGACAGCACCCAGACCTGCCCTAAGAAGTTTAAGTGAATAAAATCATCGACAGCATTGAATCTTACCCTGCGTTTCCACCGACGACGAAACATGTTGCAAACAGCTACCTATCCCACTCACTATTTGAGAGTTGGATAGATGTGTGCAACATGTTTTGTTCGAGGGAACGCGAGGTGACAGTTATTTGGAGCTCCAGAGTACAGTCCATTGTCTATAATATAAAAATGAATCGCAAAATGTGTTGGTAAGCGCATAACTCAATAACGCCTAGACCAATTTGGCCAATTCTTTTTTTTAAATGTTCGTTGAAGTTCAAAGATAGTTTTTACGGCGAGAAAAAATCGAATAATTGCCGGAAAAACCCTAAAATAGCCCTTTTCTTTTTCCCATACAAACCACTCTGTCCCTAGGTGTCAATCATTTGACGTCAATCAAAACAAAACAAAGGCGCGTTAGGATTATCTTTGGTATGCCTTCAAGTAGATTAGAGGTTGAATTTCATTTCTATTTCTCATCATTACTTCCTCGGTGCGTAGCATTTTCTTGGTTGTCATTTTGTTTCAAAGAAATAGGGCAGAACAAGGTCTGCCGGGACAGCTAATATAAAATAAAAACAATTTCATATTAATATTTCAATTCAATATTACCAATTCCATTGCCATAATAAACTATATAGATTAACATAATATATCTGGTCAGATTTGAAAACATATTTTTGTATAGCCACATTCATGAGGAAGGCTATAGGCTATCTAGCATCATACTATAATCCTTAGGAGCGGGGCAGAGCTTGTTTACTATAAAACTCATTTCATCACTAACAAATACAATATAGTCTTTCAAGCACCAATAACTTTTGATTCAATTCCCACTAATGGACACTCAGAAAATCTCATCTTTTCTATTTAATATTTTTCTCCTGACTAGGTACTTCAAAGATGAACTTTAATAATGGAGGCGGCACACGCTATTCAATCAACAATAATATGATAAAATAGTGATGGCAAATAAATATTTAGAAGAAACCGTTTTGAAATGACGAAAACAGTTTTATCCGTAAGCTGAATAACGTGCTATTATGATTGTTTAACGATTGAAAGAGAGGGATCCAGGTATACACATAGTAGTGCCATCCCTTTCTCTCATGCTGATAATCATCGTATTGCTACGTTGCTTGTGGTAAACTTATGTCAGTCATGTCAAGTGACAACTAGCTTTTCACTTTAAAGCAATTATAGAGATTTTTTGTACTGTTTGTGCTGCTTGCATCAGCCTGTCTGCTACATTAGTCTAGCACCTAGTCCTAGGCGCGACAGCTATGCTAGAAGATATAATTTCGATTCCCAGGTCGAGCAAAGTGGAATTGGGACTTTCTATCTCGACGTTCATATTTGTCCCCGTTCACCCTCCATTGCATGGGACGTAAAAATATTACTGTGTATATATAAAAGTACGACTCGTTCTAACCGTTTGGGGAATACAGGCGTGATGGTATGGACTATGCAATAATAGTTCATGCACTATTCAAAATACAAGTTTTCGGTTCATAACAAAAATAATCTGCCCTATGACTGAATCTTAAAGGATCTTTTAATGCCAATGTTATATATTTTAGTGCCACAAAATGCACCATTTTCTTGAGGAACATTACATTCATTAATCTATACTTATATTATAAAGCTGAAGAGTTAGTTTGTTTGTTTGCTTGAACGCGCTAATCTCAGGAACTACAGGTCCGATTTGAAAAATTCTTTCATGGTTAGATAGCCCATTTATCGAGGAAGGCTATAGGCTATATATCATCACGCTAAGACCAATAGGAGCGGAGCATAAATGAAAAATGTTGCAAAACGGGAAAAATGTAAATGCAGAAAAGCCGAGAAACCACGCCGGCGAAGCCGTGGGCGGAAAGTGAAATAATATACTTGAACTTTTCTTGCAAACGATAGTTATTGATCAAGTTTATTTGTCTTCTCAAACTTGTCCATCTCGACGAAAGCAAACAATTTCATTCCGGTCAACAATAAATACAAAAGACATTGTTTGTGCAACATAATTGATTTTATTTAGTTGACAGGGTAGGAACAAAAACATTTATATCATTTTTAAAGTAGATCTTTCTTAGAATAGGGGAGCTACTGATATCTTTATAATAATCTTGTATGTTGTCAAATTTGTAATTTTTTATCTCTTTTAAATTCAAACTTTTTAAAGGTTTATTGTCCCTTTTAAATAAATAATGTGTTTGTGTATACAATGCAAAAAAAAAATATATAACCTACGACAACTGCATTATATCGCGACCGATTTTCATTAAATATAGCTAAGAACACTCTCAACTAAATCATCTTACAAACAAAAGCAAACAATATCAAAATCGGTTCATCCGTTCGTGAGTTACGATGCCACAGACAGACATACACGTCAAACTTATAACACTACGTCGTTTTTGCGTCGGGGGTTAAAATGAATGAATTGAAAAATGGAACAGAATTCGTATGAAATTAATTGCTGAGTAGGTAATTGAACCTTTTTCTTTATGAATTAAATAAAATATTCTCCTATTCTTAAAAAGAAAACTAAGTTAAATATTTGTCATGACAAAAGGTCAAAGTAATTCCATTCCATTCAACAACCCATTTTATTTACCAACAAAATATTACAATATTTTAGACTCACAACGTTTTACCGTAGCATAGAAATAAAAAGGTTTTCCTTTTTTGATGGGTATTTTTAGTTCGGCCTGCTTGTTTCGGGAACTAACCAGTCACTGTGGCGTAATGTTTGCATCTATTCTAGGCCGAGGGTAAATAATGTCCTAATTTCCTAAGCTATTTATATTTGTGCCTACTTATTTTTATTAAAAACAGGGATAATGTGATGAATCATTTGATAAATAATATTTATTTCTGCTTTAAAGACTACTACTAACAAGTCAGAGTGTTTAATTTTTGTCTAATGCCTAAAAAATACAAAAAGATAGTTAAAAGGTAAGGTGGCATCTTACGATATCGTACCTACTTGCATGTCATGTCGGTTGAGAAGCACATTTTCAACAAATATCGCTAACGTCACCTCAAAGACTTATATTAAAAATGTGAAGGCAAATTTCGACTAGGCGGGTGCGACAAGCGGTGGCTTAGCGGTCATAGCGTCTGGTGTACTTAACCAGAAGACTCAGGTTTGAATCCTGTCCGCGGTCGTATTTTATGTTCATTAAAATAACTGTTTAATTTTTGTTGAACTGGATGGCACCGGCATTTCCTATCTAACGACCGCTAAGTCCAGGACCGCTAGGTCTAAAGTCCAGGCAGTAGTAATATTATTAGATACTTATGCGAGTTTTACAATGTAGGGCCAAATGATGATGAGGAAACGCAGGTTTCCTCAAGAAATTCTCTCAAGAATTTCTTCTTCTTCCAAATTCTCTCAGGTCTCTACCTGACAGAATTTCTTGACGGTGTGTGAAGTCTACCAACCCGCAAAATGCTAGCGTGGTGGACTATGCTTAATCCTACTCGTCTAGCGAGGATACCCGTATCCAGCAGCGGGACCATATAATGGGTTAATTACTTCATAGCTGGAATACAATAACCTTGGCACACAATTGCTTACCAAAAGAAAATTTCACTATACGGCTGTGGTACCCAGACGAACTCATTAATGGAATCCTATTACCTCAGTCCTGGCTATAAAAGTAGTAGTAGTCAGGAAGTGAACCAGGGCCGGCAAGGCAGAATGAAGTGGACGTTATTAATGTTGTGGTAGAAAGATAAATTGGGTAGTCTGCAAATGTCGCTGACACATGTTTGGGGAGCGTCGGGTGGACGTATCAGGGGAAACGTCACTCGGGGCACCCCACTAAGGAGGACAACTATTCCGTTAATGCAGTCAGTTAGTAGTGCGTCATGAAGATATTGTAGTTAAGTATGCGTATTTCCTTTCTTAATAAACACATTCCGTCACGCCTCTATGCCCCGAAGGGTTAGGCAGAGGTCCTTTGTACACCCACATTTTGCCGGTATGTTTCACTCCCATTTATGTAATAGGGGGTGAGCCTATTGCCATTAACTGGGTACAATTCAAGACTCCGAACAGCTACTGAGAACTTCATAGGAAAACCCGATAACACTTTGCTCGACTTGGAAATTAAACCCAGGACCTCTAGCGTAGCGGTCGCGCTTAGAACCAATACACTGATGAGGCAGTCTCTTCTTAATCTATATTAATAAAGCTGAAGAAATTTTTTGAACGTGCTTTGTTATCTTTGGAACTACTGGTTGGATTTGAAAATCTTTTTGTATATGATACCCACATTCATAAGGAACGCTATATGCTATCTAGCATCAGGTTATCTGTATCCCTGGCAGTGATAGAGGCATGAAATTAGAATATGAAACAATATATTATAGTTAGTACATTTTTATTTCTGTAATATTCAATAAAAACCCAGGCATATTTTTATGGCACGCCTATGATTAAATCAAGAACCGTGTTTCAACTAAAATTATTCAAATCAACTACACTGATAAAGTCCAAAAACAAATTCAATTTCAGGTAATAATCAAATCTCTAACTCTCTATATTTCCTTGTATACACATTACTGATTTAAATATTTATGAAGCCTCCGAGACACTCCTTTGAGAATAATAATAACATACCTAGATACTACCGATATATATACTTAAAGCAAACTTTATACTGAACGCATATAATTTTGTGTAATCTGCCGCGAACAGTTGATATGGTTCAGTGCCTAATCTGCGATCGTTCAAATTTCTTGTTGATGTTATTTTAGGATACTTGCAAAACTTCGCTAAGTGATCATTTATTAATGTTGTGTACGTAAGGAACTTCGTAGGAATAACGATACTTGATAAATATTTACTTTGAAATTATTTTTATTGACTTACTTAGTTTTGCTTATGGAATGAGTACTTATAAGTTTAGATGCTAAATTTGATTTGAGAATGTGTGTTCATAATTTAGTTCAGATGCCTTAAATGCCTAATTTTGATTAATCATATTATCAGCTCATACATCACGCCTGTATTTCCCGAAGGGTTAGGCAGAGGTGTACTAATGTACTCCCACGTTTCGCCGGAATGTTTAGGTCCCATGTTACAGGGGGCGAGCCTATTATTGCCATTAACCGGGCACAAATCTAGACTCCGAGCTGCTACTGAGATTTCATAGAAAAACCCAATAAGACTTTGCTCGACCTGGGGATCGAACCCAGGACCTCTAGCGTAGCAGTCGTCATTATCAGCTTGTTAAGAATTGTAGTAATCTCTTAGCATAAGATAAATCCAATGTACCTCCCAGTGGCCGTAACTAAGGCTGAGAAATGTAATTTTTATTCTCTGTAGAAGACCAGAGTTGAGAATTGTGCCAGACAAGAATTATGATCAGCTTTCATCACATGGGACCCCGAATCCCACCACACCGACAAGAGAACTGTGGATGGATCAGTAGTTAATAAATTTTTCCGCCTATAGTTGGGTAGGTACAAACGGGATTAAGGATAAAAAAATCTAATTTAAAAAAAATCTTTACAAATAAAATGACAGTATTGCTTTACTTTTTTAAATGTATATACTTACAAGTACTAGTAAATAACTACGTAAGTATTAAAACTTTGAAATCTGATTACAAGTCTCGAAAGTTAACCACTTGAAAGACAATATTAGCTCAAATATTTGAAATACCAGTGAATCTGAATTCAAGTGAGCAAATCTAAAACAATAAACAAAAACTTTGCGAATAACCCCAACTGTTTTAGGTCATAAATTCAGACGAAGTAATTTCATGGCTGCTCGCCGGCCTACGTCACGGAAACTATCTCGTTAAATGATATATATGTTAAGGAAATGAACGCCTTATTGGTTGGCACAGAGGATCGCGGGGATAACAACTTAATTTGAATTTGTGACAACTTCAGCTAATTGATTGAGGTTCGATTTAAGTCGATATCTTGTGGCGTTTTGGGTGCGAAGCTTTTGACGGGTTATAAAGAGCTCTTTGACCGTCTCAATACTCTAGTGGTCCTAGCGTGACTGATACGCTGGAGGTCTTGCCTAACCCTTCGGGGAATACAAGCGTTATGGTATGTTATGTTATCTCGTAGCGTTTGGGGTGCGAAGCTTTTTACAGGTTAAAAATGGATCTACCAACATTTTTTAGACTGTGTATTCGTCTATCCACCCAATCAAGACTATTTCACTTCAGTAGTAAGACTAACAACGAACAATAGAAAATCCTACTATATATATATATATATATATATATATATATATATATATATATATATATATAATTGTGAATATATAAATGTGAAAGTTTGTGAGGATGGATGGAGGGATAGTTGGATGGGTGTTTGTTACTCTTTCACGCAAAAACTACTGAACGGATTTTGATGAAACTTTACAGTATTATTGTTTATACATTAGAATAACATATAGGCTTTAATTTATAACGATAATTTGGGAAATTCCCACTGGTTTGGGAAAAATCTATTCCACGCGGACGAAGTCGCGGGCAAAAGCTAGTCTTTAATATTTTAGACCAGTTTTCCAGGCCTATATTCTAGTGTTATTTTTATAGTGTAGTTGCAATGTGATTCGCACATTAATATTATTCTTGTTAACCCCTCGTGCTAAGCTAAATGCTTGAGTTACGAATGGTTTCACGTCGGTAGTGCGATGGGTGGGTTTCGAACCGGCAACAACGAGATCGCAATAGCGAATAAGCCGCCGCCTAAAGTTGGGTCATAAACTTAAAAAAAAACCTAATCCCATAGATTGATTGCAAACAATGTAATAGAACTGATTTTATCATCAACGTATATTATAAAATTTTGACATCAGGTATTACTTACTTGAAATCAGGTATTACTTACTAAGCGTAAAATGGAATGGCAAACAATTGCCTCCCTGTCACGTCTCTATTGCTATTTCAATTAAATGTTTGTTTGATTACGTTACAATGCTACACAATCGTTTTGTCAATCCGTCTAGAATAGTCCTTGTTTGTGAGCCTATAATGTTATCTAAGATTATTGTCTGTTGGTATTCCATTTAAGATCAATTTCATTGAGCAAGTTTGGTTCAGACGTTTCCGAATATCATACTCGTAATTCATCTCTGCACGCACTAGCAGAGACGAATTATTATAAGGAGGAATGCTAATTCTTCCTACATCTGTTTACCCTATTCAGGATCCAGGATCCTTTGAAAAAATCTTTATAACCTTAAAAACGATTTATTTATATTATAACGAACCAGTTAAGCAGGTCTGAAGTTGACAGTTAAGAGATTGTTCATAGTACAAATAAAAAACCTGTCAGGTTAAATGTATTTGGCAAATATTTTAAAGGTTTATGGTAGGCCTCCAGGGTTCAAATTGATTTATTCTTCTAGAAGTAATCCATATTTAAAACCCATAACAGCACTTAAGCAAATTTCCAATGGGTATCTTAAATATTGTGTATTAAAGAAGCTGTGTTTCCGTCGTGTGTATGTAAGACCCCAAAATCTGTTTCAGCTTGGTTAAACTCATTATTGTGTCCAATAAAGCAAACATTTATCTGTATGAGGTCTGTCTCTGTCCTCTTTCATCCTCTAAAGGCGACTCTATGAAAAAAAAAACATTGGCCATGGTGATAAAATCTCGTATTCCGTTAAAGTAGATTTGTGTGCCAAAATTACCTCCTGAAATGAATTCACAGCTTTATTATGAAATCTACCATACCAACGACGGCTCGGCCTCGGTACTTTTTCAAAACTTAATATATATCGTACAATAAATTCTGGAAAGCACCCATTCACTTCCTTCATAATAATACAACCCGTTTCTATGGCTACGTTAGTATTGTATTTTATTTCCGGCCGGGATTAACTGAAAGAATGCTTTTTGTTTGTAAACTCAACTCTTTTGATTTTCGAATGAGAACTGCCGATCGACTAATTGGAAGGTGAGTCAATAGCAAAACTTCAGTTGCTTTACGTAATTTTTTTTGAATTGCTTTTTTCGCGGGTAGGTGTCGAAAACGTAAACACATAGCTCTTATAATCATTTTTATTTAAAATAGTTTATCACTGTTTTTCGCTATAAGTCTTTACTACTTGTTGGTATCTAACTTCTATAGAGTTGGTACTTACGTTTGCAACACATTTATGTGACACAAGAAGCACAAGATACACCACCTGCCAGCTCATCATTCACTACACTGTCACTACACAAGGCACTATAATCATTAAGCAGCATGTCTCAAGTTGCTGAGATTCTGACGATACAGAAAAATCTGGAGGCAAGTTTTACGAGGAGGATGGAGGAACTGGAAGCACAAATCCAGTCAGCCGGGCCTGCAAAGGATACGGTGGCCAAGGTGGCTGAAGAATTCCGTACATTCAGGGAGCTCATCTTCAACATGTTCCAGCTACTCAGACAGCAAATCAGTGAGTGTATCCAGCAGGTTGACAGCATGGAGTCTAGACACCGTCGCAAGGCGTTAATTATTCAGGGTCTCGCTGAGGCTGATGGTGAAGACTGCAGAGCAGTCATTCTTAATATTATAAACAACAAGCTGTCCCTGAAGAATCTGTCTTCATCTGACTTAAAGGTTTGCCACAGAATTGGTACCCCCAACAAGGATCATCACAGGCCCATACTTGTGTGGTTTTCCAGTACAGATACTAGATCTGCAGTTTGGCACGCCAAGACAGGGTTGAAGGGTTCAGCTGTCTCTATTAAGGAATTTCTAACAAAATCCAGGCAATCTCTATTCAGCCAAGCGCGGTTGCACTTTGGTATGCGGTCATGTTGGACACAGGATGGGGTCATTGTTATAAAAACTTCTGATGGTTGTCGCCACAAGATAACCACTGGCGACGAACTAAACCCCTTGTTGTTGAAGTATCCCAAAGTGCAACCCCCTCAAGCAACCAGGAGTGGTGTAAACAGCACAGGAGGGAATCTGAAAAATACACGCAAATGATAGTACATTGATCCTGTTACATAACTACAATCGTAATGTAGTCACCTTTCCACTATAAGAAAAACTTACTGTGTAACTAGTGTGTATTTTTCAGTCACAGGTACTAGCGATGGGTTGCATAAACAGATGTATGTATATATATTATTCTATACAATTAGCACTTCTATCTCTGCTCACTGATACCCTCCTTTTTCACACTTTTATTCATTTTCTGTCTTCCTGTGATTACCTTCTAAAATGTTTTTTCATTAGTGTATTTTTGTAATGTGTGTTATTTGTCAAACATCCAGTGTCAATTGTCAAATGTCATGTGAATGACATTTTAGAACTCTCATTACATTTCGTTCGGAAACTCGCACAAAATTTCGTTAGGAAACGTTTCACTTTTGTAAAAAATAGCTGTTTTTATTGTTGCATTTTTTTCTAGTGGATGTTTAAATATTCTTGCATTTCTGTATAATATTTTACCAATATTTTTTTTTCTTGTTTTTAAGAGCATGTTGCTAAACTTTTATATAATGTTAGCTGGCGGGTGGTGCAGAGATGCATACACACGTACGCACGTCTTTATAAATTAATATAGATTTTAATAGATTTATTTATATTACGTAATTATATATTTTATTTTATTATTTATTTATGGACTCAGATAACGAGTCTTTTTATTCTGCCAATGAATCTGCTATTTCTGGAGATGAAAGTTTTAGTTCGATAACAAACACTCTTGGAGATCTTTTACGCAGTGAGTTTGATCGTCAACCTGGTCGGCTGTTGAATGTGTGCCATATTAACGCTCAGAGTGTTGCTAGCCATTATAGTGAACTCTACGAGACGTTTACTAACTGTAATATTCATGCCATCCTGATATCCGAGAGTTGGCTCAAACCTAATCTTTTATCAACAACTTACCCTTTACCCGGTTTTATTCTTATACGTAACGACAGGGTTGGTAGAAGGGGGGGTGGAGTAGCCATATATCTTCGCATTGATTTTCCTTTTAAAATTCTAGCTTCTTCGTCTCCTTACAATGGTTCTGAGTTCCTCTTTCTTGAAGTTAATGTCAGAGGAGTTAAAACCATTGTTGGTGTTGTTTATTGTCCCCCTACTGTTGATTATTTCACAGAATTCGAAACTGTATTAGATTCCTTGGGGTCTGAGTATGCACATCATATCATCATGGGTGATTTCAATACGAACCTCCTCGCCCATTCCTCTCCCAGATCCTGTAAACTCCGTCACTTAATCGAGTCAGCTAGCTTGCACCTTATACCCCTTCAAGCCACTCACCATAATACTGTTGGTGATGACACCTGGCTTGATTTAATACTCACCTCGAATCCTTCCCTCGTTTCTTCTTATGGCCAACACGTTGCTCCTGGTTTCTCTCACCATGACCTTATTTTCCTTTCTTATATACTCAAACCACCCAAACCTAATCCTAGGGTACTGTACAGGCGTTGTTTTGCGCGTATGGATGTTGACACCTTACGAAAAGATGCCTCTGATTTAAACTGGGAACCTTTGATTAAGGCTTCTACAGTGGACGATAAAGTTTGTATTTTTAATGACTTGGTGCTGCATTTGTACGATCAGCATGCGCCGGTTAGGAAAGTTAAACTGAAGCGTCCACCTGCACCATGGATGACCAGAGGCATTCGTATGGCCATGAGGCGTAGGGACCGTGCCTTTCGCAAATTCAAAAAAGATCGCAACGATGAAAATTGGGCTACTTTCAAATCTGCTAGGAATCGGTGCAATCAGATGATACGTAACGCCAAGCGCCGCCATATTCTAGAAAATATCGCTTCTTCTTCTTCTGCTAATGTTTGGAAATTCCTTGGAACTCTGGGCATTGGCAAGTCGCGACTTTTAGATCTGCCTAGCTCCATTGGATTAAACGATCTCAACCGCCATTTCTCCACTGTACCTACTATGGATCGTTTAATTCAAGCACAAACTCTCAGGCATATATCTGATCTAACGCATCCTAACATTGACCCTTTTCACTTCTCTCCAGTTGACCCCGGTGAGATCAAAAAGGTAATTGTCTCCATAAAATCCAATGCAGTGGGGTGTGACTGTATTACCCGCCGCATGATTATAACAATCCTGGATCAACTCCTATCGCCAATTTCGCACATCATTAACTACTCCCTTGCCTCAGGAGTATTTCCCTCCCTATGGCGTAAAGCATACGTTTGTGCTTTACCTAAAATATCCAACCCTTCTCTTCCCAGCCACTTTCGTCCAATTTCAATCCTTCCTTTCCTATCTAAAGTGCTTGAAGCTTGTGCTCACAAACAATTATCCCACTTTGTTCATAATAACGCCCTCATTAGCCCATTACAATCTGGGTTTAGACCTGGGCACAGTACCATTTCCGCTCTCCTTAAAGTGACTGGCGATATTAGGGCTGGCATGGAGGACACCAAAGTCACTGTTCTAGTGTTGGTAGATTTCTCGAATGCTTTTAATACTGTCAGTCACGATATCCTTCTGTCAATTCTTTCTTACCTTATGATCTCGGATGAGGCGCTGGAATGGTTCTCTTCATATCTTCGGGGACGTCAGCAGTCAGTTCAAGCTGGTGAAGCCTCATCAAGCTGGTGTGACTTGGAAACTGGCGTCCCACAAGGCGGTATTCTTTCTCCTCTGTTGTTCTCAATTTTTATAAACCTCTTAACCCCTGAACTTCGTTGTGCGTATCATCTGTATGCTGATGACTTACAATTATACAGCCAAGCTAGAGTTGAAGGTATCTCAAATGTAATAGATAAATTGAACCGAGACTTGGCAGCTATCAAGAATTGGTCTGATAGATTCGGTGTTGCAGTGAATCCTACTAAGTGCCAAGCAATTGTTGTTGGGAGTAATCGCAATGTGAGTAAGTTGGACGGTATTACTTTGCCTCCTATCATTTTTAATGGAACAAGCATTCCCTATAGCAGTGAAGTTAAAGACCTGGGCTTGCATATAGATGCTACCTTAGACTGGCGATGTCAAGTCACCAATGTGAGCCAAAAAGTGACTGGAACATTGCGATCTCTCTATCGACTAAAGAATTTGCTTCCGTCCAACACGAAAGCAATGCTTGTACAGACCTTAATATTTCCTATGATCGACTATGGTGATGTGTGTTACTATGACCTGAATGCAGATCTACTCAACAAACTTGACCGCCTTCTAAATAACTGCATTCGATTCGTTTTCAATCTTCGCAAGTATGATCATGTTTCAGCATATAGAAAGCTACTAAAATGGTTGCCCATTCGTCAACGCAGGTCTCAAAGAGCATTGACCACTTTGTTCTCCTTGCTTGATTCTCCTTCTCCTCCTACTTATCTCTCTTCTTATTTTCAATATATATGCTCTAACCATGAGAAAGATCTACGTTCCTCATACAATCGTCTTCTACAATGTCCCTCTCACCGCTTTGATTTCATGCACTCTTCCTTTTTTGTCCAAGTTGTTCTTCTGTGGAATGCGCTGCCTCGGGAAATCAGGATGGCTACCAGTCGCTACTGCTTTAAATCTAAAGTTAAGAAATACCTCCTCAGTTCTTTGGCAGATTCTTAATATTAACCTTATCTTTGTAAGTGCTTATATTTATTATATTTTATGTATATATTATAATATATATTTATTTATTATATAAAGTAGGAAAATATTTAATATATCATAGTTATATTTATATATATACACATATATTTTATGTATAGAATCATAAGATTCTTTTAATTATTATCTTTTTTTTTTTTTTTTCACTTCTTTTATACCTTAGTATATTGCTTTCACCTCTTTATTTCACCGTAAGTGCACCTACTAATTTCCGTCTCTGCATCACCCTAAGGTCGACTGGCAGAAAATGCCTAAGGCATTAAGTCCGCCTCTGTACTCTTTGTGCATAAAGAATTAAATAAATAAATAAATAAATAAATAAAAAAATTATAACAAAATGTTCGTAATTTTACATACCTACTCCATCACGTTCTTCAGCTTTGAATTTTTTTTATTCTTTTAACCGACTCCTAAAAACGGGCAGAGTTGTTAATTAGTCAATAATTATTATGTTAGTCAATGTTGTATATGGTCCTACTTTGACCTTATTTTAATTTTAATAGGCTTCACTTTTACTACTCAGTAGATTATTTCAATCAACTATTTTGAACAATACAGATATCGGTACGTTATCATATTAAATACCTAGTCTCATTAAAAGTTTGTTTGACTCCAATATTATTTCAATACACAATACTTGAACGTGTAACAGCTATATAACTTGTTTCATTTTACAGCTGGGACATATAGAGTATCGATTTGGAATTAGATTTGGACTACCATTGAAGCACTTAATAAGGCCACCCTAGGAATTGCTGAAGCAGAAAATAATATTAATTCTGAACAAGATCTAGGATCTGTTATTTAGGTTAGTTATCTCGTTAGTTTTTTTCTTTCTTTTATCCCAGCCTTTGTCTTTAAAGGTTAGATTTCTTTGATTTATTTTTGCAATAAAGTAAATAAAATTTCTTTATTGTTTACTGTATTTAGTAGTTTAGTAATTATTTAATGTACCAAGTAAGTTTGGTCGATTGTTACTGCACCTTACAGTTGTTAGCTTAAGCTTGAATTATTAGAAATACTTTTATTTTGATATGAAATGTCTACCTACTTTTGTGTTTATGTAGAGTCTATGTTACAGACTCTTAACAATTCATAGTGTAGACTATAAAATATGATCTTTCGCAGTGGTACAAGCATGTTACAGGTAACGCTGATCTGTTCATATTGTTTACAATTTCACAAAAAAACCCGATAAAATATCTACATAATTATAAATGTTTTTTCGTTAGTGTACTAAAAATAAATCATAATTAAGATATTTCTAAGGCAAGACACAGTTACCCGTTTCTAGATTAACACTACAGCTTACGCAAGTCTTTACAATTCGCAAGCCAAATCGAAGACCCATAACGGTCCCAACAGGCCAAAGTAATTAAGTAATACCAAAACATAGTCTCACAAAGCGATACGTAATTAACTCTGAATGAATTAAACCCTCCATTATACACAGGGCTAATTAATTACAGTAATGTATAAGTGGCCCCTGAGACAGATAATATGGTTAGTATGAGATATAGGTATGATTTGGATGACGGGCGTCCGCGATGCTCAAATGGGCGGAAAGGCCCATACATGTAGTTTGCAACATGAATCGGCAAATTGTCTGTCGAGACTGAGACGATTTATCACTTTGTATTGGATGTAACAGCCTTTAGATTCAAGATACTACTGAATTGGTAGCTCCACTGGCATGCACTATTATTTTTCCCATTCAGTGGGTTCCACGTTTCAACATTTTCCACGATTAAAAGTATACCGTGATTGCCTTATTTGATCTATTATATCGCTCACACATTACCATCGCCCATACCCATAGGAGTAACCTTTGTATTAAAAGTACCTTTACTAAGATATTTGTTACTCGATGTAATAAATTTTTACTTAATGGCAATACTTAAGACTCAAAATTAAAGCTTTATCAAGATTTATAACGTATTTTTCACACAATTTATTTTAGATTATTTTATATCAAATGCCAATGATGTTAAGATTAAATAAGAGACGAAATTTCACCACAAGAGAAATTAAACTCATTACAATATAAAATAATAATTTAGTACCTCAAAACCTTGCAGATATTTATAATTCACAAAGCATTTAACTAAAATTGAATAGAGCCTACGAAATGTCTAATAACACTATTAAATTAGTATATATTAAGCCTCATTAATTATGGTTCCGCACATTTCAATTACGCACATTGTAATCCTATTACCTACAACATGTGTCATGGTTGAATTGGACCGGACATTTGTTGGTAATAGCTCACACAATAACCAGATTATATATTTCTTGTTATCAACAATTAAGTAAGATATGACCGGTGCCTATATTAAAGGTTGGATTCGATCTTCATCAAAAAAATCCTTTGTTGATTTTCTCTTGACAAGTTCTATAATAAATACTTAACAATGTTTTTTATAAGTTTTGGCATTGTTTAACACTTACAACTTTATACGTTAGAAATCATTTTGGGAAAATCATTATTATTGACGAATTGTTCTATAAGCCAGCTGAAGATTTTGACAGAAATTGGGCCAGCTGCTCTCTCTTAAAAAAATATAGTAATCATATTTTTTCATGCAATACACAATACATAATAATTATATCATTAACCATTGATCTTGAAGCAACATATTATACTCTTTATGCCTCGACATCAAAAGTCTTTATCATAAAACTACTAAAATGCCACTCTCTTGATATAAAACCACCAAAAAGCAAATTCACGTATAACACTAAGACGCGGTGTGACGAAAAACTACTCTAGTGCATACAATAAAGTTGCTGCAACATCTTGTACATTACAATAACCCACTCACTTTTAGGAGCACTGAAATATTTTAAGACTGATAAATATTTGAGTAGTATTAACGTACTCTACAGTAAATATAAGTAACCTGCTTAGACGGTAGATAATAAAATTAATGGCAATAATCCCCTGCTTTTCTCTTAGGGGAGTTGTAGCTTATTTGATCATAATTTTAAGTATAAGACTGTAAATAGTAAAAGACCTGTCAAATTCTGTTACCAAAAATACTGATTCATATTTACTCAAGATTAGCTAACTGAAATTTGCCCAAATGTTTTAAATAAAGCTGAACATACTAGATAATACTGCATTTACGATATATTGTTGTGGTGATACATTTTCATATGTTAATTTACCTGAATCTGAATTATTTTAACTGGTAAGTATAGAATTATTAATGTTAATAAGAAATAATTCGTGATGTAGACTTATACTAGTAGAACTATTTATTTTGGTATTTATTAGATTCATAATTTTATTTCTTTCTAAGTCACTGTATAAAGAACCTAAACTGAATTTATAAAGCTTCAAAAAATGCTAGAAAAAACTCATCAGTAACTCAATTAAATTTTTATGATAATTATAACGTTACTTCGAAATTGTACGGCCAATATAAATACCAATATATTTAATGACAATTCTATTCAATCTGTTGTAAATTAATAATGTTCAGCATTATGCGCTGTCCTGATAACAGATTAATCCCGCATCGGACGTCTGTTCCACTGTGTAGTCTGATATATTTCATTGTAGCACTGGTCGTCGGTTATCGCCAAATCAGCATAAATATTTTGGTTTGCTAATTTAAGCTAAAATATGATTACTGTATCTGGGGTATTATTTTGATGTAACAACTAGTGGATAGAGCAATAACAATACATACTTCTAACTTATTTTGTATTTAATCCTATTTTATTATCAATCGTTTATTTCATTTTTATATATGGATGACATTGTTATTATAACATATTAATTGAAGTATTATTCAAGCTTATTTATATAAAAAATGTGTAACTATTTATAAGGAAAACCATCCTATTGAAGGCCAGATTGTTATCAGTACCGGGCATGAAGTTTTTTCAATAGTGAAGATTTCTCCACACTAAAATCAGTCATAGAAAACATTATAACAGTATGCCTGACCTGGTTAAACTCAAGATCCTCAGTTGTGCTTGTGGCTATAATTTATTAAGTAAATATGATAATTGTCACTTGCCAGACTCTTGGCAGGTTTACTATTGCACCGTAGATAAACAACTAAATCGAAGGAACAGCAACTAGAATTACAACTTTGCTACATTTATTCGCAAGAAAAGAACTACAAGGTGTGGGGGAACATTAATTCTGCGTCATCGTTACGGCCCTTCGGAGCCCTCCCCAGGCACTCAGGCACTCCGAGCTAAGATGCTGATGAATCAATTACAAGCTATGTAACCAAATTTTGATGGAACTAATGGTAGTCAAGGTATCTTATTCGTCGTGTGGGGAGAGTTATTGTAATGTTATTTACATATTATGTAAGTACCAAAGTTTGTCATGCATACAGGACAAGGTTGTTTAATAATGACATATCTAAAAATGTTGAAAAACGGAGATAAATAGAATCTAAAATAGGTTCTAAAATAAAATGAATGTACAATTATACACGTACACAAAGCTACTTCATCTATTCATGTAAGTGAATACTTTATGGAAATGTCATCTCAATTATATTATTAACATAGCATACCATCACGGCTGTATTCCCCGAAGGGTTAGGCAGAGATGTACTAATGTAGGTACATCCATTATATTATTATTTTTAACTTTTCTTTGTGATTAGAATAAACTGACGTTCTACTGGATGTGAAGAAAAATGTACTGTCTATATCTTATGAATGAATAAATGTGTTCTCTTTTCTTTTTATTTTTTTGAATTGCTTGCCCTTACTGTAAATAAAATTTCCAATATTTAAATAACAGCTATGCAACGGTTCCACAAAACGTTTACAAACATTACTTGTTGTTGAAAAAATTACAAGGGAACAAAAACAACAAACATTAAATTCACTAAAAGCTTTCTGTTTTCATTGCCCTTCTCTATTAGTGTAAAACGGATCAGCTATTGACCCACGCCCACTCACAACACCGTTCTACTTAGCCAAAAGTATAAGGTTTAATTATTTTTAACCATTTAATAATGTAGCTTTTACACTCCGAAAATATTATGTGGAATTTAACATACCATCACGCCTGGATTCCCCGTAAGGCTGCTGAAGTGTACTTAATGTACACCCACGTTCAGTATGTTTAGGTCCCATGTAATAGGAGGCGAGCCTATTGGCATATACCGGGCAAATATCGAAACTCCGAGCTGCTACTGAGAATTTCATAGAAATACCCAATAACACTTTGCTCTAACTGCGAATCGAATTCAGGAATTCTAGCGTAGCGGTCGCGCTTGGGACCACTAGACTAAATTAATAAATAATAATCAAATAAGCTTTTACAAGCATTTATGTAACGTCATGACTCTAATTGCATGGTTCCAAAAAAAGTGACTAATGAGGCAGTGGGAAATATTAAATTAATATTAAGAAGAGGTATGTGATACATAAATATGTTCGTTTTATCTTTTCTGTGTATTTTATATTCACAATGGCCATCGAATACCTTCTTCAAAGATATGATGATGATGAATGTACTAATCAAATAAGATAATAATTAGTCATCATGCTTATCAAATGGTTTGGTGATTTAATCAGTTTAATCGTCTTTGGTTTGTTCTATCAGATTAGTGCATAGTAATCAAATATTTTGACATGTTCGTATATTAGGTACAGTCGCCAGCACATCAGGTTATACAAAACTGTCATATTTCTCCAAATGATTTTAAGCTTTAAATATTGAACATAAAGTTCAAAATCAACTGAAAAAAAACTTGATGTGCTGGCCACCGTACATAATGCATATTATCAGAAGTTATTCTCTAAAGTAAATTACAACTATCAATCTATGCAACTAGCATTTGTTCATGATTTACCCAATCCAGAATATTCGATGAATGTAGCTAAAATTTTTTTTTTATTAAAAAAAAGCTTACTAACAATGTGGGTCACACATTACTAGTATTCTTGTTAACCCCTCGTGCTAAGCTAAATGCTAGTAATTATACTTTTATCGTGGTTTGAAAGCTAGCATGTAATGGTGTAGATCTCTTTCTATACTGTCACTAAAATCAAGATATAAATAAAACTTAGGCACACACTTACAATTCAGAGTACCCCCGCAACCTTAAGTATAATACTAATGTCACCCCTAACACGAAAGTCAGTGAAATGAAACAGACTATTGACGCGGACGATCTCTTTAAAACACTCCCAAGTGATATTATTTTTTTGTAGCTTTCACACAATTTTATTTGTGTTCGCAACTCTGGGGACGCATGTTTCTCGTTCAAAACAATTACAGTGCGTTTAAACGTAGGAATACCGCTCGAGTTAAAACGTGAAAATGCTTTGTGAGTTTTTTATATCATTCGGCGTACGTGTGTAGATTTGTGTGGTGATCTGGAATTGAACGAAGAGAGATGGATGGAAAATGTATTTTGTTCAGCGAGTAGTTCTACAGTAAAGTTGATTTATCGTGTGTGGAGAATGGCACATACAAAAATTATAAATAGATAAGGAGACATGAAAAATTACAATGGTTAATAATTAAATAGTATTAAAAGAAAAGGAAGTTTGCCAATGAGAATCTCCAAGTTGTCACTCCGTGTTGTCTACTGAACCCCATTTTATAAACACCGGTTAATTTAATATTAGTTGTTTCTAATTCTATCTCTTTTGTAATTTCAAACCTACCTACCTATCTAAAATTTCAAATACGCACACATTTATAAAAAATTTCGCTAAACATCAGAAACATTATCACGCAGAAGATAACTATAGGTTAATGATGCTACAAACACCACACCTTAATACATTGATCTTTGATTCTAATTCTGGAACATCACCTATTGCACTCCAACAATTGCCATGCCATTCACATCGCCAAAAAATATAATTTTAAAAATTTGTTCGATGCCTTCCAAACGTTGTATTTGTAGAAAACGGGAACACTTATCGCATCATCGCCTTGCTAATGGACTGTCGGGGCCGGATGTATCGCTTTTAACGCAAATAACCGACGCCCTCGAATTGATTACGACCACGAATTTTGTTGGCAGACATTCGGACGACGATTTGTCTAACAGGTGATGGTGTGGTCGTTTCGGGTTTGCAGTTTTAGAGTGGTCATATTTTACTTTGAGTGTCTGTGTTAGTGTTGTCAAGTATTTCTATCTTGATGCATTAAAATGCTACCTACCTTTAAAGATGGATGGTAATTTCATATAACAGGTTGAGGGATAATATTTCCATCTATACTCTTCTGAGTGGTGATTTTTACCATTAAGTATCAAGTTTCAAGTTCTTTATTGCTTTCATGTGTTACAATAGGTGTTATATTTATATGGACAGGTACAACATGAAACCCCGTAAGGGCACTGCAACATTATGTAACAAATTATACTTATAGCTAATTTAGACTTTACTTTTCGTAAAGTCTTCTTATAGTAACATAAAAAGTTTTGCATTATACTTTGGTATTACTCGAAATTTTTAGTTTATGCTGGTCAACTTTCTAATAAAGTTTCCTTTAGTTGAAGGATATTGATGTCTGTTGTTCATGATGTTATTTTTTCAGATCAAATAAACAGTTAAGAGGGAACTTTGCGAACAAAGAAGTGAGGCCGGCTAAAACTACGCCTTGCCGTGTACAAACACAATTATACGCACACACGTATACCGAAATAATCGAGGAGTAATAATAATAAAATAGTCGAGCTATCGACTGACAGGATAAGGCGTAGTTTCGATATACGTGTAATTTACGTTACAGTTTGTTCGAAATAAGTAAGCCGATCGGAAGTTGTCTGCAAGTGGTTTAGAAGTGGTAAATTTTAATAGAAAGAGTCGGTGCATAGATAATTAGAGTCGTTTAAGTTTCACATTTATAATTATTTTGTTTACTAATATCGATATTTATGTATGAAAACACTTAATTGAACGATTTTATCACCGTGGTAGTTTGGAACGGCTAACTTCCGATCGGCTTACTTATTTCGAACAAACTGTACGTTAAGATTATGCTATGTTAATCCCACAGTAATAAAAAAACTGGTTGCGTAATAGAAGGTTTTGAATTTTTTATTTAATTAAAAAGATCTCCACTTTGAATAGATTTTTTATAATAATTAAGAGGTTGAATATTACATAAACAGTTAGATCCTTTATAACTTGGAATAGCAATTAATTGAGCATGTAAATCTACTTACTTAGCTAGTATATAATAACAGTCCTATAGTTTATAGTCGGAACATTACATAAAGGCAATTCAATTAACTCATGTCAATGGGGAATTGTCTTGTAGGCTCTACATGAAAGGGTTACAATATGCGTCAGACAGGTGACAGGATTATGTTTTACATTATAAGTAATGACTGCCTCGTTAGTCTAGTGGTCCCAATCGCGACTGCTATTCTAGAGGTCTTTGGTTCGATCCCCAGGTCGAGCAAAGTGTTATTGGGTTTTTCTATGAAATTCTCAGTAGCAGCTTGGAGTCTGGATTTGTGCCCGGTGAATGGCAATAGGCTCGCCTCCTATTACATGGGACTAAAACATACCGGCGAAGTGTGGGTGTACATTAAGTACACCTCTGCCTAACCCTTCGGGGAATACAGGCGTGATGGTATGTTATGTTATGTTATGTTATGTAATAGCTGTATTCCATGGTTGGTAAAAAGATCCGATCGGTACTTATCTTCTTAGGATGACTCGTAGGGCTAACAACTTACTCATCGATTTTTAAACAGCATTGCTTTTTAACCAGTGCGCAAAAAAATGTTGGTGGTTCAATATCAGTAATAGAACACAATATATCCATGATTTTTTCAAAACATTTTTTTTTATATTTAATCCGGCTTTAAATCATCAAAATAACTATTACTGTATATAGAGAGTATATAAAAAAATCAACAACCAAATACCTTTAAATAAATCGAACGACGGGACAACATTAGCAAAAACGTCATCTTATTACTTTTTACTCATTGGTACGCTTTATATTGCGTCAGCTTTAAAAGCCAAAATCAAATATTTAAATTAGAATTTACCAGATGCCTACTCTGTAACCTTTTTAACTCTTGGACTAGAACTTACTACATGCTTACAATCACGCCTGTATTCCCTTAAGGGTAAAGCAGAGGTTTACCAATGTACAGGCAAACCCACACTTCGCCATTTATCCAACCTATTACATTTATCCAACCTATATTATTATCATAAAAATTATACAATGCCTATTACATTAATTATGTTTCTGTAAACCATAATGGATTTATATGTAGGTATTGATAATTTTATAATAACAATGACAGAAACAGTCAAATAATAAATGTGAAACGTCCTTCATCTCTGCCCACACATCAAAAAGCCTATCATGTGAAAAGCACATGTAATGGAGTTTTTTCATTACTAAATTCAATATTCATTCCCAAAAGTTGTTCAAACTCTTTACCTTGAGGTATAATGTTTTCCAACTATGCCTGGCACAGCTATTAGAGAAGTTGTTCTCACATCAAAGAGGTATCCTGCCGTGTCGGAATTCATTAAGTTTGAGTATTTGGTGCCACATAAGTGAGCTTACACATGACATATTTCCATGTCGATTTTAGAAAGAATAACAGATTTTAGTGTAAAGATATTTTTTGTTCACAATATCAATATCGTAGGCACCTACTTCTGAAATGGATTTCTTCTAAATAAAAAATGGCAAATCAGTCACAATACATCAATAATACATCGATGCAAAAAGTATACATTCGTTTAAGTAAATAGACTGAACACATTTAGGTATTCCAACAGATATGAGAACCGACAGATGAAAAGATTTCAACAGATAGAATGTAACATATAAGAGAATAACATACCTAACATACAAGAGAATGTAACAAAAAATAAGATGAAAATTATTATCTACATGCCTATTTTAAAGTCGCACAAGATGACGTCATCTTGCGCGACGTTATAATAATAGGCCCCTATCTCAATTCTATGCAAGCATGAGCAAGTGAAGCGAGTCACTCTTCTGCGCATATAATATAAGGTAGAATAGTTTACATTTAAGTAGTACACAACTCGTTCAAACATATCAATATCCCCAAAACTAATAATGATGCTTTAAAGCGAGTACAGTCGAGTGCAAATGTGTTATTAACAATCTGTCAACCTTTTAAATTGCCGATGATATTGTAAACTGCCAGCTTTTTCTGTTTCTATTTGTCGTTTTTTGTACGGTGGCCAGCACATCAAGCAACCACAATATGTAAAATTTTCTAAGTTGATTTTGAACTTAATTATCAACAATTTAAGGTTTAAAATCATTTGGAGAAATTTGACAGTTTTGTATAACCTGACATGTAGGCATACAAGATACAAGACGGCGCAAGTGATTTATAATACCTATGAGATATGCCAAAGTACACTCGGAGAATGATGGTGTCTTTTAAAATCTAGACATAGTAATACGAGTCCAAATTTATGTGACACAATGTAGAGACTATAATGGTTTTTAAAAAAAGACCCCTAGCGGCTTTGAATAAACCAGTCCCAATGTCATCTGAAAAAGATTACCGATGTCACTCCCGCAGGATATCCATACCCTACGAGAAAGGCCTAAGCCATCCCGAAGCTTAATCGTAGGTCCACTAGGTCAACCAAAAAGGTGTTTACCCTTTTAAATAAGGACCGTAATCTTATTATTCCATCGACATTTTAATTACTTTTTAAATTCAAATAGGTTGATTAACTTCCAGAGACGGAATGATTAATGTTTATTTATGAAGTATAAGTTACTTTACATAAGTTTTACGCCTACAATATTAAAAGGATTGATTGCTTTAGGAAGCAATATTTCAAGCTTAAATGTGTTCTTGTCGTGGAAATTGGTGATTTTTTAATGCTGACCATAAGTCGGGACAGTCGAACAGCTTAAATTGGGTGATACTTTGTGGGTTAGTAGGTAAAGTAATGGTATTAATTCAATAAAATGTAAAAGTGTAAGCATCTTACAGGGCTCATTGTTCGTTAATAAAAAAATTTAATCCACGGAATATAATAAATTTTATGGAAACTATAAAATATGATTTATAAACAAATAGACGGATTCAAAGTTCTGAATCTCTATCAAAACATTATAATCATTCCTTTCATAAATACTTAGTCTCCCCAAAACTCTGCGAAAAACGCCTCGTAGCCGTATGATTAAATTCATGAGTCATAAAATTCTTTGCAGAATCTTTATCACCCAGTAGCAAGTTTATATCTTTGGGAAACTTACATAAATCTGATAAATAAAAAGAGAGATGTACACAAAAATTCTGTAGCGGAATGTGGGTTCAGAAATTATTTCACTAATCACGTTAATGAGCCTCTTTAGTCCTTAGAGCTTACGACTTATATCCACGACTGTACAAAATTTACTCTCAAAACTTACCATTGAGATAATCCCAGTACAATCAACGACACAATCGTCAAAAGTCTTAACACACACACTAAACCGGTATACTCCATTGCACTTTTACATACACAGTAACTCACTTATACTTAAAATTCGAATTACCTATCGTATACACAGCGCGGAGAGTCGATCGAGCAGAAAAGCGTTTCAATAAAATGGCGAAATATTTTTACATCGATTTTTGTACACTCGCGCGGTAAGCTTTTAACGTGTTATAATTTTAAATATTATTGTTAATTTTTACATCGGTAGTATCGAGGGCGCGGTTATAACGCGGTGCGGCAAGGCGCGCCGCTCCACTGACGGCGTTTGACGGGGAGGCGACACTGCGCATGCCTGCCCGCGCAGCCTCGTCTGGAAAGGGATGAAAATGGCGCGTGCCGATTGTTAGCGAACGGACGCCGAATTGTGACGAATATTTCTCAGCTGCCGTGACGCGGTCCTCGTTAACGGTACCTCCGTAATGTCGTATGGCGATAAATCGCAGTTAATTCTGTTATTGTGTTACGGATTTATGGGTATGTTAGCTTATTGTAAATACGTATTACTTTATAATGGCGTTGTGTAATTTTATGCGAACACACGACGTAATTTATTCGGTTTATGTTGAAGTATAACATGAAGATTTTCTTTGAACGAAATTTGGGAAGGAACTGAGACCAAACGCATCTTCCCAGAAATATCGTAAATGGTGTTATCTTTTATTTATTACTAGCGCCGAAGCCACTCTCTCTTTGCGTGAATCTCCAGTACTTGCTTTACCGCTAAAACCGGTAAAAACCAGCATTCCAGTAAAAGTACCCTTAGATAAATATTTAATGGTCCAAGCGCCAACAACAATTAGGCAGCACAAGCCAACACAAACTTCAGGGATCAAAAATTCAATCCATATTATCCGAATCCCAAGTTGGCAGACCGAACTGAAGACAAATTTCCTTTTACTATCTAATCACATATGTAAATTTGGTTCTACTCCAAATTGCCTTACTGAAAAAGTTTTCGCTTCGTATCCAAAGTCAGCGAAAACTGGAGGCTGTTGACTCTACAGCTGCTCGGATATGTTCGGCCGTCTTCGACTACCATCGGCCGCTCGTAAACGGAACGCTATTTTTATGAGTACACAGTTACATGGTCAGACAATCATATTTTTGCGGTTATGGTACACTTTATTCGCCAGACCTTAGGGTTCATTTTGCTGAGTTCGAAGTTATTTAGTTGGCAATGAACAAAGAATCGGACCGTGATAGCCTTTTCTGAATTTTCTTCCGGGTATCTTTCTTTGAGTAAAAGGATAAACATGTATACTGCGAAAAAAAAGTATCAGTCCACGCTTTTTAAAAGTTTAATATTAAGGTGGTAATGTACCATAATTACTTGTCTCATATTGAAGAGCATTGTAGATAGTAAGTTGGGAACGAACATGCTATTAGCAACGCATATCGAAAAGAAAAAAAATAAGAAAGTATCAAAATCAGTAAAATAGTTAAATGCTCAAGACGTGGTTAAAACATGAATTGTTAAGTCACTTCCCACACCAAAAAGAAATTGCTGAATATTTTCTGAGAAAGGAGCACAAAGCTTAAAAATAAACGTTTCCTAAGAAAGTATATTTTATTCATAACGACTCACAAAAACCTTTTATACGTGAAGATAATAATATGAGATATTAATTATCTTTCTTTACTTCGGGCTTTTATAGAATTAATTCTATTGTTACCGTCCTTTATAGACTGATCCGTTATGGAAGGAAACTTGAGATGAATTTATGATAATCGTATTATCTTAAAGTTAAATGTAGATTGGGGATCGGGGATTAAATATTATTCGCATCAGCCGGTATTTATGGGTATAAGTGTGGCTATTTGTATGCTGCCCAGATAATGGGTTGGCGATGTGGACTTTATCAGATGTTTTGGTATCTTGGGATGTTGTTAAAGGCGATTGGGGGAATCGGAATAATGGGTAATGTTTGTGTAGGCAAAAAGCATAGTCTTTAGGGTAGACTTTACTGTTGATCTAGGGAAAAGCATGAAACTGGAAGTGAGAAAATATTAAAATTAGTGATTTGTTTGTAATGCACTATTGGAAGAAAAGCATTAGGTATCTTTTACGGACAACCTTACGGTAAGGTACTAGCAGATATCTTGGGAGACAAGAATTTAAGACTCATTCAAACTCAAAATTACGTTGAATCTACAATGACAAAAGGCACATAAATAATGACATTTTAGGTTAGATAACCGGGCACGCCTCACTATCTATATATTTTTATATATTTTTTTCTTTTAACATAAACTATACCTAGAGCTTGTGTCAAGTTTCAATTACCAGTAGTCAATTGCAGTGGGAATTTCGGCCTCAAGATTATAGAATGGTTATCTTCATCACAGATGTAAGTAGAATACTACAGGAGCCACAGTTGGCGTTGCTTCATACCTCAAAGATGCGGTTGACGCAAGAAAACTGAAGTAATGTGTTGGCATATCTACTACGTTTGTGCTGAAACCTGAGCCGGATACACAATCAAATCTAGTTTGAATAGAAAACAGATGAGGTAAGATAATCGACCACTTGATACCTACTAAGTATCTAGTGAAAGGTAAAATTGAAGAAAAATGAGGAAGGGGATGAGGAGATAAAGTTTTATTAAACAATTGAAAGAAAAAGTGGGAGTAGCCATATCAAGAGGTCAAACAGAAGGCAGTGAATAGAGAACAGGTGCAATTGTTTCACCTACAATAGCTGAGCTCTAGAGAGAGAGATAGAGTTCGAATAGTTTGGTACGTACTACTGTTTTAGAGAACAAAACACGTATTTTGCCAAATGTTGATTAATAACAGAAAAAATGCCTCAGGGAAATCAGAGTTATTTCCTCCAGGAACTCTTTCAGTATTCGCCAGTGAGCGACCATGGAGCTATGCTGATATTTTAATGGATCACTTGAAGCCTTTACTAATAGCGTCCATGATGACTTGTTAATTGTTACAAAGGGCCAACTATTTAATTTTAAATTAGTTGGCTTCTGAGGTCAGAACTTCAGAAACCTAACAAAATGAAAGGGAATACCTTAACTCTCCAACACTTGTCTATTAGACATCACTGAACCGTCCGTAATTAAAAACATTTCGTGTAATTGTTAACAATTATGTTAACGACTGTACATGACTGTACCCTCGAACAATTAACCAAAAGTATTCGTGGTACTTAGCGCTTAAAACAGTTGTACTCGTCAGTACTAATTTTAGTTCTGGAACTGCAAAGTTGTTCGGTTTTCAAAGAGTATGTAGGCTCAGTGGTGACAGCTCTTGGAAGTTTATAAAGTTAAGAAACGACCCTTTCAGAAAGTGGACTTTGAAATTGTGTCTGGATAACAGCAATAGCCTTGTCCTCAATTACATGCGATCTAATAACATACTGCATACATGCGTACTGTGGATGTAACTAAAGTACACGACTGCCTAACACTTCAAGGAATATGTTTTTTTTTATTTATCCTACACTTAGCTATTTTTTTGTGAATGAATACAATATCCTCGTGCGTGAGGGATAAGATTTACCATTTTTTTATTAAATGTATAATCTAAAGCAAAATGTTAAATGATAAGGTAAAATCTTGTTATTCCAAGTTTATCTCAGTCACATTAACTGAACTAAGACATTAGTTAAACGTAATGTTGGCTACGCAGTAAGGGGCGTAAGTAAATTGTTAATTTCTGAAACGCTTGACCCAATTCTCGACTTGCCACCGCTTCGGCAAAGAGTAAAATGAGGAGACAGATAGTGTCTTTGATATTGGACTTAGCCTGCTTATTTTGTGTATTTTAATGCAAAGAAAGAAGAAATAAATATACACTGTTTATTTGGCCGACACAATAGAATCAAACTAAAAATGTACTTAATTATCTAATATAGTGTCAAAATATGTGTCTTATGGATAGACCAAGTTGATCTCTATATCAGTAAAATCTCAAGCGGAATTCAATTGTTGATTGAAGCTGATTTTCATCTGAACCCGTTGTCCTCCACGGATCAATCAGGGAAGTTATTTGAATGAATAGCCGGCTTGTGTGGTAATAATAATGTTGGATGCGTTGGTTGTTACATCGATAACCTTATTGATATGGCTTGTTTGCCAAAACAAAAATATATCTTACAATTCGGAAACCCACAAATGTCAATCATAAGAATTTATGTAAACTATCTGGCGCTTACTTAGTCTATGCCCCTTAGCACAGCTTTCATGCACTGCTTGACTTATGATTTATTTTGAAAATACGTAACTATTGTGTTCTGCTAGCTGTTAGTGAGTTTTGTTCTATTTATAGCGTTGTGACACAAGTTAGTGCCTCGATGAAATGTGTGCAAAACAAATGAGTGAAGCAAACTGCGTTTTTATGAAAAAAAATGGAAAAATTTAATAAACATTTCTAAATTCGAGAAAAACTGAAAGTGCGTGCCGTGGCCATCATCATCATCAGCCGCTATTAATTCATTGTTGGACGTAGACCTCTTTAAGTGTCTCTACATAATTATGTATGACTCTATTTCCATGGAATCGCCCATGTATGTACCTACATAATTATGTATGTATGATACCCAAATTTGGATAGACCCAAAAAGTTTGTTGGGTCCGCAATAGTAAATGTTTATAATAATAAAAAGCCTCACAGGTTTTCCTGGGGATTTCTAGAAATTATTCTGATTCCAACAAATTGGGGTAAAAGCTAGGATAATGAGTCATAGGCTCTCATTTCTCTCATCAACGGCCGTCTTACATGTCAGTCAAAACACATTGTTTGGTAGTAGTGTAACCGATGACATCAACCTGAGTGATTTGATCTCTGTCTACACACAGGCTTTGGTAGACAGCGGTAGCCGTCACTGGTCACATAATGCATAACACCGATGCGATCTACACAAAGGTGGGAATATCAGGCATGTGCTTACCGTCACGTCAGCCAAAGTCATTTCAAACGTGGCTTCAACTACCCACAGTATCTTGATTAATGCACTAATAATAAATATCTAAAGCCAGGCCATTTTTAGCGTTCCGTAGCTAAATGGCAAAAACGGAACCCTTATAGATTCGTCATGTCTGTCTGTCCGATCGTGTCACTGCCTGTTTTTTCAAAACTATAAGAACTATGCTGTTAAAACTTGCTAAGTAGATGTATTCTATGAACCGCATTAAGATTTTCACACAACAATAGAAAAAAAAACAAAAAATTTTGGGGGTTCCCCATACTTGGAAATCTCAAATATTTTTTTTCATCATACCCATGCGTGTGGATAGGTCTTCACAAATGATATTAAGGTTTCTAATATTTTTTTTTTAAACTGAATAGTTTTCGCGAGAAACACTTCCAAAGTGGAAAAATGTGTGTCCCTCCGCCTGTAACTTCTAAAATAAAAGAACGATAAAACTAAAAAAAAAGTATGATGTACATTACCATGTAAACTTTCACCGAAAATTGGTTTGAACGAGATGTAGTAAATAGTTTTTTTTTAATACGTCATAAACTGAATATTTTGTGCGAGACACACTTCCAAAGTGGTAAAATGTGTGTCCCCCCCTGTAACTTCTAAAATAAGAGAACGATAAAACTAAAAAAATATATGATGTAGATTACCATGTAAACTTCCACCGAAAATTGGTTTGGACGAGATCTAGTAAATAGTTTTTTTTTATATATCATAAATCGTAATGGTACGGAACCCTCCGTGCGCGAGTCCAACTCGCACTTGGCCGGTTTTTTTATGGGATTACCTACTCGGCAAACGAGCAGGCGAGCTACCAGATGGTAAGTAGTCATCGCCGCCCATGGACATCTGTAATACCAAAGGAGTTGCAGGTGCGTTGCCGAGCCAAGGAAAAGGGAGGGGAAGGATAAAGGAGAAGGTAAGGGGACTGAGGGAGGAATTAGGTCTCCGGCGCCCCACATGATATAGGGAATACTTTGAACCACAGAATGACTGATGAAAAAATACTTTTCTATAGAAATGTAAATTACCTCAATATGAATGCAATTTGCAAGACGAGTCGACGACATAATTCACGTCGTTGGGTGTACTTTGATGAGAGTGGCACGAGACCATGGGGGACGGCACTAATTTAGGGAGGCCTATACCCAGCAGTGGGTGAAGTCAGGCTGTGGATGATAATGATGATGAATGCAATTTGGCAGTTTTAAAAGTTAAACCCAAATCTTACATACATACATACATATTGTCACGCCTGTCTCCCATGGGTACCCCCATGGGAGACAGGCAGAGAGCCAGAGACTATAGATTTCCACTTGCTACGATCCTGGCACACTACTTTCGCTTCATCTACATTCATTAATCTCTTCATGCATGACCGTCGGTTTAGGGTGCTCGGAACCTGGCCTTTTTTAAGAACATCAGCAATTTGGTTGCGGTACGTTCGCCGAGGTCTTCGCCTTCCAACTCGTCCATCCATACTCACCATATATACTTGTTTCGTCAGTCTTATATCGTAGAATTACCAATACAAGGTGTAGGTACACGTATCCCACGGTACGACATTAAATGAAACTACAACCTCTACAAGACTAAAAGTAATATCTCTACAAAAATTCATGCATCGGTTTACAGAAGCCGGAACAAAGAGATACATTTGTTTTATTAAAAGAACCTTATATATACTTTTACGTGCATTTATTATAAACCTGTAATTTTGACTTTAAAAACGAACACTTAAATTTTATTTAGATGTTTGTATTGAATAGATTTATACTTTATGTACAGGACTGTACAAAGACGGATTTAATGCCTTAGGCATTTTCAACCAGACAACCCTTGGGTGGTACAGAAACCTAAAGGCTGTGGTTTTATTTGATCTCATACCGTTGTATACCCAGACTTTAACTAAAATATTAACGTATTGATCTATAGGTATAGCTTACAATATATTTACAATAATACTCACAAACTAGCTTTTTCCCGCTTCGCTGCCGCCGTGGAAAAATAGAAGGAATATAATCAGAAACTCACAGTGATAATCTCTTCTCTCCGTGGCTCTGCAAGCGACATAATCTAAAAAGAAAAAGACTCTTACTCAGGATTTGTTCAATTAATTGTGATAAGACGCTTTTAAGTTGGATTATATGATTTCTAACAGTAAAAACATAACATAACATACCATCACACCTGAATTACTTGAACGGTTAGGCAGAAGTGTACTTACGTACACCTACGCTTCGACTATTGGCACTAACCGAGCACAAATCCATACTCCGCCACTAGCTGCTACTGAGAATTTTATAGAAAAACCCAATAACACTTTGCTCGTCCTTGGAATTGAACCCAGGACCTCAAGCGTAGCAGTCGGGCTTAGGACCACTAGACCAATAAGGCAGTCAGTGAAGACAATTAATACAATCTGTTTTGTAGTTTTTACTTCAATCCCTAACAAGCAGAGTTTCGGAGATGTTTGTATACCCTAACACAATTTTTCAACTCTTCAATGAACAGCTACAAGTGTTATTTTAAATTTTATAATAGTATAGTGACATAGTGACTGCCTCGTTGGTCTAGTGGTCCCAATCGTGACTGCTACGCTAGAGGTCTTGGGTTCGATCCCCAGGTTGAGCAAAGTGTTATTGAGTCTTTCTATGAAATTCTCAGTAGCAGCTCGGAGTCTGGATTTGTGCCCGGTGAATGGCAATAGGCTCGCCCCCTATTACATGGGACCCAAACATACCGGCGAACTGTGGGTGTACATTTAGTACACCTCTGCCTAACCCTTCGGGGAATACAGGCGTGATGGTATGTTATAGTTTTAAGTGCTGCTATCTCAGCATAAACGTACGATTAACAATGCCAGCCAGTAAGATATAATATCATAACTGGACTGAATTCCCTAGACGCTAAGCTAACGTTACAATACCGCCACAATCATTTGAATAGAGGCGATACACCACTGCATATCCTTCTGCAACGTATGGTACAAGACATGAACTATCGACCAGTTTTTAGGGTTCCGTAGCCAAATGGCAAAAAACGGAACCCTTATAGATTCGTCATGACTGTCTGTCCGTCCGTATGTCACAGCCACTTTTATCCGAAACTATAAGAACTATGCTGTTGAAACTTGGTAAGTAGATGTATTTAGTGAACCGCATTAAAATTTTCACACGAAAAAAACAATAAATTTTGGGGGTTCCCCATACTTAGAATGGAAATTCAAATTTTTTTTTTTTCATCAAACCCTTACGTGTGGGTTATCTATGGATAGGTCTTCAAAATGATATTGAGGTTTCTAATATCATTTTTTCTAAACCGAACAGTTTGCGCAAGAGACACTTCCAAAGTGGTAAAATGAGTCCCCCCCCCTGTAACTTCTAAAATAAGAGAACGATAAAACTTCCAACGAAAATTGGTTTGAACGAGATCTAGTAAGTAGTTTTTTTTAATACGTCATAAATCGTAATGGTACGGAACCGTCCGTGCGCAAGTCCGACTCGCACTTGGTTGGTTTTTTTTCTATGATATTTTTGAACGCCATATTGTCGCAGCCGTGCGCACTGCAGCTAATTACCGCAATTGATTTATTATTTTGCTACGCTTGGAAAAAACTAGATGGCGCCACGAAGCAAGAAACTACTTGTATAATAATTTTATACACTGGTTCAACAACAATAAATTATATAGTATTACAACACGCGAGGTTTTTCACTTAGTTCGTCCTAGGAAACTAACCCAGTCCCCCTATTACATAAGATATAAATATACCGGCGATATGTGGATGTAAATCTGCTTTACCTTTTCAAGGAAGACAGTCGTCATTATAATATTATACCTACATATCGATTTTAAAAAAGGCATTGTCAAAATTATGGGCCATACTGAAACCCGCTTCTCAATGGCTACTTAGACCTGATTCGAAGCCAATCTCGATAGGAGATAATAAAGTTTAAACTTGGCTAATATTGTAAATCCCCTCGGATCAAATTCTCATTGAACCTTGAATAAAATATGAATTTTATAGTGTTCTGTTTCAACAAAACTTTTACAACATATTAACGTTTGTTAGCGTTTGGGAATAGCGAGCGAGTAATACCGTATGTTAGTCAGCATGTAATTTTCTAGAAATGAAATTGCGTTCAAGAGATTTATGGTAGAAAAAAAATATATTAAGCAAGTAGGAGAAATTGAAACGACGGAAATTGCATATCATAACAAAAGTATGTTTGTATTTTAAAGGTAGATTATAGTTAATGTGTAGGTAAACATCAAGCTATAAAAACCAGTTTAGACTGACCTCCCATTGCTACGGTTTTCCCTACAATTCAAGGTTAGCCTATACTGGTTGTATATAGCTTGATGTGTAGCCGTGCGTACTAATGTCTGCCCACATTTTGCCGGTATATCAAACTTTAAAATGCTTTTGCAAACTTTATAGAATCACAATAAAAAAATACAACCTCTCACATTGACTTTGCAATTTATTTTTTCCGATGAGAAACGATAAAGAACTACTTTAAGGTAAATTGGAATGTTCGGAACTTATTTCTAATCCAATTAAAAACAAACATATTTGAATTCGATTATGCGTCCAATCCTCCAATTCTCTCCTAGCGACCTTCCACTCCAATCCAACTCCAAAAGCTCTCAAAAATCAAGCACGAATACTAAAATTAAAGGTTTTCACACACAAATCTGAGAGGAGTGCGCTCTTCAGAAGGGCTCCACTTCTCCGGTTCTTTTGACCCTTCACAAAGAGCCTATTAATTGTTTAATTTGTTTTAGGGACCCGTTCTAGCTAGAGATAGTAGAACAACTTAAATATAAATGACAAAATCCATAGTGCAGTGATAGCCGCCTAGTGATATGACCATTGGACTGTCAAGTCAAAGGTCTCGAGTTCGAATCCAAAGCATCTGACTTTTCGAAGTTTTGTGCGTATTCATAATTAATTATCACGCGCTTAAACGGTGAAAGAAAACATCGTGAGGAAACCTGCATGCCTCAGAGTTTTTCTTGACGGCGTGTGAAGTCTGCCAACCCACAGTAGGCTAGCGTGGCGGACTATAGCCTAATCTCCCTCGTACTGAGAGGAGACCCGTGCCCAGCAGTGGGACAATGTAATGGGTTGACGATGATGATGATAGTACATACATTTACGTCCATAATGGTCATGTTGATGGATTTATTTCATTTCGTCAAAGTTTTTTTGAACTCTTTATACATATAATGGTAGATGACTCAACCAGACGTGGCTTTCAAAACTAGATTAAAAGCTAGTTCGATTAATTTCCAAGAATTTAAGTACTTACCACTGAAAATGCTTACAAGATTATTTGCTTAAGTAACTATAAGTGCATGAGCATAATTATTGTGCTTTATGAAACAATGTTTTACAATTTAATTCAATTTATTACATAATTTTATTAAGCAATAAAGCAATGTCATGTAAATATCATTACTTGCTAATCCTTAAGTGTAATAAAAAACGATAACGCAGCATCAAATTTTTTAAAGCGCTTTACGTGATGTATGGGAGATGATAAGATAAGATAAGATAAGAACTTTATTTGAAATAAATATGGGTAAAGACAGTTCTACAATAATGTCAAAATAGTGGCCACATATTATACCATACAATGGTGTGCAAAAGAAAATTAAATTTACATATATCATATAGGTATAATATAAATGTCTTATATTGTACCTATATGATATGTCTATATATAATGGTCGATGTCCCTTACCTCTTTATAATATTAGCATAGATTTATATAAATAAACCTAAACTTTGTGGAAGAATACACATCATCAAAATTATATATATTGAATTCAAGGCAAAAAAATGCCAAGTGAATATTGCCGTTTGTTTTACATGTAAGGGTGGTAGTTAGCCAGGCGGCTCATTAGACCCAAATCACCAAGCAAAAGTAGAGTAGCAAACAAAAAACTAGCTCAATACGTATAAGAACTTACTTTCAGTTACTTTCTGTAGTAATAATAATACTAAATGGACGGTAATACCACCTTTTACTAAGTACCGTTTGAGGTAAAACACTGTAATTAAATGAGTTTCTCTTGAAGAAAACAAGTGCCATTAAAGAATTTTGGCTACAAAAAGGATTATTAACATTATATTTTATTTAAAGAATAATAATGAGTAGGTACACTGATCTCATTGCAAAATTAAAAATGAAATTCTTTGGCTTTTGGTTAGAATTTTCAGCAACTGAGAATTTTATAGAAAAACCCAATAACACGCCGCTCCTGGGAATCGAACAAGACCTGTAGCGTAGCAGTTGTGCTTAGGACCATTAGACTAAAAAGGCAGTTATCTGCGGCGTCTCTTCAGGAAAACAAGCGTAATAGTGAGTAAGAATTATAATTTATTTTAAATTACGTATAACAACCTCTAGTTATTTTCCACATTTTTTTTTACAAAAATGAATATAATTAGGTATGTGCTTTGCTAAGGCAATAAACGGAAACCATTATGAATTTTCCTAAAAAATGTTACACGAAAAAATCTAACAGTTATTGTAGGCACTGCAAACATTCAGATTTCCGGTGTCCGCTTTGACCCGCGGGAGGTCATAATACCCCACAGGAGATTAGGTATGAAGACAACAATACGACTAAAGATAGAAGTTGCATTATTTTAATTCAATATTGTTCAGTTAGCATTACATACGTACAAAGTATATATGTAAACTCACGCCTTCTTCCCATAGTGGTAGGCAGAAACTACAAAATGCCATTTGCTGCGATTCAGTTCAAATTCAAATATTTCAAATACCTAAGCCTATAATTTTTTTATGAAACGTTATTGTAGTTGTTGTTATTGTAGTTATTTATTTTATTTTAAAAGAATGTCCATGCTGTTTCTTGCCGGATTCTTCTCCATAGGATCAACTTTTTGGAACCGTGCAACTAGAGTCACAACGTTTCATAAATGCTTGTAAAGGCTTATTTGAAATAAAAACATTTGAACTTGAACTTTGAATTGATTGTCCTAAAGTCATTTACATGAAGTGTCACGTCACTTTGGCACTCCATTTATCGAGATGAAATGCGATAGGTGCCTAAGCCACTCTCTCTCTTGTGGCGTCAGCTAGATAGCTAGATAGCGTATATAATATATACGAGTTCTCCTCACCCATAAAACTAAAAGAAATAGCCTAAATACTATAGTACACTACTTCGTCAGCGTTTCTCAGATCTCAAGACCACAGCACTTGTTAATATTTACCGACTAAATACTTCATGTTATAGCAACTCACGAGAGGCAGCCCTAGAATACTAACAAGTTATTATGAGCGCTAACCGCGTACTGTTTACTCAGGATTTTGTATGTTTGTCTACAAGAATTTTCCTTTTTCTTATGCAATCGGATTTGTTATTACGTCTGGCTTTATTTTTGTTGTGGTTTTCTTTTAACCTAGTTTGAAACTTATGAGCACCTGTTTTAAGGCTTGAAGTTAAATAAAATAAACGTTTTTACGCCACATAATTTTCTCAAGGCGACAAGGATTAAAAGCGGCGATAGCCTAATGACTAGGAGTCCGCCTTGCGATCATGTGATTGTCGGTTCGAAACGCACCCATTACACTACCGACGTGAACCCACTAGTAATACAAAGTTTAGCTTAGCACGAGGGTTTAACAAGGATACTATTAGTAAGCGACCCACATTGCTAGTCAACTAAAAAAAGGTAGTATTATGAAGAATATTGACTGCCAAAATACAGGTTTTATATTTCCAGCTAGTACGGAATATCTAAGAAGTTATTACATTTACGTATGTATGATTAGATGTATGCATGAGCCGAAGCAAAAAAAGTATGCAAAAATCGTAGCAAGTGGCGTTCTGTAGTTTCTGTCTACCCCTATGAGAAAAAATCGTGAATTTCATTATAAAGAGTATGTATTTTTTAATTCGTATTTATTTGTAGTAGGTCACTAAACTGAAAATTTTCCTTCACTCAAATAACATTTCCTAGAATCAAACAATTAGCACTGCTACGTGCGAGAATCGAACCCGCGACACCTCAGATAGCATTAGATCGCTCCAAAAATACACCAATCGCACCGTAAAATAATATTTTAAAGTAACTTCTATCACGCGTCGTTCTCCAGAAGAAATAATACGGAGACATTTTAGAGGTTTTGTCAGTAAGTGGGGGCATTATAAAGAATGATAGCCAACTGTCAGTGTCCCCGTTACGTTGAGATTTAGCTCATACTGTGACAGAGAGACGATGCCAATTTCCTTGGATTAATAATTAGATTATTTTTGTTATTAAATACTTCTTTGCGTTTATGTAAACAAAGCTTTTTGCTAAGGAACAAAGGCGTTGGTTCCCGGATATTGTTAGCGAATGTTTCCTTTTAATAAATAATTTGAATATTTGTCATCGCTAGAGGCGATTTTTCAATAATTAGATAACTTTTTTCGGACAGATAAATTTCATGTTATGACATTATGACTTTATTGATAGTTTTGTATAGAACATCTGTCAAAACGTGAAATTTATTTGTCTGATTTAACTTACCTGACTATTTTAAACATCTACCCTTATTATCATCATCCCATTATCTCATTGCTGGGCATGGGTTTCCTTATGAGAAGCGTTAGTTTAAAGTCCACCACGTTACGCTACTGCGGGTTGGCAGAGTTCATTCGCTGTTGAGAATATCTATCAGTAGAAGCTCGGATGTTTTGTACGTGCCCGGCGAATGGTAATAGGCTCGCCCCCTATTACATAGGACGTAAACATACCAGCGAAGTGTGGGTGTTCATTAAGTACACCTCTGCCTAATCCCTCAGTCAATATAGGTATATTATGTAATGTTATTTTTTAAGCTTAATTCAGAATCTTTTAGTAAAGTAACGTTTTATATTGTTTTTACTTGAAAATAAAATTTACTGGTTCACTCTCAGTAGGCTTGGAGTTTGAATTGATAAGCTCGCCCCCTATTATATTTGACCTAAAGCATACTTGTGAACTGCGGTAGTACATTAATACAGCTCTGCTTAACCCTTCGGGAAATAGAGACGTAATGGTATAAATTGTAACTGTTCCTAGTATAAAAAAAACTTTCGAATTTGCTTCAACAAAGAATATAATAACGCAACCTCGTTCAAAATTCCCTGCCACTCTCTATTGCTAACCCAAATTATTTCCAATATAATAAATCACTAACTAAAACATTTCATAAAATACCGACGTAATCTGTACCTAGTACAGTCGCCAGCATATCAGGTTATACAAAATTGTTGAACTTCCCCAAATGATTTTAAACCTTAAAATGTTGATGATTAAGTTCAAAATCAACTGAAAACATTCGATATTTTGTGCGACCGACCGCGATCGTACATGAAGGTGTCGACACGTAACACATAGATATAAGTTGCCGACTCACCCCTTACTCGCGTGGTGTAACTTAAACCCTCAAGTTAGCGTCGAGACTAGTCATTTTCTACATGAACCGCCACGCCTACGCCTCGATAAATAATATCAAAATTTTGATTTTACACTTGCTGTAACCACAGCTTAGAACACGAATTTGTTTCATTCGAAAAATACTTTTATACTTGAAAACGTATTTTGGGTTATTTTCTATTTTTTGGACAAGTATGTGATGTACCTAGTAACGTAGGTAATTTGAAATATGGTGGTAGACTTGCATGGGCTAACATGGGACCCAAACATACCGGCGAACTTTCTTTCTACATACATACACCTCTGCCCAACCTTTCAAGAAAAACAGGCGTGATGGTATGTTTATGTAACATAGTCCTAATACATATTGTCTAGGCTATATGACATTTGACCAGGAATACGCAAGCTGTCTGTTCCGTTCGTATAATACTAAAATGTTCTTTTTTTTACACACGTTACAAAAGTCCAGGTCTTGAGATACACCCACAGATCACTAGTAGGTATATTGTAGGTCGCTTATTGTAAAGGGCAAGTCTTTGTCCGGTTACAAATTAAAACTTCGGTCGCTACTGGGGATTTTATATTTGTAACATACCATCACGCCTGTATTCCCCGAAGGGTTAGGCATAGGGGGCGAGCCTAATTGCCATTCACCGGGCACAAATCCGGACTCCGAGCTGCTACTGAGAATTTCATAGAAAAACTCAATAACACTTTGCTCGACCTGGGGATCGAATCCAAGACCTCTAGCGTAGCAGTCGCGATTGGGACCACTAGACCAACGAGGCAGTCGGCATTTTATATTTGTAGAAAACCAATACGCTGTTTAACCTGGGAATCAAACTCAGGCCTCAGATCAAATAAAAAGTTAAGATGGAACTTTGCGAAAAAAGAAGTGAGGCTGGCTAAAACTACGCCTATTCGTGTACAAACACAATTACACGCACACACGCACGTGATACGGTAATGACGTTTTGATAGACGTGTAGCGATAGCTCGACTCTGCTCGACCGACAAGTTAAGGCGTAGTTTCGGTATACGTGTGTGCTTGTAAATGTGTTTGTACACGGCAAGGTGTAGTTTTAGCCGGCCTCATTTCTTTTTTCGCAGTCTGAGACTCAGGCCCTCACACACTACTAAAGAAAATTTAAACACAACGACTAGAGATTCTCAACCCAAGGCCTTTTGATTAGGCCTTGGGTTAAATCAAATCAAATGTTTTTATTTCAAATAAGCTTTTACAAGCGTTTATGAAACGTTATTGACTCTAGTTGCACGGTTCCAAAAAGTTGATCCTATGGAGAAGAATCCGGCAAGAAACTCCATGGACACTCTTTTCAAAATAAACAAAACATGTTTCGGCGCGGCACATGACGAGCTAATGCCGACTAAAGTCTTGCGCAGTCACGCGCCTACTCTCTGCATGCATCACACTTATTAGCCTAATATAATATTTATAACTCACGGTAGGACATGGACGGATTAAAGTACCTTATTACCAGCATGTTTGTTTTCAAATTAGGGTTCGGTAAATAAATAAAAAGCTTGTCGTGTTCTCATACATATAATATTATTTTCTCGACAACTACTTCTAATCCAAACACGTACAGCTAAATTAAATAAGACGCGAACTGTCTGACTTTTGGAACTGAGTTAGGTACTGGAAAAATCTGAGTGACGCCGATGTCCTCGGATTACAAGATCTGTTATTTTACAAACTATCCTAGAAATTGATATAAATATTAAAAGTGATTTGAGATATTTTTTTTTTAGTAATAATGTTGCGATGTTTTTTTTTTAAATTTATATCTATAAATATGAAATGTATTTATTTAATTAGGAACCTACCCAAGAATATATTTAACCTACTTATTCAAGACACTTACAAAGTTTCAACTTTCCAATCTACTGAGCGCAGAATACTTACCTTCAAACTAGTAATTAATGTTTTGTGTGGTAAGCCAAAGTCGTGGGCTCAAGGACGAAGGTCGTAAGGTCAAGGTCGAACGTCTTAGGTCACAAGCAAAAAATGATTGTACCTGTGGCCTAAGCTACATTAATTTCGTGTCGTATAAAAATCGTAATTTACGTGTAAGGGACGCCGCTTAGTATATCGTAACATAAACGCGACTGTACTTGCTTCATACTATTTACTTGATTAAGATATTAATAGTGATAACTTGTAATTGCCTTAAAATTAGAAGCCGTAAGTTTTTTTTTATATTACTCAAAATCAATCCAACATAATCCAACTATATTATGTTCAGATAATGCTTCGATATAGTGGGCGTACTCCATAAAGGTCAAGATCAAATCTTAAGCAGAGAAGGTCAAACAACTTTAGAACCTCTTTTTAGGTGTTTTAAAAAGCTGTCTGCTGGACTCCACATATCGTTTCATCAATGTTTCTTTGCGTTTGCAAAGTCTTCAAGATTTATTACCTACGTTTGGTTCAAAAAAGGTTCTACGTACTTTAAAATTACTGGAAATGTTCTCGCTTAGATTTAAGCTTGAAAATTCTATTTGACTTATTACAGTCATTAATAAATGGAACGGTAAAATCTACCTACTCTTTACTTGTAGTATAATGCTTGGCAATTATGCTAATATTGCCGACTACAATTTTATTTTGTTTAGGAAACTCAATGGCACGACAGTAGTATAATGGTTTTGTATCTGCTTGTTCTGTCTTATTTTGTAGCATTTTAACGGTTTTAGCCGTTCTCATCTTATTTTTTGGGTTGACGATATTTATTTCCATGAAGTCCGCTGTCAGCTCATTTATCTGGCTGAGGACTAACTCTTTGTCTTGTAGTGAGTCTTCACTCTAAGACCTTGTTGCTTCACTTTCTATGGGTTCTACGTTTGTTATGGTCTACTCAACTCCATAATTCCTTTGTACAGTGATCGAGGCCTCATTTACAATTTTCGTTTCATTATTATGTATTTTTATATTATTGTAGTACCTACACACTCAGTCTTCCCAGCAAACAGCATCCCAAATCTCCCTTTCTGACCTTGACCTTATTTTGACCTTTTATAAAATTGCATCATTAGCTAAAAGGGAGAAATACTTTCCTATAACGGCCACTATTACCGATGCCGTCAACCCCGGTTCCACGGGTAAAACGTTTCCCGCCGTTTCAAAAGCAATTGTTAAGGAATTGAAGTTGACAGGTCCATTATAAGCTTTCTATGTTGTTAGCCGACTTGGGGCTTTGAATAAAACAATATTTTGCATTAAATTCGTGTAAGAATTGCGATTTCTTTTTTTTTCAGTAGCTGTTTTGTGTTGCTTCAGTTTTTAGTTTTACCATATTTGTATTTTAATCAAAATATAGTGGTTAGTAATGGTCTTTATTATCTATTCATTTTATTGTTTATTAAATAGGTAATTGATTAAAATTAACACTGTTCCTGTTATCTCCATAATATTTGATTAATTATTCTGTGCTAATTTTTTTTAAACTTACAGTTTTGATATTATAATCGATATCATCTATTTGTTATTTCTAATGACTAAAGTATTTTAAAAACCATAATCAAAGGTATTTTAAGTAATACTATTTAGTGTAACTTTATCATATGTTTACGACTTGATAGAGGATATTGTATTTTAAAACAAAAAAAATCCCTATTGCCATAAACCAGCCAAAAACGGTAGCAAGAGGTCATCCAGCTACAAGAGTTTAGGTTTATTCATTGTTATTTAGTTCATTTTGTTTTATTTTGTGACCTAAATTTTGTAGTTCCAATTCAAGGTGTATTTGAGTCACTCTTCTGTATATAAATAAATGCTGAAGTGTTTCAAACATCACGTTTCACCCGTTCCGTTATTTTCAAGAACCATTCACTTATTTTGCTGATTGCAACAAAATTTGATTCGAGTTTTCGAATAAAAATATATGTTTAACGAGCTCTTCAGCGCCGTTCAGTAAGTAGGTAGGTATTTTATCAAAAATATACTGAGTATGTAAATCAGAATAATGGTGAAAGGCTTGCTCATTACAACTTAATAATATTGTCTCGTACTCTATAATGATCTCTACGAATAAATTCATATGATATATTCGTAGAATGACCGCTTTTTAAATCTTTATTAAATTTTTTTGAATAAGCATATTCTACACAGTTTTTAAATTACTGTTTTCACAAATGACGTGAGTATAAATATTATTTTCTTAGAAAATTATTATCTTACAGACAGGGGTTATATATTTTTTTAAGCTGCAGACGTCTCGATTCTATTTTGAAGAATCTTAACGCCAATTTAAAGGCTTATTTTTTCTGTTTGTGTTAACATCTACTAAATCGTTATCGTTGGTTTTTCTTTGCATCTTATAACTCCTAATCTTCGGATTATAAAGGCCAGACAGCAGTCTAGAGTCATGGAAAAAAAATGAAGGCAAAATATACCTAACAATAATCGTAATCTTTTACTTCTATTTAAAATAATAAGGCAATATCATATTTTTTGATTCCAGGAAATTCTTCATCAATTTGATCTGGTATACTGAGCATACTTATAACTTCTACAAAAGGCAGAGCCCAACATAAAATATAGCTTGCGAACAAAAATTGCGAACTTTCACCTCCAAATGAATCCAATACCATCTCATCGATCCCTTGAATAATTCACCTTCATTTCAAAGACGTATCAATCACTCCATTCGTGATTCGGAAACTTGGAAACTTCATACAATCCAAGAACGTTACACCACATTTCTATACTTTGAGGAACAAAAGAAGCTTGTAAGACCGTAGCCTTAATGTCACTAATAACCTTGAAGCTTTGAGGCGATATTAATTTTCATTCAACCAAAATAGACGTATTACTTGTACTGACAGGTACTAATGCTCAAAATTATTCAAATTAGTTTACAGTTCTCTACGCTACTCAAGTTTTTTCTTATAAGACTTTACACATTTTTGAAGACTTTCTTTTTCTAGGTGTTAATCATTTCTAATCTACACATGAATTCGAAAAGACCGTGCAGGCGCTTCCTATAAACAGAGGAGTCTAATAAAAAGCATCTAAAAGTGCTCAGTTTGCTAGAAACTAGCTAATTCATCATTGTCGCAGTCCGTGCGAGGAAAAACTTCCTAATGACCTGCCAAGGTTTTTGTGGCTCATGAAGTAGTACGCGCTGACAGATGGAAAGGTCATGAAGACTAACTTTTGTAGGACGTCATTCAGCCTTAGTCTTTACGGATTTGTATGTAATCTTGATTAAGATAAAAACGGTGTTGATAAAAGTATAGCTATACAGTTTGCACCATCAAGCTGCCCTTTAGATGGCCCTTATTCCGTCGTAATAGTGAAGATTTTTGTACTGCAATGGATTAGTTTTACACATTGTCCTATAGTTGTGTTTCTATGGGAGCTCCACCATAATTATGATCATAATTTCACAGTTTGTTTGAGTATAATAACACTAGGTTGATTAGCATTGCCTATTAACATTTTGTGTGGGACAAAATTGATTTCATTTATATCGACAAAGGTTTAGTGACCCGCTTTTTAGTTAGCAGAATAATAATTTTAAGAACAACTGTGTTTCAACAAAATCAATAATAAAATAGTCATTTCAACGATTTTGAAATGAACCTTATTTCTGTGAATTTTACGAGTAGTACACACAATAGTTCTGTTTTTACCAAGTTTTTATCTTTACCCTTTATATTTATTTTCTAGGACAAGCGAACTCTTTAATGCCTCAAATTTAGTTTCATAAGTAGCAAAAAATTGGCCAAGTGCGTGTTGAAGAAGCATTAATCTGGATTCTCCAAACTACCGTAGAACTGGTTTTAGTAATATATTTGATAAACTAATCATTTTATATGGGCCATAATAATCTTGCGGTAAAGTCGTAAACAGTAGAACTGCTTTAGTTTGTAGGGAATACAAAAACCAAGGAACTTAAATTTACTTTATATTCATTACATAAAACGACCGACGTTTTTGCGTAACAGACATTAGGAAATTAGGAAATAATGCAACGTGACCTTTATTTTCTATTCATTGATACAAATTTGTGTTTCATAAGAATATACATTTTTGATGAAAATGGAAGTAGCACTGATTCTGTAAGAACTGTGATTATAGTTGTTGCTATGGATGCTAGTTGTTCATGAGTTTTATTGCAAATTTTCATATAAAAGGTCACAAATGTCATGATTTTGAAATTAATAGTACCTACACTATAAAAAGCTTAGTGACAAAATGTATCATTTTCTTTTTGACAGTCAAAACAATTTCATCGAGAAAATTTGCCAATCCCAAATTCGCCCCAAAGTCACTTCCACCCTAATTTCAAAGCGGATAATCTCAAAATTGACCTTTGTTTGTTATTTATCGTTTTACTATGAATCAAATTTCGGTGTTGTATCAAGCAGAAAAGTCAATAAAGACTTTAATCTTTGAAATGGCCCGAAGCGGGTTGAGACTAGAACAATCTCCTCCTGTGGCTAGTTCTTGAAAGTAAACGTTTATCGTTAACAAATTATCAAGTTGTTTATGTGTATTATTATACTCGTAAGATGGATGTGTTTACTTTTGAAACTTTCTTCATATAAACACGTGAGCTATATCTAGAAAAATAAACTAGGTATCTAATATTATTCTCTTGTTCAGAAGATTCGTTTCAAAATTCATATCGGTTTTCTTTTCCTTTTTTTTATTAAATTGTCGCTTTACCGCTCGTAAAGCTCACGTTCAGATTTTTGTGCTGCCTAATTTATGCAATCTTAAGTAAGCATAATTCTACATAAAACAAAGCGATTTTTGTTGAAGTTATCAAAAGCAATCAGAAAATATATACTGGTTTCATTGCAGCTAGTCCATCAGTAGAATTATTCGGTGTTTTAAGATTGATTTGTCAATTATATTCAAGTTCAACTAAGTTCGTTACACGTGGAAAAATTCAAACATTAAAAAAAATCAAAGAGCCTTTCAACTTTTATAATTCTAAAACCAAGACTTCGTAAGCTCTTGCCAACGTTAAAAGGCACTAACGACCAATAATCAGCTTTCTTCTAATAAGACGGTTTAAATTCCCAAAGATTTGCACCCGCGGATCTCAGTAATGAAGAACGACTTACAACTGCGAGCCAAATGGAATAGTCTTGTTCAATACCCTTCGATTTTTCTATATAAGTTTCTTCGCGTCCAATAGAAATAGCGTTGTCGAATAACTTCTTATCGTAAATAAGTTATTATTTGTGAAGTACAAAACCAACCAAGTATTTCTTTGTTTTGCCAAAATTACAGGAAATCATTTTGGAATCGGATATTCCTGTTGTAATTTATGTTTCAGTTTTGGAGCATTTGGGTTCTCGGGGATTTTGAATTTCATTGTTTTGGTTGGAAATACCGAGGTTAGAGGGACGGAATAGACAGGTTAGATTTGCTCTTATAAATTTCCGTGGAATTGTTAATTTGATTTTGTTTAAAGATTATTTGTTATAAACTGTGGAAAAAGTTCAACTAGAAAACTAAAATCATGTTAAAGTTGTCGGCTTCATTGGTCTAGTAACAAGAATGCTACTTCCTGAAGATGAAGAGTTTGTTTTAATGCGCTAATCTCTCTAAGTAACAATCGGTTTATATATATAATTATTTTTCATATGACAGCTACATTTATGAGGAAAGCTATAGGCTTAATAGCATCACGCTACGATCCATAGGAGTGGAGCAAAGCGGACGAAATCGCAGGGAACAGTAAGCAGGTATATTATAATGATAAAATATTAATATGCCTTCTTTACTCAGGTCATTGAGGAAAACGATATTTCATTGAAATACCACAAAGATTTAGACGCTCTCTATGCAGAGTAAAACAGAAATGACTGATGAATTACAAACAGTCAAAGGTGACTTTGTTGTAACAAGTGTTTAATTAAATCCAGCTTTAATCGATATAACTGTTGAGAATGTACATTAACATTTTAGGGAGCAGTCTAATACCACTTAAGCAATATAACCTACTATATAATCCAACACGTTATTGCCATACTCGGCTTCAGGAGGTGCATTAGTTTACCGGCCGCCGTCTAATTACTCCTTTGGAGGAGGATATTAGGGCAATATAGGTAAGTCTATAGCTAGAGGAGTGGAATTGGTAATAATGGAAGCTTATAAGCCTAGAGAGGGATTCCTGGAAGATTACTTTAAAAGAATAGTAGTGATCCTTAATTGTGATATTATTTTGAGGGATAGAAAATATAAGTACACACACTTACGCCTTTTCTCACAGTTGTAGGCAGAAACTATAGACCACCACTTGCATTCTTGCATATCTCTTTCGCTTCTTCCACATTCATACATCCTTTCATACAAACTAAATATAAGTATTTCGCAATAAATCATCATCCTCATCCTCCTAGCGTCTTCCTAGTTATGTTGGGGCCGGCTTCCAGTTTAACCAGATCATCATCATCATCATTCACAACCTGACTTCACCCAATGCTGGCTATAGGCCTCCCCAAGTTTGTGCCATCCACCACAACGTGTCTAACCAGATTCTGCTGAATATCAGTATCTTATATGAAGCGTCTGCCATCAGACCACCACAACCCAATTTCTGTGCAACACCGATATTCTAAGCATAGACTGGTTGTCAACCTTTTTGGGCTTCTGAATGTCACTTACGATTGTCGATAGGTGTTCGTATGAAAACCGAGATCGACGACTTTATATGCGCTCCAAGAGCCGGAGGAGTCTCGATATCTTAAGAATGGTCAACCATCTACATGCTGACCTTAACAGGTGCAGCTTAACCTAACAGATCTGTTTATCAGCGTAGTTCTAACTAATTGAGGAGCTTACACTTATTAAATTATACTTTTAATAAAAAAAAATATTCTAGTACTTACTTAACTTTAACTTCCATTCATATAACAGTTTCATTATCTGCAAATACTTTTCTAATTTCGCCATCTAATAGGTACTTACGAAAGCCTCAACAGCCCATATTTCAGCTGACCAAATTAACTGGAAGCTAAAAATTAAGGCTCCCCGAGCTCCTCCCATTTAAATGGTTTCTAGGACAAAATGAGAGATGGGCGGTGCCGATGTCTTCGCCAGAAGTTTTATTGCGGGTGCCGGGAAAATCCTGTTTTAAATGGTATTAATGGAGTATTTGGTATGTAATTGTGTGTGTATGTGTTGTGTTTGCATACTCATTTCGATGATTGGAGTATTAAGTGTGTACACTTGCCTGATTATGAATGGATTAAGGAGCACATCATGTAAATTAAAAATGAATAGAATTTTTTATTTTTTTTAAACTTACTCGCAATGTGGGTCGCACATTTCTAGTATTCTTGTTAACCCCTCGTACTAAGCTAAATGCTTGTATTACGAGTGGGTTCATGTCGGTAGTGCAATGGGTGAGTTTCGAACCGGCAACCACATGATCGCATGTCCGACGCCCTATCCATTAGGCTACCACCGCTTCTAACTTCTAATTCATAGAGTTTAAGTGTACAATCAATATTCAAATCTAATAGTTAGATATTAAGGGTACATAGTTCACATTGAATGAACATATAAATAGTCATGCATTTCTACAAAGGCCTCCTAATACATGTCAATCTTTTAAATGGCTAACGTAATTTCAAATTTGTTTCCAGATAGGAAATAAAGATCTATTTCCTGGAAATTCTTCTTCTTCTTTATCTGGAAACAAATTTAAAAGCGATCCTATGAAGTTCCATTCACGCCATTACATATAGAATAAGTAGCATTTTACTTTTCTTGTTGCCTTCGCTTGGCCAAACCCCATTATATAATTCTCAAAAAAATCCTTATTTTACTTTTACCTTTGACCTTTTAAATATACACTTTTCTTAGTAATATGATACTGGCCTTCCTGTAATTTACTTAGTTACCCGTAATTTTTCCTCAAATAATTACGAGCTTCCAAATTGAATTCCGGTAGAACAAATAAAGTCATCAACGTAATTTTGATATTATAATTACGGAACAAATTAGTGTCGCTCCGCAGCGTCAACGTAAATTGATAAATCAAGTTTGCGTCTTTGAGTGGTACGATGAAATAAAATATGTACAGAAAATCCAGTCATTCCTTATGTGGTACTTAAAACCTTCTTCTGCACAGGTATCTGATGGTATTATTTTCATTTATCTTTAATAAAATCTTTTTATGTATAGAAATGAGATGATAGTTATATTGTTTTTTTTTCTAAACCTTAGAATTGAGCTCTCTATCTTTGTGTCCCTCTTCTTACAAAGTTCTACCCCCTTTTGGCACGATTCTTCTTTTTTATGTTGTAAAACGCCATTTTGTAGTTGAATATTTGTTTTCATATAAGCTATAGCATATAAATAATTACAGCCTAATTTATTATAGCTTTTAAATATTCGTAATTTAGTATTTCTGCTTCTGCGGTATGAGGTTGTAGCAGGCCTGCTGCAATTAATTTATATTGTGGCAAGTTCCTACACTGAAGGTTTGTTAAATCGATAGTGTAATATTTGTATTATTATTTAGTAACTGTGATATGGTTCAGATTAAATAGTGCATGAATGACATGTTTATTTATTTGCTTAACATCTTGTTAACGATTTACTGCTTTGTTGTTCGTTCATGGGATTATTCATGTTTGTTGAACATGAGCTTGTTGTTGATTGATTAAGTAAGCTTTAGAGAAAACATAATTATTCTAATTGAAGTCGTGTGAAATTGTGTTTCTCATATCAAGGTAATATTAGTCAATCAGTACTTCGTTTCAATTTTGGTCTATGGTTTTATTTTTACCATTCAAATTCCAAAGTATAGTAGCAGGCAGCCCTGAAATCTGAGTTACAATATTATAGCTTATTATAGTAAACAAAATATAAAAGTGCGCTTACTTTATCTAAAATTAATCCATTATAGAAATAAGTACACGAGGCATAGAACAAGGTAGTCAATTCTACTTACTTACTGCTTAGTCCTTACAACAGTTCTAAGTTTTATAACATCCATCCATTCTTTATGTCAAAATTTTATTTTATTTCTACCTTTTATTCTAACAAATAAAAACGCGACTCATTATAATTGTGTTATTCGTTCCAATCTAGCTCCAATTGGCTTTGATTTTATTCAGATTGTAATTCCGAAATATTTTTCATTAGTTACTTTTCTGAACGTAGTATAGCTTTAAAATATTCAAATTAGACGCTTTCTGAATAATTTGGATTCTAGTTTCATTCGTTAATTACTGCAATGGCTATGTATTTTATGTTATGTATTTTTGGACGAGATTTCCGATCTTATACGGTGACTTCCTTTAGTCTCTATTTGAACGTTTCGTCTACGCCAACCATAATAGTTCTTATCAGCCATCAATTAGGTTGTTTAATTAGATGGTTAACACTTCACAAAAAATCTACAATTTTTTTAATAAATCTACTAAAAGCGCATTATGTGCCTAACTCAAACTCTCGGTGTTGAAGTGGCGACGCGACATGCGCATAGCTGGATGCCACTGAACGTTCGACACGATCAATCGCTTTTTTTGGCCGAGAGGCCTTTGTTTAGCCAACGTTTTGAATTCCGGCGAGTATTAAATTTTCAGTTTTGGTATTGCAGATTCGTTTCCGAGCCCATTAACTACAGCAGATGATCAAACGGCCCAACTGAAGATGACTAGGTACTACTCCGGCCGTGCGAGACACTACTACCTAAAAAAAGCCTAATGAGACATGTCATGATTAGTAATACTGTTATCATCATCATGCGCAGCTTTTATCAATCCACAGCAGGTTAATAAACCTTCTTTCTTACACACCATGAATCCCACTTTAGCGTCAATCTCGTCTTTTTTAAAAACTTCACTTAAGACAGTAATTTGATTTCGAAAAATTCAATCAACATGCTGACTTTTGGAACATAGGCATGCCATTATCATAAATTACCCATTATATCATCAATCTATTTTTAATGCAGCACCACCACGGAAATGTACCATGTCAGATTGTACACTGAAAGATTACCCTAACATAATGTAACATTGCTTTACCAGAAATGGTATTAGAATCGAGCATAATGTATCATCCCTCAGGAATCTTTCTTATGTTATTTTTAGCACCTGCTAATATATTGTGATCTTTTTTTGTGTAGCAAAGTAACAATTGGCACTAGTCAGTGGCAAGATTTCCATTATTCGGCCAGCACATCAAGTTTCCACAAAATGAAAAATTTTCTCAGTTGATTTTGAACTTTATCTTCAACAATTTAAGGTTTAAAATCATTTGGAGAAATTTTACAGTTTTGTATACCTTGACCTGTTGGCGACTGTACACGATACATTTCTACAAAGTATTTATTGTCTTTTACGCGAAAAACTTTTGACAATCGTGGATGCTACGCAGATTAATTTCTAAGTACTAGTAAGTATTTTGAAGTAACATGACTATGTTTGGTCTCTAATTTTGCTTGCACAAGTTTTGGACTAGATATTCGGGTCACAAGATGACGTCGATTGTCAAAAGTTTTTGGTTTAGCAGCTCCCAACAAAGGTTGCAGTTAAGTCCAAAAATAAATTTAACGCAAAACTTGTCTGCCCCTTCAGGTGCTTTGCTTAGTCGTATTGATTCTTCTGTAGTACCTAGTAGTAGTAGTATGTTAGGTAATGCCACGTAATAAAAAGGTGAATACGTGGCATCACTAGTCAAAGTAATGTATGACTATTGATTTCCAATATTCTAACCTTTCAAATGTTTCTGACGGTTCTCAAATTCTGAAGGCTAGCATGAATATTAGAAGTCATTTAATTATTCATCTCTTTGATCGTATGAGAATGGAAACGTTTAGTTCATCATAGTAGTGATACAGGTAAAACTATTTATAGATCAGTGTATGATTGTTTTTAACTGAAAAATTTACATTCCGAAATAGTTTCCTCATAAAATGTTTGCCTATGACATTATTTTTAAAGACTGGTCCAACACTTGGAATCGAATCCACAACACGTGAAGAATCGTTAGTGGCAACTTTATACCTACCGATACAAAATTTCGGTGCCAGCATTGTCTTATCGCAACATTACGTTTAGCATTTTCTTTCTTCAAATCACCATTATAATTTTTACATTACATAATAGTTATCATAAATTGTCACCTTTGTATATAGGTAAACTAGGTTTCCGCCCGCAGCTTCGCCCGCGTGGACAACACGATTTTGACTGTTTAGTTTTTTCCAATTCTGGCGGGAAATTGAAAATTATCCTTACATATCTTTCCGTCCGCTTCTTTGCTCCGGTAGTCCACAAAATTTGCCAAACTTTATTAATTTCCGAAATATAATCGCAGCTTATATCCTTTCCCAAGGTATAGTCTATTTTGTACCAAATTTCGGCAAAATCCACTCGGACTTTCATCCCCTATTTCATCCCCACACAGTTTGAAATATCAAAAACCCCATATCAAATATTTATTTCTTATCAAGTGCGTAAACACAAAGTTTCAGCGTTTATCTTTAACAATGACAAACTCCCATACAAATTTTCATCCCTTATTTCATCCCCTTTTTTACAACAAAACGTAGGTTATATCCTTTTCCAAGGTCTAGTCTATTTTTGTTCCAAATTTCATCAAAATTGGTTCCGGGGTTAAACTTGAAAGCGGGACTTTGTTTGAACTTCTAAACGAACTTTCATCGCCTATTTCATCCCCACACAGGTCAAAATTTCAAAAACAAATATTTATTTATTTCTTATCAAATGCCTTAATATAAACTTTCATGGTTTTATCTTGAAAAATGACGAACTCCCATACAAACTTTCACCCCCCATTTCAACCCCTTCAAAACTATTTTTTGCAATAAAAGGTAGCCTATGTCCTTTCTCAAGCTTTAGTTTATCCCAATACCAAATTTCATCAAAATCGGTTGAGTGGTTTAGGCGTGAAAGCGTAACAGACAGACAGAGTTACTTTCGCATTTATAATATTAGTAGGGATGATATTCTCTTAAAACTTTTCTGATGAAACCTATGTAAATATAACAATATCTATGTTTAGCAACCTTGAACCAAAAAATAACGTATTTACATTTAGCTATGCAAAAATATAAATATTTAGGCAAAAGCAGTTTATATTTCCCGACTATTAATTCAAAGGAATAACAGAATTTCCTCCTACTAAAATATAAATAAACAAAATTTTATTCAGATGTAAGAATCTCTGGGGACTTGCCAATAAGGGTCAAGGACAAGTATTTATTATTCCAATTACTGATACTCAATTAAGAGATATAAATATATTTGGCTTTGAGGAAGTTTTCATTACATTTCAAGCTAATGTAAATAGATTTTATTTAGATAGTAAACTCCAATTGAATAAATACGTATGCCTTAAAGATTGGATTGGATGAGCTTCCTAATGATTTTCCATTAAAATAAAACTAGAGCAAAACTTAAGAGACATGATTTTCAATGACATCAAATATAAAGTGCAAAAAGTAATCAATATTGTATCATCTTTCAAACAAAAACCGCTAAATATTTTCATAAGCAAGACCAAGTCACCAAGAGATAGATAGATAAACATACAGGTATTGTCTATAAACATGGAAATGTTTGTTTTTGTAAGGAACTAAAAAGAAAAGATGAAGTAGTATCATTACATTATGGCACTACAACTGTTCCACATTCAGTTCTCCATTGTAACAAGACTTTAGAATCGGGTCCAACCTAGATAAAAATCCTGTGTTATCCATATTATAAACTATCTGTGTGCTTAATTTCATTCATTGTTTCACTTCTGTCATTCGTTTTTGCGTGATTTATTTAGTTTGTAACTTTCAAATAATATTGCTTTTATCGCTTGGAACGCCATCTATGGTTTATGTGGCAGAACTGCGCCCTGGAGTGCTACATTGAGGATTCTCCTGTTCAAACATGCTACCTGCAGTATTTGCTCGGTATCCCAGATCTTTGTTCCATCTTGGACAATCTCAACATCGTTTGAGATCGATTTCGGAGATTTTCATTCATTATGGGGAACAATATATCCGCGATTGTTGTTTTATTATTACTACCATCACCAGATCTATCGTAAAATTCAAGATTTGAAACTGGGTATCGAGCAACTATACTACATTGGAGAACAATCTGAACTTTAAAATAGATTTAATTTGATCCGTGGATAACCACGAATGAATACAATTCTAAACACGGCACATTAGTAACACAATCCTTATTGGTAAGTTTAGTCTATTTTTTGTAGGACAAATCTGTCGTTATTCCTACACTATTTTGCTTCACAGCTTAATGAGTGCTGCCTTAAATTTTCAGAGGAGCTAGAACATCTATCTTCTACCCTTTTTAACTTCCCACAGAAAAGGCCAGAACTTCTTATGAAAGGACGAAATACACAAAAACACCACATTTCCGTGTACGAGGCGCCAACAATTGTATCCTTTCGCTCAGGTCTGTGCCCGGAGGCGACTCATTCAGGCTCCCTCCGTTCATATAACATGCATTATGTGTGCCGACATTCTGGGGACACAAAGAATTTCTTCAAAGACACCCTGTACCGCATTCGTATAATGTCAGCAATATTTGTTAAGATTTTGATCGCTTTTTGAATATTATGTTCAAGGAATTTTGAATTCGTCGTATTTTGAAATCGTGTGCGTAATTGAGAAATGGTGGAATTGTCTTTCTTTTGTTCTCTTTATGCTAATGTTCAATACGTAATTTGAAAATGAATTAAGTAATTATAGCTGGAAAGAAAGTTTGTAACCTATGCATTATAAATTTGATTTAATTAGTTCTATAACTTATATTCTATGGTACTTTAACAATAATAATATGTCTGTCTAGATATTTGAAAATCTTGAAATACCCAAATAATAGTACTCCCTTAAAGAAAACCTACCCGGAAAACTTTCCTTTGTTACTCACAAGACCATTATTCATTCGTTTGAATTACAGCGCGAGAAATAACACAGTTTTTATCGTATGAAAATGATGAATCAACGTGGCGCGGACGGCGACGCAAACATAAATCATGATACAGGAGCTTTGAATTATAATTTATTTTTATTTTAACGTATAACAGCCTGTGACGTAATGGGTATATGAGCAGAAAGAGATAACAAAGTATACGAAGATTCAGAACATTTCTAAGACAGTGATTTAGTTTTATAAGATTTGTTAGAAGGTATTTCAGAATCCTAAGGGACGGTTTATAGGCTGATGATACTAATAGCAGAAAAGACCTAGTACCGATGAGTCCAGAATATGGAGGATTTGCTCAAGGTCCAGGTAGGTCAATTCCTTTCAATTCAATCGGCTTTGGAATAATTTGAATCGATATGGACTAAAAGTAAATGATGATTACCATGAGGAAACAGTAGTTGAATATAATTTATAGAATATGTAGGATAATTAATTAATATACAGGCTTAAGATTACACTTGAATAAAAGGTAAATAATGTTTCTCTAGTAGAATTCCTAAAATAATCTTGAGCAAATTATATTGACGTACGATTGAATTCACTGATGAATGATCTTATTATGTTTAGTTAGTCTAAATACAAATCAAAAGATACAAAATAAATTAATCCAATAAAACAAGAACTTAAGGTTTGAATAAATTTGTTCCCCAAAAAAAATACTACAATACCATGAAACTCCGACGAATTCCCCATTTCGCGTGCCTACTTTGTGTGAATTAACCTGTAATTTATCTACGTCTCCATTATAAGTGCGTGCCCTTTTAGGGGACGTGTTTTTATTCATTTCCTTCTTAGAAAGTTGTCGTGGGACAACCCTAGTTGTTATTAAGGGTAGTTGTAACATAAAATTGAGTTTCAAAAGTTGCTAAGACTTGTTCTACGCTTCAGTACTTTGATTTAAAGTTTTTTATTAGATTTTATTTATTTTACTGTTGTCTGTTTTGTGGTGTTTGTGTATCTATGCAAAATTTTAAGTGTGGTTTTGCAAACTGTGACATATTTTCACTCGGACTGAGATAAATATAACAAAACACATCGCTTTTAATGATTACGGAATTAGATGAAAAATCACTTAGCTTAGTTTTTAAGATTTCTAGATTTTTTAGGGTAACCTATACATATTATTAGAAAACGATGCGCTTCTCTCCGGCACAGAACAGATATCAGCACCCACGGCATGTTAAGGGCGTTGAGTGACCGGTGCGACTGCCCGATGCTTGGTCGATGGGTGAGACTGCACACACAGGTAGGCTCTAGATAGCTGTACTCGCATTCTACTATAATTATTATGCCTATTTTGTGATTTTTATGTGTGTGTATTGTGATATTTTTATGTTATTTGTGATTAGTTTTTATTATGATATATTATGTCATTTGTAATAATTATGTTTTGATGTCAATGTGTACTAATTTAAATCTATGGACTTCAATGTCTGCAAATAAATGATTATTTATTATTATTTATTATTATACAGATTTCTAGCAGTATTCTTCCCAGGCTAGTAATGAATCTATATAAACACCCAAAAACTTAACTGAGATTTTCAAATTGGATTCCGATTAGCTGGTTGGTATACCTATCTAATAACTTGAATGTTTGACTTGACCTTGAATATGTAGGCAACACACTAAGCTTGACAGTAAGCTTGAAACTGTGTTATCAACATATTATTTATTATCGTACCTACAGCTACAAAGTTCCTTCCTACTACACTCTCAACTACGAAAAACCTTAACTCAAATGCTCAATTTAAATGTACGGAACGAAGTTGCTGTTAAAATTAAAAGCTCAAACTTATGCATAGAACGCTCGCTGTGAGCTCTTTGCTTTAACATTTTTAAACACAGCGCCATCTACCGTCAGAGCGCGGTAACAAAACCGGAAATGAGCGAGCGAGACGGGAGAGCACTCACTTCCGGCCTGAATCACTCGCCGGAAGCGAATAGAGTTTTCGTAATTTTCTCGTTATACCTGCGGCATTTTTTTTAGTATAACGCTATGAATTTTTACCTGTTGAATTTCGAAGTTTCCTGTTATTACGTTTTTCCGTGTTACAGCAAATTTCCTACATTACGTATGTGAGACCATTTCGTAATTCTATCTGAGGGAAACGCGCCTCGTTTGATGTGTAATCGTTCATATTTTCACGAAAATGTTCAGGTATAAGCTTCTTTAGTATGGTATTTTAGTGAGTAACTTTGGGCATTGAGAAAAAATCCATTATTATGGTATGATTATCGCAGTGATAGCCTAGTGATACGACCATTGGACTGCCAAGTCAAAGGTCTCGAGTTCGAATCCAAGGCACGCACCTCTGACTTTTCGAAGTCATGTGCGTATTAATAATTAATTATCACGCGCTTAAACGGTGAAGGAAAACATCGTGAGGAAACCTGCATGCCTGAGAGATTTTCTTGACGGCATGTGAAGTCTGCCAACCCGCAGTAGGCTAGCGTGGCGGACTACAGCCTAATCGCTCTCGTACTGAGAGGAGACCCGTGCCCAGCAGTGGGACAATGTAATGGGTTGATGACATGGTATGATTATGCATACATACATACACTCACGCCTTTTTTCCCACAAGGGTAGGCACATGATTATATTATTGCATTCATTATCTTTTAACATATTTAAAAATATTTTTAAATACAAAATATAGGATAGAATAGAATAATCATTATTTTTCACTATAATAAGAAACAACAAGGATATAATTAAATTAAGGGTACAATAGCGGTCTTGTCATCTAAAGCAATACATAAAACATAAAAACATTTAAAAAATAAATATAAAATAGTAGTTCACCGGAATCGGGACCAGGGTCCAAGGTACCGGTAGTTAGAACTCCAAGGAGAGGAACCTCCTACCGATACGCGCCGTATCAGGGAGTACCGCTTTCTGTATCAAGTCCTTAACCCACCTGCCTTAATTATATTATTATTCTTATGCTTAGGGAAAATTTCAAATTTAACAAGCGTCTGTCCGCTACCTTTGATAACCTATTGTTAGATAGTCGAACGAGGAGGGTACTTCAATAAAATATACGTAAGGTATTTGCAATATAATTGTATTTCGTATGAAAGGTTTAAATATTAGTTATGCACAACAGAATAAAAGATTAGAATAATAATTCAAAGTAACAATTTATATCGTTGACTTTTAAGATATCGCTTTTAACAATACATTATACATTATAATATTATAATTCGTTAACTTACACTTGACAAAGTTGAAGGATGCGAACGTTTCCACAATCGGACGAGAACTGAACTTGATGCTTGTGTAACAACGTCTTTTATAAACGTTAGCTGTCAAGTAGTGGGGAGGTATGACTCACGAGTTCACAACGTGAACTCGTTCAGTGTTGCACAAACAAACAAGTTTTACAATTTAATAATTTATGGATTCTAACAGTCGGCCGTCCTATACCAAGTACGACCTCGTGCTTGATGACACTTAAATTATAGACATAAGTTGAAACGAACAATAAGTATTGGTATACATTTATATTTTGGGACTCTTCCGTCCGCAAATACATAAAATAGGACCCTTCCGTCCAAAAATACATATAGCAGGACCCTTCCGTCCTAAAAATTACATAAAATAGGACCCTTCCATCCAAAAATACACATAGGACCCTTCCGTCCAAAAATACACATAGTAGGACCCTTCCGTCCTTTAACATACACATAGCAGGACCCTTCCGTCGTTTAACATAAAGACCCTTCTGTCTTATAAAGTTCTAAATGAGAATAATAATATAAAGGCCCTTCCGCCTTAGCATAATAACAATAATAATATACGTTATACAATATGTATCATTCGAATCAAAATGCTGTATATTCAAAGCTACAAGTTATTCTGATTCGCTGGACAACCCAGTTTCGCTATCATGTGGCCTGCTAAAGTTTAACCAAGGCTTAAGTTTATCGACAGCAACCACAGTAGAATAAGACCTTCCTCCCTTTTTTGTGAGAGGGGTATCTTCCACGTGGTATCTGTCGTGATCCAAGACCTTGGTTATTCTATATGGGCCTTGGAATTTGGGAGCCAACTTTTTACTATGCCCAGTCGATGGCACTTGACGCTCAACACGTACCAAGTCCCCTTCCTGATACTTAATTGGCGTGTGACGTTTCTTATCATAATATTTTTTTTGTTTCTCCTGGTTTGCTACTATATGATTACTAATCTCATCCCTAATCTCAGAAATATCTTGTTCACTTGTATTAGTTATATCATTCTCTATTTCTGAAATAATTTTATTTTCACTACTCCCTGTTAACCTTATCCCAAATAGAGCCTCTGCGGGAGTACGATTAATCCCTTTATTAAAAGTGTTATTCAATCCCCATTGCACATCTGATAGATGATCGTCCCACTTATTTTCAGCTGTACCAATGGACTTTGCTGTTAGTGAATCTACAATCGTTTTATTATACCGCTCCACTTGTCCATTTGCTCTGGGTGTGGCAACGGCATTTAGAATATGTTTGATACCCTTATCGTTAACAAAAGCTTTGAAGCTATCGCTTGTGAAGGAGGTGCCCCTGTCCGAAATTATCCTCCTAGGGATTCCAAAAATTCCGAAATATTCTTTGAGTATTTTTATGGATGTATTAGTTTTTGTATTTCTAACTGCTTTTAAATAAATATATTTAGTGAACGAATCGATGACGACTAGTATGTACATGTTACCCTTACTGCTACGCACAAAGGGGCCAGTGTGATCAATGTGTATAGTGTCAAAAGGAGTAGTTACTTTCGGTATTGGGTGGAGATAACCTGGTTTCTTGCCCGCTGTGGATTTAGTGTATGCGCACTCTAAGCACGAATTAACATACTTCTTTACGAAGTGTCGCATTTTTGCGAACCAATAAATCGATTTGATTTTCTCCAAGGTTTTATCGACACCAAAATGGCCTATATCATCATGGTTTTGTTTCACGATTTGCCAACGCACTCCTTTTGGCACAACCCACCGATCTCCGTCAGGAGTAACTCTGAATAATTTGTCATTCTTAACTTTAAAATTGGATTTAATATCGGGTACGTCATCAAACTTTGGATCCGTAAGAATGCCTATTATTCGTTGTACCTCCTCGTCTGCGCTCTGTACAGTAGATAACCATGCAGATTCCACTACTGCAAAAACGCTTAAATTCTCTGGCTTAAGTACTGGGTTCCTACTTAAGGCGTCAACATGGGACATAGATGTGCCTGGTTTATATTCTATAGAGAAATTATATTCTTGCATCTGTTCCCACCATCGCGCGACACGAGGAAGCATATCTCTTTTTTGAAAGGTAGCTTTCAACGAGTTACAGTCAGTAATTATCTTAAATGAAATGCCAACTAAATAAACCCTAAATTTTTGAAGACTTGAGACAACTGCCAATGTTTCTAGATCATACGATGAATAATTTTGTTCTTCGGGGGTTGTCTGCCTACTAAAATACGCAACCGGTCTTAAAGTTAAATTTTCGTCCTTCTGTAAAAGGATCCCTGCAACGCCTATTTTACATGCGTCTGTATGTACCTCCGTGTCTGCTTTAGGGTCATAAAGGGCTAAAGTAGGTTTTTGAGAAAGTTCTTTTTGTAGAATTTTAAAAGCGGTCTCTTGGTCAGGCCCCCATACCCATGCAGTGTTCTTTTTTAATAAATGGGTAAGTGGCTTAGCTATAATGGAGAACTTCGGAACAAACCGTCTAAAGAAACTGGCTAGCCCCAAAAACTGACGGACATTATGCTGATTTTGAGGGGTCGGGAATCGTTCAACAGCTTCAATTTTTTTAGAACCGGGACGTATACCGCTTTCCGATACTTCGAATCCTAAGTAGTCTACTGTATTTTTGAAAAAGAAACATTTAGATGGTTTTAATGAGAGCCCTGCATCTCTAAATAATTTTAATACTGACTGTAACCTGCTCATACCCTCCGAAACAGTTTTACTTGGGATAATAACGTCATCTAAATACGCTAATGCTTCCCCGTGACGGGCATTTCCTAGTATTTGGTTCATTAACCTCTGGAATGTTGCTGGTGCGTTAGCAAGACCGAATGGCATCCGGTTAAACTCATAGTGCCCATCGGGTGTGACGAATGCGGTTTTGTATTTATCTTTTTCGCAGATGGGCACTTGGTAATAACCTGAAGCGAGATCCAACGTGGTAAAGAATTTATTCCCTGCTAGGATATCTAACTGATCATCGATTAATGGCATTGGGTAATTTTCTTTAATGGTTTTCTTATTGAGTGCTCGATAGTCGATGCAGAAACGGAATTCACCGGTTTTCTTTCTGACAAGAACTATGGGACTAGCATAAGGTGATGTGGAAGGGCGTATGATGTTATTATCTAATAATTCCTGAATCATTCCCCTAACAACTTCCTTTTCGGTGATTGCTAGTCTGTAAGGCCTATAAACAACCGGTTGATCGTCGATAAGGTCTATTTTCATATCACCAATCGACGTACTACCCAGTTCCGTAAGATCAAATGCAAAACACTCTCTGTAACTATTGAGTAGTGACAAAAGTCTTTGTCTGTCGTCAGCAGGAAGGTTATCAGCAATATTTAATTTTGATTCGGTTAAAACGCAAGACTCATGAGCTGAACAATTTGCAATATTTAATATTTGACCGGTGTCCTCTTGGTGGGCTATTCTACCTCGAGCTAATAAAAAACCGGCTTGAAAACTTAATTTTAATTGGGGAGCGCAACTAACAACTATGTTTCCAAAGCCTCCTTGAATATAGTATAATCCAGATAATACAGAGTATCGTGCATATCCTTTATATCGAATGCTACCTTCAACAAATATCTCCCCTTGAAAATTAGGATTATCACTGTATACTTCTACAACAGAAACCCCTGACACTTCAATCTCATTCTTACAATATAATTTTATTTTGAGTGTTGAATTCTCAAGTAACCCAAGGCCGGATATATCTAAACAATCGTTTGTTTTCTTAATGAGTACATGCGATTGTTCAGTAAACGTTTGGCCAATCATAAGAGGAACCTGCATAACATCGTCTGGGACTATAAGAAGCTCTAGTTCAGCAGAGGCACTGTCTAAAATTATATTCACTTTAAGTTTCCCAATAACCTTGACCATGGAGTTGCCGAATCCCCTTAAAACTGGTAAGTTCTCAGTGTCAAATTGTGTACCAATTCTACCGAAGTCCGTGTATTTAATCATGGAACATTCGCTTCCTAAGTCTACGAAAGCCTGCATAGAAATTCCATTAACAATAGCCTCTTTAAAGTATTTTTGGTTTGGCTTTTCGAGATTGGTCGTACTACGATATGCTCCATTGCTGGCTACCCTTAGAATGTTTTTATCCGGGGCCGAAATTTTAGAATAGCATTGTTCAGTCTCATGGCCTATTTTACCACAATTACTGCACTTCTTAATAGGGCGCTGACATTGGGCAACCATATGTCCTTCCTGCTTACAATTGAGACAACGAGGTGGTCTACTACCAGTTGTGCGAGGCTGTGTATCGCTATTTTTATTAAGGGGAACTTTAGTAACTTTGCGGTCGTTAAGGAGCTTAATATTCCTGACATTACGTAGATAAGATAATAATTTATCAGGGTCATCAAACTTAACAGCTTCTGCACCTAACCTTACAGATCTGTCATCGATACCGTGCAAAACGCATTCCACCGCGCGAGTACCTACTATACCACATCTATTTATCAGACCTATCTTCTCATAGTAATATTCTTCTAAAGAATCAGTAAATCGAGCCCGTTTAGCCAACATATCGCTTAACATCTGTCCGTAATTTTCCTCAGAGGGAAACGCGGATAGAAGTTTTAACTGCCATTCGTCCCAAGAGTAAAGAACAGAGGACAAACCCTCGTACCATCTTTTGGCAACGCCACGCAGTTTGGGTAACGCAAAATGTACAATTTGTTTTTCACTCCAACTGTAAATGCTGGCACACTCGTTTACTTTATGAAGCCACATGGTCATCGTCTGTTCTTTTCTTCCGGGATCGAATTCGGGAATAGTATTTTGCAGAGATCCTAGCTTATCCAACGAATCAGCCTGGTTAACTGTTTTTAACAATTTAACAATTTGGGAAAGATCCATATTATAAGAATGTACTACTGACTCACCGGATTTCTGGATCGGCTCCTGTTGTTGGCTCGGTGAGAAGTCCCTGCGCTTATGGCACCTGCTGCGCAACGACTCCATACGTTGGCTGCGCGACCGCTCGTCGCGTCGGCTGCCCGACCGCTCGTCTCGTCGGCTGCGCGACCGCACGTCTCGTCGGCTGCCCGACCGCACGTCGCGTCGGCTGCCCGACCGCACGTCGCGTCGGCTGCCCGACCGCACGTCGCGTCGGCTGCCCGGCCGCACGTCGCGTCGGCTGCCCGACCGCACATCGCGGCGGCTGCCCGACCGCACGTCGCGTCGGCTGCCCGACCGTACGTCGCGTCGACTGCCCGACCGCTCGTCACGTCGGCTGCCCGACCGCTCGTCGCGTCGGCTGCCCGACCGCTCATCGCCTCGGCTGCCCGACCGCGAGTCTCGTCGGCCTACCGGCCGCTCATCGCGTCGGCTGCATGACCGCTCGTCGCGTTGGCCTCCCGGCCGCTCATCGCGTCGGTTGCCCGACCGCAAGTCACGTCGGCTGCCCCACCGCACGTCGCACCGGCTACGTGGCCGCTCAGTGCACCGGCTCCGTGACCGCTCGTTGCACCGGCTACGCGACCGCTCGTCATACTGGATACCTAAAAGTACTGCATTAGGATTGATAGTTGGTACAACCTTTTCCCGCCCGCGTACACGTGCATCGCTGTCACTGCGTGTTTGCGATGTCAATATAGGGCTCCTTGGTACATCTTCCAAGCAACTGGCAACACTGCGTCGTACAGGGCTACGTGATCGTTGTCGGTTGGTTTCAACAGCAGAGCCCTGTGCGGGCGATTGTACCAATCCAACAGTAATGTGGTCCATTTCGTCTGAAAGTAAACATTAAAAAAAAAATTACGCAGATAGTCCGTTCACACGAATAATTGATTCATTATCCCACTTCTGAGATGTTAGATAGTCGAACGAGGAGGGTACTTCAATAAAATATACGTAAGGTATTTGCAATATAATTGTATTTCGTATGAAAGGTTTAAATATTAGTTATGCACAACAGAATAAAAGATTAGAATAATAATTCAAAGTAACAATTTATATCGTTGACTTTTAAGATATCGCTTTTAACAATACATTATACATTATAATATTATAATTCGTTAACTTACACTTGACAAAGTTGAAGGATGCGAACGTTTCCACAATCGGACGAGAACTGAACTTGATGCTTGTGTAACAACGTCTTTTATAAACGTTAGCTGTCAAGTAGTGGGGAGGTATGACTCACGAGTTCACAACGTGAACTCGTTCAGTGTTGCACAAACAAACAAGTTTTACAATTTAATAATTTATGGATTCTAACACTATTTACCCAAAAGGAAATTCCGTGTATTTAAATTAAAGGTAAATACAGCAGAATTATTAATAGGTATATTGTATACGTGGGCGTTAACATTTTAAATTTTATCAGTAAACATAATCGTTACATTGTTCTAATTTATCGTGATGTTTTATTTCATCATCATAATCAGCCTTCAGCAGTACATTCCTAGATTACGCTCCCAACGTTTCTTATTCATACTCACCTTAATCCCACAGGGATAGGCAGAAGCTACAGATTGCCACTTGCTACGACTCTTGCATACATCTTTCGGTTTTTGCATATTCATACATCTTGTCATTCACACGCGCCGGTTATTCAGTGCGTTATTTGATATTTCGCTGTCCGAATCATGCAGCTTCTGACATATTTCGCTCAACCCAACATTGGAGGCACCCCTATTATATCAAATTGAATTTAAATCCAAGCATAATGGAGATTTATAAAACACTGTCATAAATAAAAGCATTACATTTTGAATGAAATCCTTGTCATATTTGTCTACTCATAACTATATGGCGCACATCAACATTAATAAATTTGTTGCATTTCATTTACATGTCATTGGGATTCGGTCCTACTGGTTGTGACAAATGAAGTTTTAGTGATATATCTTCGTATGGATGCATGCTCAAAGGATTAGCCACCTTTAGAGGCAGTGGTTGGGGCACAAAGATCGGAGAACTTATGGCCGCTGGGGCATAAAGGTTCTCGAGGGGAAACCACGCACCGAAAAACGCAGTGTAATACGACCTCCCAGTGATAATAACTGCAGGAGGATTACCAAGTCCAATAAGGGCAAACACAGCTGTTTAAAAGCATCCATCTCATTTTACTTTTCGAGTTTAATAACTTGTCACCTTTGAAGTCAAATAAATTTAAATAGGTATGTAATGTTATTACCATACCTAACTTTTAGCATACTCTGTGTTCCTCTTCTCCAACTAACATTAACATAAACAGCGAATCATTAACAAAATTGGTAGTTTAGCTTTAATCATAGCTAATACAGTACCATATGAGAAAATCTAATTAAAATCCCCGGGAACCTTAAGTAGTTCCATTAAAACTAATATCTTATCCCGGCTTTGGAGTTTCTTTCGAGATTATATTGTTAACGAAGAAAATCTGGCTAAGACATTCAACTCTTTGACATTCAAGTTTTGTAATAAATTTGCTGGTCTCATATTTAAGGTCCTTATAGTTGTTATTAAAGTAGTTTGCATATTAATTATCTTTTTTGACAGCGGGTAACCCTTATATACTATCAAACTTCATGCTGTCCCAAGAGACCTTTGGGTTACTTACACACAGTCTCACTTATATTTTAAAAGTATTTCGTATTTCGCGGAAGTTTTCTGCAATTCTCAAAAGGACACTGATAATAATACTAGATCCCTAAATGTCTCAATCTCAAAGGATCTTAAAAGCTTCCCAACTCTGAACTAGCCCCCCGTCTCTTTGAATGGATACCAAGGTTTGTATTGTTATTTGGCTCACTAACTTTACATCTTCGTCTGGAGGCCCAAGATCTTGCAGAATTTATATTTCATGAAATCTACAAATTACGGGCCCCATTGATATTGTCACAAGCGTGGCACTACCGGTCCTGCTGGCCGAAGAATCAAGCAGAATTATTGAGTTTGTTATCTAGAAAATTTTTAGTAGCAACTCGGAGTTTAGATTTGTGTTTAGTCGACCTCTATGCAAGACCTAAATTATACCTTCGACATGTATACATCAAAATACCTGTATTCCCAGATTTAATCTTCTGAGAAGATTCTGGGAAGCTTGTTATGTTGTTTATAAAATCCATTTTGTGCTCTATGAGCTCCACTAGCTACCAAACTTACTTAAAACTTCAGTATAATGTTAATCTTCTCAAACAAATTCTGTGTGTACAGATTTCACACATGCTTCGAAGTTACTACATAGAAACACACCAAGTAAATACATATAAATATATATATACATGTAATTGAACTAAGTAATAGCTTCATTGTAGCTAGTATTGTTTCTTTATGATAATAGAATAACTGTTTATATGTATATGATATGGGTTGGGCTATTCAGAACGTTTACAGAATATAGGTAATAGGTAGGTACTTATGTATGTAAGTGCTAGTGTTATAACCTTGTTGGTCTAGTGGTTCTAACAATGATTATTACACTAGAGAATATAGTTTTGATTCTCGAGTCGACCAAAAAAACCAATAACAATATTGGGTTTTTTCTATGACACTCTCAGTAGCAGCTCGGAGATTGGATTTACATACATAAGAATCCTATTATGTTCCCATTGCTGGGATACAGGCCTCCTCTCGGAGGGAGTAGAGCGTAATCCACCATATGTACCTAGTACGGCTTCCTCACGATGTTTTGCTTCACCGTTTTCTTTATAGTTTGGATTTGTGCCCGGTTAATTCCAATAGACTCGACCCCTATTACATGGGACATAAATATACTGGCGTGATGGTATGTTATGATACAATATATTTTTTTGGTATTGAACGAAAATATGGTTTACTGCTTCCATCTAGCCGTCAACTGTGCAAATGAAGCCATTATACCTTCTAGCTAAAACTACGCAATTTATTAACGGCTAGGAAATAAACCACTTACTGCTCCATGTAGAGTGAAACAAGCTTGTAATTGAAGTGGGTTTACCGCGGTACTTAAACAATATACCGATTGAAACTATGACCTTATTGGAAGCCGGTATACCGTCAAGTGGTTGTTTTGTGAATGTTTTAGGTCAAGTAAATAATAATCGAGTGGGCGTTATTAGTTTTTCGGATTTCGGAACGTTGTTTTTATTATTGTTGTATAGTTTGACCTTTTAGATAGAACTTAGTCAGAGTAGCGGGGGTGGGTTTGTAAATGTGGCGTGAATTAATTCCATATTGAGTTGTTGGTCCCTAGCAACATACCGTGATGCCTGTATTCCCCGAAAAGTTAAACAAAGGCGTATGGTACACCTACAGTTCACTGGATATTTGGGTCCTAAGTAAGGGGGTTAGTCTGATTTGTGCCCGGTTCCATTAAATAGAATCAGCACCCCGAGCTGCTTCTTAGAATTTCAAAAATAAATATAATAACACTTACCACGATTTGAGAATCAAACCGAAGTCCTCCAGTTTAGCAGTCGCGTTTACGACCATGAGACTAACGAGCCAGTCAGTTTCCAATATATTTTTTTGCCTATAATTAAAGTTGCTACTAGCTGTGGTTTCACCCGCTGTTTTTTTTTGTTAATTGAATTGATTTAGCCGTTTCGGAGAACAGCCCTGACAAACGGTTTTTTTTTATTGGTGGTACAGTATATACAAAAGAAGCTGTTATTTTGATGTTACATACAGACACTTTAATTTTATTTATTTGCTTAGATGAGTTGGAGTAATGAGGCAATTTTTAAACACAGCTTCAATAAACCATTATCTAAACAAAAATTATAATGCTTTGAATACACAATCAAAACTTGTCCAATTAATTCGCTCATCACAATATATCATGCAATCACAAAACTTTAAAATTAAATCACACAAGCTTAAGTTACCCAAGGGAAATCACGTTGAACAATGTATGCTCGGCCGTAATAGCAAAGGCATGCTTGCGACAACTACTCTTGTAGCCCACTTTGAGCTCGAATTACCTAATTGTTAATTATGCCAACACGGTATAAACGCTATATTTGTGAGCGACGCACAAGTCTGCTCCTGACTTTAAAATTTAAAGCGACGTTTTACCGAACGCTTATTATGTTGCCTTTGCTATTTTGGATTTCGACAGGAGCTGTTTAGTTAGTTAAACATACCATCACGCCTGTATTCCCTGAAGGGTTAGACAGCGGTGTACACCAACACTTATCGGTATGTTTAGGTCCTATTTAATAGCCTATTGCTATAAACCAGGCACGAACCCAGACTCCGAGCTGCTACTGAGAATTTCATTAAAAAAAACCAATAACACTTTGCTCGACCTGGGGATCGAACCCAGAACCTCTAGTGTAGCAGTCGCGCTTAGAACCACTAGACTAAAGATTCATCAGTTTATTCATTTATTCAAGATAAACTACTAGATTACTTTTTTAATGTAATTTTTACACTACAGACGGCACACGCCCGACCTTGTTTTTGATGGGAAGAAGAAGCGGCGAAACAAAATCCCCATTAACACGTTTATGTTTGGATGCGTTTTGGAAGCTCTCTAAACTTTGCTATGAACCATGCTGGGATTCTAGCTAGATTTGAACATCTGCCAAAGTCACGATTGACATTCGTAATTTGCTCATACTGTTTATTCCATCTATAATGTCCACCTCTTCCATGCATCTCAGTGAAGAGGTCATATTGATTGAGCCCCAGAGGAAATGGATAACACAGCCTACAGTAATCTCCACAGATCCCCCCCAAGCCTGTTGTATCCCAACGGGTCGTAAACGTACTAACTCACCACCAAGATAAAAGATAAAGTTTGCCAAACGAACTCCAAATCTACTCTTCTCAAATTAAGGTTGTCCAGAAGTGGAAAGTTAAGTTGGTATTTGCGAATTATCATCAAAATAAACGAGAGACATCAAGTGGCGTCCTGTATAGACAAGTTAAAACTTTAATGCGTCTGAAGTGTTTAATCTCCGATTAGGTATCTTTGATTAGGTCCTTAATTATTATTATAGTTCGACAAAGCGGAACGGAGTAATTCTTTGGTGTTATAGTCGGATTTATTAGTAAATGAGTTTGATGTTTTTAACCCTTCAACTCCCATATCGTAGACACAAATTATGTTTTGGGTCTCAAGTGAGATTGAATCGTTGTCACTGAATTAATCAAGCGCAAATTGTAACTCTTTGCTTTGAAGTCCAAATTACGCTAATCTAAAAATGGCTCAAATTTATTTCTAGACTCAATTCTTTAGTAATATTGAATCTACCATTCGATTGAAATTATGATGTAATGCAATCACAAAATTGACTAACCGACAAATTACCAAATGTTGACAGTCTGACGTATACCAATGACATTAGATTGGAATTATATTTTGAACATAGTAACCTTTCTGATTTGAACAAATGCACAAATTTACAAATATGCTGCCTTATACCATAAAGATTAACAATAATTCACTGACACTTATTTTATAATTCTAGTTAGCTTAACTCGGACCACTAAAAGTATTACTAGATATGTCTTTTTTTGTACCTACTAAAATCTGAACTATTCCAATTTCAAGCCGCGTTTAGTTTTAATATGTACTTAAAACGATTTTCCTACCTAACGTTCACCTTTTGAATTTTATAGTTTGCGATACATCTACCAATTTATCTTAATCTACTTTTAAAATTTCATTAACCTGCGCCGTTATGTTAATAAGAGTCAGTTTCGCGTAACTTAACGGTAAATGTAAGTTGGTAATCGTGTTTCTGCTTCCCCAAGCCTCCTAAATTATGAAACGAGGGGAGTTTTTCGAGGAGAAGCTAATTTGACTGGTGATGAGCCATCCGTATCCTTCAAATTGTAATAGGATAATCAGAGATTTAGGTTAATTAACTTTTTCTGTATTAGTTTAGCTTGGGATGGTGTGTCTCGTGGAATCAATTAAGTAATTATTATATTACTCTATTTATCTTCGCGGGTTCAGAATTGTTTTTTTATGACCGATTCTTTATATTTTTTTATTATCTTGTTTCAGTTTCTCTGTCAATGGGTTAAATTATTCTTTTGTTGAGGTCTTGTGACTTGTGTGCGTGAGACTGCCGGCAAAGGTAACCGAGAACTATGTTTGTTTTTTGGAAAAAAGGCACTTACTTGATGAATTGAATCTACAACGAATCTATTCAAAATATTCTTGGTTCAAAGCATATCGGTTAAGTGATATTATAAGCCATTAAATATAAGAAGCGTTGCATAATTGATTAGTGCGCATTAAGAAAGAATTTAAAATTCATTAATAAGCGTGATTTATTACAAAAATAATTGCTTCTGTTACTTTTAATTAATTTACGAAGTATTTTACAATTACTGCCAAGTAAGCCTCCTAATTATACAGTCAATATTTTAATTGAAACCAAGATTAAAAATAACAATTATGTTAAAATATCTCGCAAAAATATTCATTTTATTTAAACAAATTATAATCATTGTAGACGACCAGACCATTGTTGAAATTTTATCACGTATACTAAATCCGCAAAAATGGAGACAAGGGACATATTACAGTGATTGTCTCAATGGCTAGGTATGTTTAAGATACCCGTGAAAATGAATGTTTACGAATGAAAACTAGACAAGAAATATCCACGGAAAGTCCATCTTTTAACTGTCCTGTGGGCTTCAGTAAAATCAACAATGTGTGTTTGCCAAAAAAGAAGAAAACATATTTTATAGAAAAGTTTCCTGTAGTTTTTGGGACTTGTCCTCAAGACTTTGTTATGGTGAACGATCTCTGTTGATTCCAATAAGAAAAAGACGTTTCAAAGTGTTATTGAGGACTGGCAATTGTTCCCCAGGTTATTTCCAGGAAGACAATAATTGCTGGCTCGAGGTAAAGAAAAAGAAGAAGAATGGTTGGAAATGTATAATGCCGGGATATATTAAAGCTTGTCCACTGGGGTACGTTAAAGTCAAAAATAAATGTATACAAAAGGAGAAGTAGGAAGAACACTCTTATTTGTCCAGGGTGACTGAACGTGAAATGTGTGTAGATACCTACTGAAACAGCTTATACACAGCGAATTATTTTAACTCTAAATAAATACCACGAATGTTGGAGATGTCTAGTTTTGCTAAATAGGTATGAAAAGTAGGAGTGTCCTGGTAGTAGTAATGTCGCGCTGGCATGTCTATATGTCAGCATGAATGGGTCCGCACGACCGGGGAAGTACTACCATCCCACAGAATATCGACGTCAAGTAGCAGTATGCATACTGTTGCGTTTCGTACGGTGAGTGTGAAGCGGAGGAGGGCCAGTTCCTCCCTCAGTCCTCTACATACCTTCTCCTTTTCTCCCTCTCCTCCCTTTTCCTTAAATAGGCTCGGCAAAACATCGGGAACTCCTTTGATTTTGTAGATGTCCATGGGCGGCGATGGCTAATTACCATCAGGTAGCTCGCCTGTTCGCTTGCCGAGTTATTCCATTAAAAAAAAAAGAAAAACCACTTCAAACGATTACTTAGTGTTTGTATTCGGATTATATAGTTCAGACAATTTTCAACTTTTGATAATTACTTTTATTGATAAACAGCAGAACTGCGCGTGTGTGTATAAATTCAATCGTAATTATGTTACTGATGAATGTATGAAATCTTTTTATAAGGTGCTTATGGAAAGAAAAGTTAAGGAAATTGCGTAGATAATTTCTAAAATATTAGAGAACGTAGACTATTTTAGATTTGCCGGTTTTTTTAATGAATTTATTCATAGCTGAGACAGGACATTGTCTATCGGGTCAGCTAGTTTATTTTAAAATATGTATACTTACTTAGATTTTTCAGACGATAAGCTTTTGTTTTACATACCATCACGCCTGTATTCCCCGAAGGGTTAGGCAGAGGTGTACTTTTTGTACACCCACAGTTCGCCGGTATGTTTGGGTCCCATGTAATAGGGGGCGAGCCTATTGCCATTCACCGGGCACAAATCCAGACTCCGAGCTGCTACTGAGAATTTCATAGAAAAACTCAATAACACTTTGCTCGACCTGGGGATCGAACCCAAGACCTCGAGCGTAGCAGTCGCGATTGGGACCACTAGACCAACGAGGCAGCTTTTGTTTTAGTTCTTCATTATTTGTAAAGATGATGTTGTTCCAATTCTATTTTTTCAATACTCGACTGCTTCGTCACCACAGGTACCATAAGGGTTTGTTATAAAAATTGTATATCATATCTCGTAAAATCATCTTCTAAATTCAAATTTTTCATTCCTCTGTTTATTGGGCCTAAATATTTTTTCATACAACTAGATATAGCCAAATTATAGCAATAATTGGTCACTTTCCAAGTAGTCACCTACTTGTAAAAGAATAATTTGTTGATATTTTCCTCTTTGATTCAAATACTTTGTAATTATTGTTTTTGGAAAAATAAAACAACTAAATTATTATTTGTCCTTAAAAGTATTTATGAGTATATTTTTGTGAAAAATATTATCAATTTTAAATAACATTTCTAAAACAAACAACATCCCGAGATGTTCAACTACCTGAAAACACCATATTTTGGCATCTAAAATATAATAAAAAACAACCAGAACCGTACAAACGATATATCATAAAAGCAGACAGCGAAACGGGCGAAGCCAAAGGTTTTATTTTACTTCGCAACAAATTTATCGCTTCCCACTTCCTGTACGCTATTGGTGTGTGTACATCGATGACTATGCTCCGATGTATATCTGTTAAATAGTGGCAGGGGGAGCAATGAATAATGCAGTTGAGATTTTTTAACGCAAAGATCTCTGAATGAAGTAAGATGAGAAAGTAGGTCAACCGAAGGTGAGGGACTATTTGTATTCTTGCCAGTGAGATCTAATTTAACTTGATTAAAACGATCAGCTATTTACATTATTTGTTAACATGGATGAATTTTGTTTTTTTTTTTATCAATTTTAAACAAAAAGGAATCGTAATACAATATGACTGGTAACAATATTTCAAAAAATGTTGCTTTATTCGTGTGCGTTTTATAGGATCTATATTTTATGCAGCATAACAACAACACAAAAAGTACATGCAAACTTTCAAAGCAACTATACATTTTTGGCAAAATTCACTAAAGATATGGAAGTAGCCAGATTCAGTCACATCGGCTGCCAATGGATGCACTCAGGCAAATTGCTTGGCTATTAGCGACCAATTCAATTACCCCGAGAACTCTCCAACATCTTAAAGTAAGCCTGCCTTTGAACTTAATAAACACTACTAAGGTAATTTTAATTTTAATTGTTGATATTTTGAATATTTTTTCCATCGTTTGTTGTTTAAGAGATTTTAGCATTTAGTTTATCTGAATCTTGTTTATACATGTAATTAAAATATATAAAAAACTAAAAATAAATAGCATACCTATTCAGCAGAAGACGATGTTGCAGACACTATAATTATGAATTCTATAGTTCCACTGGTGTTGTATAGGCGTTGTTGAATTATTAAACATATTTAGGCTACGTTTGCTTCTAGATTTTAGTTCAGCCTTTTATATGTTAAAAAAAATATTAATTTAGTCTATAATTTCACTAAGAATATTGAAGTACATACCAAAAACATGTATAATTAAAAAATAAAATATTCAAAGTAATAAAGATAATGTCTTTAGACTTCACAGGTCACATTTATTTTCATTAAAATAACAATTAAGCTATCTGGATGATTGTTTAATTTATAACCACACAAAAGTCACACATTAATTCACAACAACTTTAGGTGCTTAGCATAGCAGAGGTAATATTAAATTCAACGAAATCACTGAAACTTGTTCGCAAAATCCAACCTGGGATTCAGGCCTGAAACAATATTTTGCTTTCATTTGAAACAGTGTGTAGACATGGTGAGATTAGCAAAATAAATACAGAATACATTAATTCTGCTATATTATTATGGTCTGGTTATGCATTGTTTAGTATTTATGTTTGCTTTTAGATAGTTGATATTACATTATTTAGGTACGTATCTTACAATATTGTTTTAGGTCTAAAACTTTACTTAAATTGGACTTAAACTTTCTATTGACTCTTTAATAGCGTTGGCAAAAGTGACGCAATTTTTTTTTATATTATGTATGATTAATTATAACCCAGTTAGTAGGTACGATGGTAGTGTGGCGTGACCAAGGGAGCATCTTACTATACTTTAAATGATCAAGAGTATGGTGTCAAAACAATAAATGAATTATAACCACAGCAATACTATATATACCTAGTAGCTGTTAATATGCGCAAAGAGAAGTAAATTGTACAGATTTCTGGTCTTGTGAGTTTAAGTCTTCTATGTCTTTTACAATTTAAATATGTCCATGTATCCATGATATTGTTTAGACATAAAACAATGATCTGTATATTACAGAAAATATGATAAAGAAGATAGATTCCCTGTTTCATTCCGATTCTAAATTACAACTTCCATTTTCCATATAAAACTGAAGATGAACAAGGCTGTGAAAAAAGAAGCAAGAAAAAAGTGGTAAACAATACCGAACACTGATTACGGGAGAATTGCCGTTTCTGTGCCGTAACGGTATAGTGGAGCCAATCACGGCGCATTCTCAGTCATCGAGCCTCGCAAATAGAACTGCAAACGGCAAAAGATTCCGACGAACGATTTTAAACCGGTACTTGCAATGATTTTACTAAGAGATTCTAATTTTCGTCTTACTAACAACAATATTATTTGAAATTAGAAACACGAAACGGTTATCAATCTCGGGAGAATTAGATGACACTTTGACACTTTGGAGCATCATGTTTCACGTTTGATAGTGATTAACATACAAAACGTGACTTATTTTAGTTATAATCTACATTAAACCTTAGCCATATTATTGTTATAATTTTATTGTAATACCAGTAATATCGTTCCTCAGAATACACGCAACTGTTTGAAACAGATGAGAAGAAAATATTGATATCGGACCCAATGCCGTTCACAATAGAGGCTTTAATTTATTGAAACCCCGAAATGGAGCAGAAACGATACAGTTTTATGAGATGTGGCCAGAAGAATGGATCGCAGGATATTTTATTTTTCTAGAAAATTCTCGGTAACTTTTCAATGTAGGAAAGTAACACGGTTGGTATAAAAGTAAGTGCATTATGGGCACATAAAATCTAATAAAACGTGCAAGACTCAATAGTAATAAGGCAAAGCAGAGAAGAGGAATCGAGAGAATTTTAATCCATAAACTAGAGTAGAACTAAAAGAGGTGGTATTCCATGTTACATTAATTGCAATAACTTGAAACTAAACTAGACTGCCGCGTTAGTCTAGTGGTCCCTAGCGCGACTGCTACGCTATACGTCCTGGGTTCGATTCCCAGGTCGAGCAAAGTGTTATTGGGTTTTTCTATAAAAAAATCCCAGTAGCATCTCGGAGTCTGGATAAGTGCCTGGTTAATGGCAAAAAGCTCGCCCCCTATTACATGGGACCGAAACATACCGGTGAAATGTGGGTGTACATTAGTACACCTCTGCCTAACCCTTCGGAGAATACAGGCGTGATAATCTATTAAACTAGAAACTAAAGGTGTTATAAGAGCATAGGTAGGTAGGTACAATCTTTATATCACCTTGAAGCCATCGTCTGAAAACCAATATGTCACAGCCCGTCCAGCCGGAAATTAAAATATTCTGGAAATTGAAGGTGGGCGACAATTTTTCAGGACCAAAGTGTTGGAGATGAATCCTTAAAGGTACCTTTGTGATACTAAATGTGATTTATATGAGGTCACATTGACCTTCGGTGTGATTTCAGGAAATTTGACTGTTCGATAAATTTCGTCTAGCATTTTGAAATATTATTATATCTTATAAAATAATGTAGGTACACCAGCGATGGTAATATTGCGATCGATTTTATATTAAGCATACATTCTTTCGTCAATAAACTATTGGTTTGTTGGTATTTTTAGGTACGTATTATGCATACATAGAACGCCAATAGCTACGATTTTCGCATTCTTCTGTTGCTTCGTTCACATTCATACATCTTGTGATACACTCTCGCTGATTGCGGGTTCTTCCCGTTTGAAGTCACTAATAAGGTGACGAGTGAATCGGTTTCTTCTAGGTAAGCGCGCTCCATCGATTGCAGTATCGCTGAACTTCAGGCAAACAGGCGATCAAGCGTGGGCTTATCATGAATAAAAAAAAGGTTGGTATGTGTCAGCGGCTCTTATTTATTCTTATTATTATTGCCTTTATCAGTGTATTCGTGACCAGTTAAATGGCAATAGACTCGCCCCCTGTTAAATGAGACCTAAACATACGGCCTAACCCTTCGGGGTATACAGGCGAGATGGTATGTGTAATTCAAAACTTAGCTCCAGTAATGCGATACTATATCCAACGTCTGAAAAATACAGTGACCTATTCTTAGTCATACCAGTTGTACGTAACATGAACAATACATGCCTAACACCGTTTAATAGTACAAATCATTACCCGAACACATTTCTAGAAACAAAAAAGGGTGAACCAGTTCTATTCAATGGCCTTGCGTCACGCAATATTATAATAACAACAGTTTTTGTTTGCGCATTTGCCTTCATAGTTTTTCTGCAATTCCTACTTAATTATTTTGTATTAGTAGATTTGTCATTGAATTCTTTGGCGGGATTATTGATATCTTAGCGAAGCCAATGTCGTTAAAATATTGGCGTGTTCTTTTGTTTTTTTTATATTTATCTAAATTAATATTATAAAGAGAAAAGATTTGATTGTTTGTTTGTATTGAATAGGCTCTGAAAGTACTGGACAGATTTGAAAAATTCTTTCATCAATAGAAAGCTACATTATTCCTGAGTAATATATTATCCCGTAAAATAACAAGAAACGTATACTCGATGCGGGCGAAGCCGCGAACGGAAAGCTATGTTGGATATGTACATATATCGATTTTATGTTGACCAACGCATCTGAAACGTACTAAGCAAATAATGATACGGTTCGTCTTATTCAATAATATATTAAAAGTGAGTAAGTTTGATAAGATTTCGTTACACAAGTTTATATCAAAATTAACATCATACTGAAAATGGAAAACATTTTTGTTCTCAAATCTTCTCCATAAGAACGTATTACTTATAGAAACAAAATTCTCGATTTACTCGAGTTTTCAATGAGCTAAGTCCTATAAAACTGACAGCGTTGGGAACATTTTACATTCAAAGACCTAAATTCACACAATACAGCTGACAAAATCAAAGGAGCGAGCACAAAGCACTTCCGGCGCACAGTGCGACGAAATAAAAATTCACTTGCCAAAAATTATTCTCGTAATTTAAATACACGGAACCCAACAGACGTCGGGACAAATGTAAAATGGAATGTAACTTGGGGAAAAAAATCGCTTTTAGTCGCAAACTCGTAGCCGTGTCGTTTAGATGTATGAATTACTGTGCACCAGTAGTATTTATTGGTAGAAAATTAATTTCCCAAATTTCTTACTGATATAATATTTTATATCATTTTACACAATTAAATATGATTTCATTTCACACAACAAAGTAGTGTCTTAAACTGTGTTATTATTTTAGTCGTCCTAAGCGCGATTTCTACGCTAGAGATCTTGGGTTCAATTCCCAGCAAAAGTTTTTTGGTGTTTCTATGAAACTCTCATTTGCAGCTCGGGCACTTTTACATGGGACCAAAACATACCGGCGAACTTTGGGTGTACATTAAGTATACCTCTTTCTGCCTTTTCCCTCGGGGAATAAAGGCGTGATGATACCTATGTTATGTTAAGGTATAGTCTAGTATACCAAAATTAATAATAGTTACAGTTGATAAGGGTATAATGAACGTTAACATTGAATAAAATAAACATGAATAATCAAATTAAAAGCCCACACTGTATTAATTAAGCATGCCTATTTTATGTCTGTGAATCAACCTAAGGTACCATAAAAAATATATTAAACACTTAAAATAAGCACTGACAAAGCCTAAACAGCCAACCACGTTCAATGTAGACTTTTCAGATTAATTGTCACGCTATAAAAAATTTTTTTTTTCCTACGAATTAACTTTAAAGGGAAAGAAATTCAACTTCTCACAGTTAAAAACAAAACATAACATGCCATCACGATTGTATTTTCCTAAAGGTGAGGCAAAGGAATAGTTAATGAACAAATAATGTACAGTTCGCCGGTAAGTCTAGGTCCCATGTAATAGGGAGCGAGTTTATTGCCATTCACCAAGCACAAAATCAAACTCCATGGTTTTAAAAAGATTTAATATGGCCCTAAGCCAAAGTAACAAATTACAGAGTCCACTAACCACCAAAGTACAAAAAGATATTTCTAGGCAGGTATTTTTTAGGCATGTTTACAAAAAGATAGTTAAAAGGTAAGGTGGCATTGTACGACATCGTACTTGCTGTAAAGCATGTCATGTCGGTTGAAAAGCATATTTTCAACAGATGTCACTAACGTCACCTCAAAGACGTAAATTAAAAATGTGAAGGCAAATTTCGAGTAGGCGGGTGGGACTCGCGGTGGCTTAGCGGTCATAGCATCTGGTGTACTTAACCAGAAGACGCAGGTCCGAAACCTGCGGTCGTATTTTTCTTCACTAAAATAATCTGAAGAAATACTTCGTACCGTACCGAAATCGTTCGTTTATTAAGCACACAAGCGCGCACAAAAGTGAGAGATTTAGCATCACTAAAGTTCATATTCATATTCATATTCTTTATTGTATACCATAATGTACAATAAGGTGGTGTAATTAGACAAGAATCATTATGGACCCTGTAGGGCACAGCACTTTTAGAAGAGAGGAGGATTTATTTTTACTAACCACGGTAGTTACCAATTAAAATTATTGGGTATTATAAAATAAAGGTATGTTATTATATTAATTATAGGCTTTGTCTTACATTATTTATTTGAATTATTAAGCATATATATATATATAAGTTCATATTATAGAGAAGGAGTTCTGAAATATATTGCGGTCGAATCTCAACCACTGGGCGACCACTAGTTAGAAAAAAATGCATATAAATATTAAAAACAATTGTCGATTAATTTGTTCCTCATCAGAAACTTAACTATCGATCGTTCCAAATTAGCACAGCCCATACCGCACGTCTCCATGAATCTACGAACTCAGACGCACGCGATGGCCGCATAACTTACAAGTTATGGGACGTCTGTGACAAGTGTCACTTGATTTATTTCGACCCGGTGCCACTGACGCTAGTTAATTAGTGGTTATGCTGTACCGGGTTTTGCATTTATATTTTTTACAACTATATTGCAGTGTCTGTGGAGTTTTTACGTAATATAAGTACCAAAGAAAGGAAGAAAAAGGTTTTATTTTGTGGCGGCGATTACAATCTCAAGTGATCTCAAGCTTCGTGATAATTAGATTGCCAAGTCAATAGTCTCGAGTTCCACCTGTAACTTTTCAAAATCATGTGCGTATTAATAATTAATTTTCACATCACACGCTTATACGGTGAAGGAAAAACATTGTGAGAAAACCTGCATTCCTCGAAGGTTTTCTTGACGGCGTTTGACGTCGGCGAACGCGGCTAGCGTGATGGACTATAGCCTAATCCCTCTCAGTCTCAGAGGAGATCCGTGCCCAGCAGTGGGACAATGATGATGATGATGACTAAGATTACAATCTCAATCTTGGGTACTGTCCCCAGTAGTAAGACATTAATATATAATGGTTTGATGATGACTAGCTACAATCACTATCAAATATATCGAAGCGAACAGGCTGTTCATAATTATCTGAGCAACTAGAGAAATTTAACTTTATCTCAATGGGATAAAATACATGTCAGAATGACAACTGCCGTGTGTAGTTCATTCGAAAACATCCTTTTTTCTGAGATATGGTTTAATTTCTCTAGTTGCTCAGATAATTATGGACAGTCTGTTTGCTCCGATAGGTATATTTGATGGTGACTGAACCTACAATCAATGCTACTATTACAATGCTAGTGAAAAGTTTTTTAAAAAAATAACAATTGTTAAAATCTTTTTTACATAATCAAACAAAACCCAAACATAAAAAAAGCAGCTCGTTATTTGTGCAACCAACCGCATAGTATTTCAAATCGCAATTTTTATTCCCTTTTCCGCTGCTTTAGTGTAGTGTATTCACCATTATTTCAATTCGCACGCGATTTTTATACAATTCCGTTTGAATGCAAAATAAACTTGACATTTTCATTGATGAAAAGGTTTCTTTTTTAAGCCACTGAGCTGTTATATTGTATTGAAAGTTTATGCATACATTATGTTTTTGTATACACTGTTTTGTATAGGTACATGTCACAATAAAATAGAATATAATTATAACTAGTGATATTTTAACAGAACCTCATTTGTGTTTAAATAAACACCTCAATCAGATTACAATAAGTGCCAACCGATTTTGACAGAAAAAAACTGTTTATCTGTTTATCAAAATCGGTTGTTAATAAATGAAAATTGGCCAGCTACTCAAGAATAATTTAGACGAAACATTTGTATAGGATATATCTGACTTGGACGATTAAAAGGTTCAATATACATGGGTAATTCGTTAGATTTCAATGGAACTAAAATTTACGTCTCAAAAACTACACAAAGACCATTACAGACAGACGTACAAAAAACGTACGAAACGCCTGTGTTTGTCAAAGGCTCAACATCGTATTTGTTTATGAAAATACAGCCTAATCCGTATTTGCGCAGGCCGGGCGGAGCAAACATCTATCGCTGCAAAAATGAATATGTAACTGAAGTGTTGGTGCAGTGTTATCGGAGGGCGACTCTCGAATTTTAGAGGGATTGTATTGCATACTAGTTATGAGTATATGACTTAATATACGCCTGTATTCCCCCAAAAATTTTGGCAGAGGTGAACAACTACATCCACCACATTTCGCCGGTATGAGACGAGACTATATATTTATATGTTAGCTTTCCATTCGCCCACGTGGAGTATATGTTTCTTATCATTTTACGGGATAATATATAGCCTATGTCACTTAGGAATAATGTAGCTTTCTATTGGTGAAAGAATTTTTCATATCGGTCCAGTACTTTCAGAGCCTATTCAATGCAAACAAACAATCAAATCATTCCTCGTTATAATATTAATTTAGATAAATTAATGAAAGAGGACGAGACTATTGCCAGTAACCAGGCACAAATCCAACAATCCATCTTAGTCTGCCAACACTCATTAGGCACGCGTCGTGGACTATAGCCTAATCCCCTCCTAATAGGAAAGGTAAACTCAAACCTGCTATTCCTCTTTCTTCAAAAGGCCTGTTCAGATATTTTCCTACATCGTAAAACGCGCATATCTGATAATACTTCGGCTTGGACTATAAGAAGACCATGATTCTCGGAGTTTGTTACAGCGTTTCATCTTAGATGTCGGTAGAAAGGATCTGCCTACGCCATCTTGTTTAAAAAAATCGACTTGTAAAAGTGTCTTTAATGATCTATTGAAAGTTATAAAAAATACAATTTATCATTATCATTTATCTCTCGTTCTGAGAGGAGACCCGTGCCCACTAGTGGGACAATAAATGTGATGATGATGATACAATATAATATATGAATCTATATTTATGAATAAGAAAAAATAAGTATATTAGTATCGTTGCTAGTAACTGTAGCGTTCTATAGTTTGTATCCCCATTGTGACAAACAGGTGAGTGTGTATGTTTACTGAAAATGGACAAGTCAGTCACAAATAATAATGTTTATAAAAAAAGCATACATTTTGATGTTAATAAAACCTACGTACCTCTAAATAAATGCAAAATGTACTTCATATAGGTATTCATTGCGAAAACATTGACTTTCTATTTTAATTTCCAAATGTATTTCATTTTCCTCTCAATCTTAAAGTACATAGATATAAGAGGGCAAAATTCTGATTTAAGAGTCTAACAAATTATCTATTCAGTAATTCTTAGTTCTGAGAATATTTAACTTACATAAATTTAATTAAAATTTACATTAGTTTTGTCCAATATTAAATATATTATTATTATATTAGGCTTGTTTAAGGTTAGCATTATTTTCTTAATCATTATAATCTTGTACCTACCTATAAGTTTCTTTTCAATTTCTTCAATCTTAGATAATTAAATTTCATTCTTTAATATTTTAGCTAATGTTATTTATTATCATCAACCCATATGCCTTTAAGGGAGCGGTAGTGGCCCAGTGGTAACGGCTGCGCCTAACGAGTTGTAGGTCATAGGTTCGCACCAGATAGGCATCGGTAGGCAATCAGCATGTCCTAGAAACAAAAATTCGAAGACATGTCTGTGACATTTACTGATAATTAATTATTATAATAAAACGCAGAATGACTTCGAAAAGTCCGAGGTGCGTGCCTTGGATTGAAATGAAATGATATTTGTTTATATCTTTTAAGACACTTTTACAAGTCGATGTATTACTTTTTTTTAACTAGCTGGCGCCGGCATTTAATATATGACATTTCCTATTCATACTTCACGTCTGTGACTTAGCAATTCAATGGTCATATCAATATCTATTACTATTTCTAGTCTTCGTTTTATTTTACACATGTATGTTTAGCCATAAGCGCGGCTGCTATGTTGAATTTGATTACCAGGATAAGCAAGGCATCATTCCACAAAATTCTTAGTAGCAGCTTGGAGTTTAATGCCCCATAAACATGGGACCCAAACATACCTGGACATGCCTCTGCAAAACGTCTCAGTCTAACCCTTCGGGGAATTCCTGGTATGTTATGTTATTTGAAAGCCAAACACAATTGTGTCAAATTATGATGACTGAGAAATGTTTCAACTACTGAATTGTTCTTCGTTCGTCCTAAATTTTTGTCTTACATTCTAAAAAAATCTTAGTTTGTCCCATATCACTATTGAAGTACTGCTTCGTTATGTACCTATTTGAAAATTTCGAATCAATAATTCAATAATAAAACAAATCTAAACATTTAGATATAAATCATCCATCTATCCGTATTTGTTTTGCCAATCCGTTGACGTCTATCTGTGTTTCGATCTCGGCGATTTCGGCGATTTCAGCTCTGCTGTTATTACAAGTCTGTATTGCATCGAACTGATTCGGCTCGATGACGTAACGTGAACTGCCTGTGAATTGTTCAATTCTGATTCTAGTTTTGTTATTCGAAAATCTGATTTAAATAAACTCATTTATTCTGCTGGTCTGAAATGTGTTAATCGAGCGTTAGGTCCTGATTTTCTACAAATAAAATTAAAAATCCAGCAAATAATGCCATAGAATATGGTTGTTCCATACCGTTCTTTGTAGCGGCTTGGAGTTTGGATTTGTGTTCGTTTAATGGCAATAGGCTCGCCCTTATTACGAGGGACTTAAACCATGCTAGCAAAATTTTTCTGTAAATCAGTACACCTCCGCTTATTCTTTCGATGATACAGGGTAGATGATAATTATGTTGTGATTCAAATTAGGAATAAAATAAGTACAGTATGGGGTCGAGCTCCATTAAATGGAATATATGAGCAAACTATGGGTGTAAATTTGTACACCTCTACCTAGCTGTTCCCCAATATAGGCGAAATGGTATGTTACGTATATGTACATAATCGTATCTAATCAAATCATATAGCAAATAGCTTTATTATTTATCATATTTTATTAATTAAACAATATTTTCATTAAATAACATTGTTATACAAAGATAAATACATTACTCCAGCTAAACTCTATAACATTTAGGTTTATTAACTTTACTATAGAATACAAAACATATTCCAAGAAACTTTTGTTCGTTATTCTCCAAATTGTCTCTTATTACCGTCACAGAACTATCGCTCCACGATCGCAAGTAGCTCGCTCACAATACTCAACCGGGTTAAAACGAGAACGTTATACAATATAATAGTGAGCTCGCTTCATATCTGGCAGAGCTCCAAAGCTATTATAAAACTTTCTGCACGGCTAAGTAGTACACTAATAAAATATTCAGCTACACTGAAGTTATACTGGCGAAAAGGGCGCTTTCTGATTGATTGGATTCTCTCAATATTCATCCATTCTGGAATAATGAGTGTGCATAGTTTTTAGTGTAGATAAAAATTCTAAGGCTCTGTGGCGTTCATTAGGAGAAGCTTACGTCTAGCAGTGGATCAGTATAGGTGGTTAACGATGATGATGACGATGAACAATTCTAAGTCTTCGTTAAAGTACACGCGGTTACACGTGAAGCTATGAGTGGAGCAATGCAACCGAACAGCTCAGCAGCTTAGCTTTTCTCCATTATAAATGCCTTAATTAAATGGCCTAACGTGACATTCGAATTTAAATGAAAGCATCCTTAGATTTACATAAATACTTAACCATTTTTTACTACATTTTTACATTATAGAATTTAACATATAACATACCATAACGCCTGTTTTCCCCGAAGGGTTAGGCGGAGGTGAACTTAATGTACACCCATAGTTCGCCGGTATGTTTAGGTCCCATGTAATAGGGGGCGAGCCTATTGCCATAGAATTTAAATACAATATTGAAATCTTATCTTTTATATTTTACCGTAAACACCTTTTCTATCTTACCATATTTTTTCTATTTTACCATATATATTTTCTATTTAACTCATCCTTCTATTTCCGAAACAAACAACAACTGAAGCAATATATCTAAACACAACAGTGCCCAAATAATTCAAACATCAAAGTCTCCAGGCGAGATTTCCGACACTACTCTATTTACTCTACGCAATTGTTTGGAGGTCCCAATTCGGTAAACATTGAAAATCAATTAGGACCTGCTGAACTAATTTCGTTGTGAGGTCACACTACAATTAACTTAGTATTATTGGTTCTAGACATTATATGGGCTTTAGATGCTTGCATATGGAATTTGCAAATAATTGTTCATTCTGTTCCGTTAGTTATCGATAGTTGTAACAAGGATTTAGGTAATTGTTCGGATGCTTTAGTTATTGGGTTAGTGTACCTACTCGTATAGTTGAAATGCATATTAAAGGTATTTTGTTAGTAAAATTGGCGATTTGACATCACTCATTTTTGGACAGTTGTGTGTCAGTCGTCTCATCAGCCTAAAGACCGTTAGCACAACGTTTAAGGTCTGATTCCGAATAAAGTGTTATTGGGATTATCGTTCTGAGCAGCTCAGAGTTTGGATTTGTAAGGCTGATTGCCATAGGTCTTATTAAACCAAAATGTATACTGGTCAATTGCGGGTGTTGGTACACCTTTGTCTTACCCTTTAGGGAATCATGTATGATGCTACGATAAATGTTTTCTGTTTTGTGTTATGTTACTACAATGTGCGATTTCAGTTTGGGAAGATGTCTGGATGTAAACATCATATTTTTTACTTTTATTAGATAAAGCTTTAACTTTGAGTTCTGTTTTCCAGATTCCGCCAGCTGATTTGCAAAGACTTCCTTAAAATAATTTTGATGTAAATTTATGATTATTATTTACTGTAAGATTTTACCTGAAAAGAGTTCAATATTATATGACTGATAGTGATTTAACAGAAAATACAAACGACCTCTCTAATGACAAATTTTCAATCGCTGAGAAAATTCTCCTCATAAAATGTCTACATACAGAGAGATATTGAATCTCTCGACCAACCTAATGAACTAGACGAAATCAATGCCTGATAACGTAATACAAAATCACGCACCCTCAGTTCGAAGATATCTCAACGATTCGTTTGCTCAAGAAATTGAGTCAATGAACAATGCAAAATTTATATTACTACTCAAACATCCTTATTTCAATATGGATAAAGCTGTGTATCATCTGGCTGAGATTGGTGTTATGTTTGTGTTATTGTATGGCGCCCAATAGGCTGGGGTACAATGTGTACGCGATACGGAACATCGCTGTCACGTTGCGTGCAAACAGCTAAATTACAAAAAAGTTTTCTACCTACATGTGTGGGCAAAACATGAAGGTTTGTTGGTTGCATCGTCAAATTAATAGGAAAGGGTATAACTCACGACCTTATTTTCAATACACAAAAACAAAAAAACATTTCTGGAAAAAACTATCAAAACTAAATTAATGTAAGCAGCTAAGCCACTTTCTACTTTTACGCATCTCCGTAGTGTTAGCCAGAGGAAATCTGGTACTACCATCCCATAATATTCTCCCAATGCTAGGCACTGGTCTCCTGTCAGAATGAAAAGGATTGGACTGTAGTCCACCACGCTAACATCATTCGGGTGGGAAAATATCTCAGGCACATGCCTGATGCATGATATTTTCCTCATGAGGTTTCCTCATGATGTTTTCTTCACCCTTTAAGTTTGTAATAATTAAGTATTAATACGGACATGATTTCGAAAAGTCAGAGGTGCATGCCTTTGATTTGAACTCCTTTAATTTAGCAGTCCAATGGTCATATCACTAGGCTATTACTACACTCGACTAAACTGGTACTATTATTTGTAGTACCGATGGACACTTTAGAGATGTTATAAAATAATTTATTATTGATTTAGGATACCTATTTATTTCTGTAAATAGATGACCAAATTTCAATAAATTTACGTCCTTATTTAGGTTTTGTCGAAGCTTTTAATTCATAGGGCCAACTAATTTGAAGAAATTTTGGTAACAGCTTTTAAGGCTTACCAAATAATATTGTTTATAATCTTACTAATATTTTGTAGTAAGCCTCTCGACCAGGTCTGCACCAATACACTCCTAAGTACCTACTCTAATCGCCTAAGCGGAACTCCAGCCACGAAGCACATAATCCAAAGGCTTAATACAGTTACCGAGCCTTCAAATCCTTTGTGTAACCTGAATATTGTTTGTGCTAACGTTACTGATACGTCTTTGAGAGCGTTAGAAGTGTTCTGTTTCCAGTCAAGGTTTGGTTGACGGTAGGCCAGAGGCCTGTCTCGACCCGTCACATCAAACGTGGGATAAGATAAGATAATGATAAGATAGGATCTGGATGGAGTAAACATGGATAACAATGCTACAATAATGCTTCTGAGATTTTAATATCTAACTACTTACTTAAACATGGCTTTCTATGTAATGCAATATTCTCAGAAAGTTTGCTGTAGAAAATTTAATGTTAGGTTTTCATTAGAGACTGAAATATATTGCTGGGGAGTTTGTTGCGCCCCTTCTTCCCGGTAATAATATTCGGAACCTGTACAAAGAGGTTGTCTGAAATGCAATATTGAGGTTCAAAAAGTACTAAATCTTTCATATAGTTGTGTTTAGTTACTTAGCATGCGCAAATATGAACTACAATATAAAGAACCAAAAGACTTAACTTTGACTTCAATCAAGATAGCAGTGACCGTCCAAGGCGATACAAACTCCGATTCATGCCTTATGCCTCTGACTTTTCGAACTTTTTTTGACTGTAAATAATAATTCTATTAATTTATTCTATGTTAGTCGCTGTAAAGTGTTTGTATACCAACACGGTGAAGAATAAAGCATGAGAACCTGAAAGCTTGAGTGATTTTTTTGGCGGTTGTGAAGTCTGCTAACCCACACTAGACCAGAGCGGTAGAATAAAGTTTGAAGAGTCCGTTCTGAAAAGACGCCTGTATCCAGCATTGAGATAGTAAATGTGTAAGTTAATAATTATGCTGATGGCCAAAATAGCCAAGTTTAAAAATGTTGCGCAAATTTAAAAAAATCCAATATTGCCAAGTTATACAAACATAAAAGGCCAACTGTCCAGAACAAAGCTATTATTACGAACATTCTAGAGGCAACAAAAATGTAGCATTATTAGCACAAAATAGTGGCCAGTGTTGACCAATGCGATGCACAGTTTTTGTAATTACAGTTTGTCGGGAAAGTTCGTATGAGTTTTAATAGCTACATACGAAAAGTTAAATGAAGCCTTCACATGAAATTTATTTAAAATTGTGTCTGAAAATTTTAATTGTACAACTTTTTTCGACCCAATTTGATGTTCAGGCGATTTGAGCCGTTTTTACTGGGTTTGTATTTTTATCCGATTGGTTACTTTTGGACGTTTCAGTTACATTGTAAGTAGATAGGTACTTTATATAATTGAATGTAAAATTCATTGGAATTTGCATAAATAATGATTTGGACAAATACTTTTGGAGAGGACAAGGAAGGATCCGTAGAATCGGAGATCCGTAGATCAGTTTTCGACAATATGTACAAAAGTCAGGTACTTTTTTAAGTGTTTATAGTCTTATTGAAATATAATATTTGACTTTTGCATATCGTTCTAACTAATAAGACCCTAGGTAGCTTCCAAAAGTAGTAATGTTTGCTGGCATCTGTACATCCTAGCATGAATGGGTCGGCACGACCGGGAAAGTACTACCCTCTTACGGAATATCGACGTCAAGAAGCAGTATGTATACTGCTGCGTTCGGTGAGTGTGGAGCGCTGGAGACCCAATTCCTCCTTCAGTCCCCTTCCTTCTCCTTACCCTCCCTATTCCTTGGCTCGGCAACGCATCTGCAACTCCTTTAGTATTGCAGATGTCCATGATGATGGCGATGACGGCGGTGATGACTACTTACTATCAGGTAGCTCGCCTGCTCGTTTGCCGAGTTATCCCATAAAAAAATCCTATTTTACGACAAGATAATGTCGGAAAATCAATTATATGTGATGTACGGTTTCTTTCTTACGAGAGAACGTTTCCTTCCTTCAGTTCTCAAATAAGAATGGAAGGTATTCTCTCGGTATTAAAAACAAACCTATGTCCATCGGGCGAGTAAACAAGTAAATATTTTACATATCTATTATTCTGTTATTGCGTACTCTACAGTATTCTAGTTTGTTTTGCGTCCCTTACACAAAGTTGTTTAAGGAAGCGTAAAAAGGGCGAAACGGGCCTGAATGCCAAATAGCGATTGTCGAAAAAACAATTTATTCTCGCAATCTTTTTTTATATCAATTGATGTCAATAATTCCTGGAAACGGAATGAAATTAAATAAAATTACTGTCACCATTGTTGATGTTGACATGAAGATATTTATACAACACGGAGAAGGTTCTCAATTCAATTGTATTATATGGAGTTTATTGCAAGTTCTTCTCCATAAGACTCACTTTTTTGGATTGCCAAGCCAAAGGACTTTTCGAAGTCATGTGAGTATTAATACTCGTAAATTTATTTTATCACGTGCTTAAACGGTGAAGGAAAAACATTGTGCGGAAATTTGCATGCCTAAGAGATTTTCTTGGCGGCCAACCTGCATTACGCTAGCGTGATGGATTATATTCTGATCTCTGACATTCTAAGAGGATATCCGTGCCCAGTAGTGGGATAATGTAGTGGGTTGACGATGATGAATGAATTAAATAAATAAAACATGACTTTACTTTGACTGAATGTTCTCTTTACAGACGTGAATTAATAAATTAAAACATTTTTCACGAAATTATTCAGTGGTAAGGAATGTTTCAAAAAGAGGAATATTTAATATTGCATGAAAGAAATAAAATTGAATAATATTCAAAAAGAGGTGTACACACAGCTACAATTAATACAAAACCAGTAAAAGCTGACCTCGGCTTTCAGTAAAGTGAGAGCCCAGCTTATACTGGAATTGTATAGTTTAATGTAGGCCATGCGTACCCAACAAATACATAGGTAAGTACTCCACAATATTATAGCTAGTATATTCTGAGGCTCTCTATAATAGAAGAAATATTATTAAGGGTATTGAGATACCATACATATTCTAAAGATTACTTCTTACTAAGAAACCTTTATCACAGACTAACGAAAATCAACCAAGAGCAAAATTAACCAAAAACGATAATATCATCCAGATAAAGCAAAATAGACATTTGTAATTCGGAAGACAGCCGATTGTCACTGGCTTCCAACTTTGCCAATGACGGGTAGCCATCAATCTTTTTCAGAGAGATCCCTTAACAGCCCAATGAATGGCTGTAGGGTTTCAGGGAGACATTAGAACTATTCAGTAATTTCGTAGCGGATTTGTGAACATCTATCCGTCTTGTAAAGGATAGATTTATTGATTGGGCAAGGACAGGGGCCTTTTTGGAAATTGGTTCACTGTTTCTAAATGTTAATACCTCATTTTAATTTGACACTTGTCCTCTCGTTTTTGTCACATAACTACATTATTTGGTACATGCTACAATTATGATTATATGTTAACCAACAGTAATTTTAAACCATTTATAAAATTTAATTGTAAGAGGTTTTTAAACACATGACTTAAATTTTAAATTATTTCTAAATATTGAATCATGTATCCGTTGAGAAATTACGTACCTAACTAGTACTTTTTGAACGTCTTTTTTACATGGTATATAGTGGTTAAAATAAAATATATTTTATAATATCTCTACGAAATATAACTATAAAAAATAGTCTATTGTTCTTAATTTGTTGCGCATGCTCAAACTTCATAGTAAAATTTGCAACAAAGAGTATGAATTGTAATGCTACAAACTGGCTTTGTGTAAAATGTCTTCATTTTTTAACTCAGTATTAAACATTTCTTTTTTATTTTTGTACTTATATTTACTAAATTTTACTGTCTGTGAGCATTGCAGGTCTGTGGCATTCGAGCTCTTTGAAGGCAGCAAAGAGCTGACGTTGACTCAATTCTTGTAAAAAACTTTCCCAATCAACGACAAGCATTGGCAATAATAAATTAATTGTTATGCGTTCAGGTTAAATGAATAAAAGGTAAGCCTGAATTTTATCGTAGCTTAATTCGTTCCGAAAGTATGGTTCAAGACGATATAATGCGACGACCAAATTTTCTCGTGAGACGAATGCTAGCACCACAGGGTTTATAAAAATTTCAGCTGAAGTCTTTACCCACTCTTACCTATATTAAATTGTAAAACCTTGGGATCTGACATAGACATGATTTGTCTAGCTTAAGCCGGCGCTAGAACTTATCCCGTTCTTTTTATGAAAAAAAATGTAGGCATGTATGCATATTTATGCATCTATGAATGAATATAGCTAATTTATCGAAGAAAATCTAAAAGTGGGAGTAGTGACAGAAAAGTTGATATGCATATGGGAGGATTGTGGGGAGACCAAAGAAAAGATGAATGGATTGTGTTATGGCCGATAAGATGAAAAGGAAGTGAATGAGATGATGGAATGGGAGACAGAGATGAATGGAAGAAAAGGACATGCTGCGTTGATATCAATAAATATTTAAAATTTGGACTGGGTCAGTTATGAATAAAACTAAGTTTTTTTACATGCTTAAAATCGTGTCGACATCCATCCTAAGCTGACTACTAAGCCAACAGCTAACATTATAAGGTCGTATACGTGACAATAAGTACCAGCTTACATTTTTAACTAACACGCAATCTGTTGGATGTCAGACCGCGTCGCTTGAATAATTCAACCATTCACCTTTCGTTGGTTCTTTGGGTTCCGTACAAGTATTGTGGAAACGAAACAGATTACGTCATAAATTTCAATATCATCAATTCCTATTTTGTCCAAGTAAGTGTCTGCAAATATTTATTTTCGTCTAACAATCTAGTTATACTAATAAAAACTGAAAAGTTTTTTTGGTGTTTTTTTGTTAGTTTTAACGCGCTAATCGCTGGAAGTACCAGACGGATATCAAGAAGGAGGAGGGCAAAGCGGATGAACCCGCGGGACATAGCTAGTGTACATACATATACAAATAAGCAATAGTGTTAACAAATATTTTTATTGAAATTTAAATATCTTAACATAAGTATATTGCCATCACTTTTTTCGATCACTAAATTCTGAGAGAAGACACGTGCCCAGCAGTAAATCAACAAATAGGTTGGTGAAATAATGATGTTAAGTACTATTGTTTTTGATAGAACCACGGCGAGTGAAAACAGTACAGCAATGCTCTGTTCAAGTGGAACGTACTCTACCTCGTGGTGTGCCGTTGTGTACAAATGTACACTCCCGGGCATAGTTGCTCACACACAGGGAGGTACATCGCAAAACAGTTCTGTCACGAGGGTCCCTGTGTCAAAAGCTGCAGAACCCTAAGCAAACACGCGTCCGGCGTCACACTCGGGAGTTTTATTTATTCATATTGTGTGTTCCTTTGACTTTTCCATTACAGAATTCATTTTTCATATCAGACATCTTTCACACCAGCTCTAATTGTTTAAAATGTATCGTTATTTATGAATTTTGGGCGCTTGTAGCTGTCAGTTTTTGTGTTAAAAGGTGATTTATATTGCGACATTTTAGAAACGAGGTTTAAAAAAATATTATGTCATGATATGCCATCATTATTCACAGCTTGGACTATCTTACGGCTTTACTTCCATGAGATATTTTGTCGTTGCATTATCTCGTCTCAGCACTAGATGTCTTCGGCGAATTACTTCAAAACACACATGATAGCTCAACGACGGAAGCTATTTTATATATATATTTTTTTATTCTGTGTCCATTTTAGTGACGCAATTTTCAACCAGTTATTTGTTATCTTTGACACAAAATGGCAAAAACACATGAGGAATTAGATATTCATGGATTATTTGAGAATGTTTAGAATTTGTAGCAATTCATTCTTCGAAGGATTCATTAAATTCGGCCTCTTTTTTCACTCTTTCCTTTAGGTGGTTCTGATGGATGTCCAGACTGCTTCAGACTAAATTCATACAATTTTACCCAAAACCTAAAGTCGAGGCTATGAAATTTTCGAACAAAACATGTATAGTAAGGATTACGGTATAAAGTTCGGCAAAGGAAAGTCTCATTTGATACAAAGCAAGCCTAGAAAAGCAAAAAAAATGCTGCTGAAGGCCCGGACAGGCCACAGGTCGTTTGTACAAGTCTAGCCGTGTTCAAACCGGACGAAGAACTAATTGAGCAGTTTAGTTCCCCATTAGACGTGTGCGGAGCAGATTAATGTATGGATTTGTGGAAGCATTGTGATTTTTCGTCTGTCACATTGGGGAAAGTAATTAAGCTCACTTAAATTGCACCACCTAGTAATAAAAGTAATTTTATTTATGTCATGGTGATTTCCACTAAGCATTTGCTAAGTATCTATATGACTGATCCACTAATCCACTGAGATGTTATATATGCACCTATATTGTAAACGTCAAAGGAATGTCTTAGCCAGATTATGTAATTGATCGAAAAAGTAATCGTCTTTTGTGGCAAATTTTGTGTAAATATGGCAATGTCTTATATTTGTCGTGGAGTTGCGGAAAATAGCCCACTATACTATTTCAGATTATATTGTTTAATGTGCTACATTTATATGTCGACCTCGGTCTATATATTAATGTGTTTTACTATACACCGATGCACTGCAATACCAAATAACAGTAAAACTGCTGCATAGTTGAAAGCTACACCAAACTATGCAAGAATAACCAGCGCTGTACTAATTGAAGATACACAGATATTAAATAAACACCAACCTCGAATTATGTTTTGTAAATGGCTCCATACCTCCAAAATACTATCTATCTTTGTCAACACGCATACAACCTTAAGAACCCACATCACACGGATACAGTTCCTTGTACCAGCAGTTATTACCGATTCACTCTGGCGTACCCCAATAATTTCGGTTCAACGTCCCTTCGCTCCATTGTCAACACATTAGCAAAATTTCTGCGGACTTTTATCCGGGGTTTTGGCCGCACTTTAGCGGTCAACCCTCTGTAGCCACCGGCTAGTTTAGTGAGGTTACGAATATTGAATGTGGTTTTATATCGGTTTGTGTGTTTAGAGAACAAAAGTGCTGTTTGGAAATTTAAGACGCGTCTTAACTATTGCTGTTTCTTTTGTGTGTTTGCTTTTACTTCTTGCTTCGTGTTAGCATGGACATGATTATTATAATGGAGGAACCCGTGGGCTGTACCAATCATATCTTGAAAAGTTTCATATACTAATATACAGCTGCATCTAGTTAGACTGGAAACCGAACACAGTAAAATTGGGAGGAGACTATGTGAACGATGAATTTTACGGAAAGAAAGAATAGAATAATAGAGGTTGTCTGGTGGAAATGGCTACGGCATTAAGACCGCCTTGTACAGTTCTATACTAAAGTATAAATGAATAAAATAATAGTTTAATGTTTTATAGTTTATATTTTTGGATCGATCGACCCGCATCGTAGCTCAATGGTTGTCTAAAGGCGACCGTCAAAGCTGAGGAAAGCTCAGAAGATACTACAGCGACGATTTGAACGCTTTCCGGATATACTGGCCTCAGAAAGCGTTTAACAGATATCAGTGAAAGGAGATGGGTAGACTTTTGCTCGGCAGTTGAATAATTTAGGTTAGAAAAAGAAATAGTAAAAACTCGTTACACAAAGACACTATAATACCGATAGGAAAAGGTTTAAGCGTCAGAATTGTGTCTGGCACCTCCCTCGAGGGTTGCCAAGCGCTGGTTTTCAGGTCACACCCTTGGCTCCCGTTAACAAGAAAGAAAACAGTATTTGTTAAACATTTTGCGCGACAAAAACTCAGTTGACAACTACATCTCTCAAACATAATCATGAATGGGCTATCATTACCTACAATGCTAATAAAAGTTGTTAGTCTTTTGTCTATATATTAATTTCCATTAAAATTCGCTTGCACGTAATGATACGCACTTTATTCCATCTTCAGATCAGCATGACTAGGTCCTGTTTTTTTTTAATTTGCAAGTTCACATAAATCACCGCGTCACTGTTCGGTCGACAGTATTATCCGAGTAGCATTTTTATTTCGGCTGGCGAATCTCCAGAAACCATTACGGAGTTGTCACTTTTTTTACTAAGGGAATCTAGGTTAGAATGTGGTGTTAAAAGGGGCGGGGTAAATAGTGGGGTATTTGTGTTGTTTGTTTGGTGTACTCATATTAGTTTCATATAAACATTAATTTCAAATTTCCTTTGGTAGGAAGAAGAATTCAATGAAGAATGTTTTGGACGGCAGCTCATGTCTTTTATATCAGCATCTGGTGGAGGTGGAGAAGTTTAGCCTCCAAAAGTATTTTTTTTATGAGATAACTCGGTAAACTCGGTAATCGTAAGTAGTCGTTGCCGCCCATAGACATCTGCAATACCAAAGGAGTTGAAGATGCGTTGCCGAGCCTATTTAAAGAAAAGGAAGGGAACAGGAGAAAAGCAGAAGGAAGAGGACTGAGGGAGGAATTGAGCCTCCAGCTCTTCACACTCACCGTACGAAACGCAACAGTATGCATACTGCTACTTGACGTCGATATTCTGTGGTACTTCCCCGGTCGTGCAACCCATTCATTTATTCATTCATTCATGCTGGCATGCAGACATGCCAGTGAGGCACTACTATTACTTATATGTAGGTTTTTGTTATTCGTTCAAATCCAGTCCATATATCATACATATCCTTTCATGATGAGATGACGACTAACAGATATGAAAGGACACGAAGAAGATATCACCGCTAGAGACGCTCTGAGATTATTCCAAGCAAAAATTTATTTCTTCGTTACAACATAATCTAAGTAAAGCCACAGGGCGTCCTTTCAAGTTACGAAAAATCCTCAAATTAATTTCTTGTACAAATTTTTCGTTAATGTTAAATAATTTAATGAGGCGAAGGCCTAATCACATGACGGTTAAGCGATCCCCATTAGACGGCAGCGTGACGATAATCCGGGATTATCTCGTTAACTTGTTTTACAGGGCCATTGGACAAAGGGTGGACCTTCGTTTGGAAATACATGGGAAACGGTTCTGGGAAAGCAATGACGAAAAGCTGACAAACCAGGTCGTTGTTCGTATAAAACAAATTATTTTGAAGGCCGATTATAACTACATTTCTTAAATACCGCTTTAATGTAAACCCCTTAAGCAGTAGGTATTATAACAAAAGATGTAAGATGTAACATAACATACCATCATGCCTGTATGCCAAAGGGTTAGGCAGAAGTGTACTAATATATACCTACACCCACACTTTGCCGGTATATTAAGATTAGTTTAGATTTAGTGGGTGAGCCTATTGCTATTAACCGGGCACAAATCCAGACTCCAAGCTGCTACTGAGAATTTTATAGAAAAACCCGACACTTTTCTCGACCTGGGGATCGAAGCCAGGACCTCAAGCGTGACTGCTACTCACGCTTAGGACCACTAGACTAATGAGGCAGTCAAATAAAAGTTACTTTTCTAAGACCGACACTTTTGGCTGCAAATAGAAGCGGTGCTAGCCTAATGGCTAGGACGTCGGACTTGCGATCATGTGGTTGCCGGTTCGAAACTCACCCATTGCACTACCGACGTGAACCTACTCGTAATACAAGCATTTAGCTTATTACGAGGGGTTAAAAAGAATACTAGTAATGTGCGACCCACATTACTAGTAAGTTTAAAAAAAACGGAAATCAAATAGAGGGCATAATTAAATGCGCCACTTATTTAAGCTTTTATGCAGAGCTGATAAAAGATCTGCTTACTTTTCCATTTCTACTTCCGTAAATAATGAAACAGAAATGGATCATGTACATTAATTTCGTTCAGTCCGCATAACTACTGCCATCGTATTCTTCGCTGGGGTACACAAAGGGTGTTGTTTAATTAACGGGGCTCATAGTTCAGGAGTTGCAAATGTATTGCGGTTGTGTTTAATGAAAAATGTTACTAGAACTCCGCCGGCGGCTGCTGTTAGTTTTTGTGACAGCGCTGTATAAGTTTTATAATAAAAAGATTCACGGAATACAGGCAGTACAAAAAGTATAATTTACATAGGTACTACTTCTAGAACTAAGTATAATTTACATACCCACCATCAAGCTTGTATTCCTCGAAGGGTTAGGCAGAGGTGTAACAATGTACACCAACGTTTCGCCGGTATGTTTAGGTGCTATGTAATAGGGGGCGAGCCTATTGCTATTAACCGGGCTCAAATCCAAATTCCGTACTGCTACTGAAAATGTCATAGAAAAACTCAATAACACTTTGCTCGACCTGGGGTACTAACCCAGAACCAGAACCTAACCTAACCCTTCGGGGATTACAGGCGTGATGGTATATTTATGCTTTGCATCACGCATACTATGGTCAAACATGAATAGAAATATACCAAATTGCTCCTTGTATATTAGCAAGGGTTCACACGAGTCGTTGAGAATGACTCATAGAAAAAAAAGTATTATTGTACATCCTAGTGCAATAGTTTTAGTTTGTGATACGTAATGGTTGTTTGTTCCGTTTGCCGGGAGATGGATTCTATTGTTTTTCTGCTTGAATGTACCTACATGAAGTATTGTTATGCTTTTTACTACCATGGGGCACTTTTACTAATAACTTTAGGTTAGGAATTTTGAGAGCTTCCCTTTTCAAATTACTAATACCTTTGGCGTTAAAGTTGTAAGTATAAGATAGCGTGAGCAACAAATTTAATGGGAAAATGAGAAATAGCAATTGACGTTTTAAAATTACATCATTTTTCGATGTTGCCTTTTTGCTCGTGTGCTATGTGACTTCGGTCAATGAGAAGTGGGTTTATCGGTTATGTTTTATTTATGAGTGTCGAAATATGGGGAATGAATGGCGTATTTTTTATTGCTCTGGTTTAGAAGCTTGACGTTTTTACAACGCTAACTTTTCCACACTCGCAAATAAATCAAAACCAACCCCCTAAGTAATTGATATTAATTTAAATTTGACAACTCCATGTGTCCCTGAGAAAAGGAGTCTTGGCAGACAGACGTAAAACGAAATGATTCTATAAAGGTGTCTTTTGGTCCTTCCAGATACAGTTTTAAGTCTAAAAGGACCATGGTATATTTCTTAGTCTTAATTTGCATTTCAATTTACCCATAGTGTAAATAAAGTACAATTTATCTAAACCGTATGTTTAACCCCGCGTTTTCACTGAAGAAAAAAAACATGTTGCGAACATCTATCTAACTCTCAGAGTGAGTGAGATAGGTAGCCGTTTGCAACATGTTTTGTTGTCAGTGAAAACGCGGGCTATACTTCCATGATGGAAGAGAGGGGAGATGGTTGGCTTTTTTTGCTCGCCGCATTACTTAGAGACCGAGTACATTGTTTGCTGAGCGGAGCAAACACAAAAATAAATTTTGTCCCCAAACAAAGTGAGGTTATTCTAAGGAACTGTTATATAACGATATAAAACGAAGATGTTTTGTGTCTAGATTTAAAAAAATAAATTTCAATTAAGTAGTAACTTAGTTAGGAGTGTATGTTTTTCTGAATAGTTATTACCTATCTAATTCAAGTTCAAGTGAATAACAATAAAACATAATTCATCACACTTAAGCCCGTCTGAAGTATCTCTACAAATAAATACAATTTAAGTGCCTGTTTGTTGTGTGCTGATATTTGGACATAACATAACATAACATACCATCACGCCTGTATTCCCCGAAGGGTTAGGCAGAGGTGCACTTAATGTACACCCACAGTTCGCCGGTATGTTTGGGTCCCATGTAATAGGGGGCGAGCCTATTGCCATTCACCGGGCACAAATCCAGACTCCGAGCTGCTACTGAGAATTTCATAGAAAAACTCAATAACACTTTGCTCGACCTGGGGATCGAACCCAAGACCTCTAGCGTAGCAGTCGCGATTGGGACCACTAGACCAACGAGGCAGTCCAGTAATATAAATCTATGACCCTTAGAAGCAGAGCAAAATGATAAAAACAGAACCCGCGAGAGATATACGGCAAAGGACACAGCTAGTCAACGATAAAATCAATTATGTATCTTCTTGGAGACTATTACACAAATTAAATTAGGTATTGAAGTAATATTAAAATCAAAATTCAATATAATTGCGTACAATGTACCAGACATCAATAGAAAATGTGAACAATTTAATTAATGAATACTCAGTTGAAAATTGGAAAACCTTTTAGTACATTGAAAACACATGGCAATGTACACACGGCTACACATCAAGCTATACAAATCCAGTTTAGACTGACCTCCCATTGTCAAAGTTTGTCGTACAATTCAAGGTCAGCCTATTCTGGTTTTGTACAGCTTGATGTGTACCTGTTTTCAAACGTTAATATAAAGAAGATTTATTTTAATCAAATTCATATTACTCTAACTTTAACTTAAAGATAATAATTTCGTATATATTTTGATATAATAATGAGGTACTTAGCTACAGTATCTCATTCAGTTTTCTAAAGTAGATTTTATTGAATATTGTAAGTATAGAAAACTGCAGAACGTTATTATTTTTAAAGATGAAATCAATTGAACTTTAATTATGTAATTTAGTAAATTTTAATTAAGAGCTATGCGAATATTAGATTACCTAGATAATGATCGTTTTAAAATAATTTATCGAGCTATATAGCTTAACTATACGATTGATCCCCTAAATTAATATTTTTCATGAGAAGATTAATAAATGTATATTAAATTAATTTTTTTCGAAAGTAGTGTGTAAGGATCGTAGCAAGTGAAAATCTATAATCTCTGCCTACCCCCACGAGAGACAGGCGTAACAATATAGATTAGATTTGGCATAGATTAGGCCTATAAACATCGATATTATATTTCGGAGAAAACGTCCAAGATTCCTGTCACAGCTTTTTAAAAAACTGCAGCGCTAACGAAGCACTTTCAAATCAAGTCTTACAAGTCGTGGAAAAAAGCAAAATGTAATTTTACTTAGTGTGCCGGTATAATAATATATCGTTTCAATATCGTTTCAATGTCGTTTTTAGTAACAGAGCCGATAAAAGAGCAGCAATCTCGAGTACAGTGTAAATAGCCGTGGTAACAATACACTCTGCAAATGTAGTATTCATATCTACAGAGCTCACGAAAAGCAGTCTTATTGTTTGAGGAATAAGGACCACGAACTACTGAAACAATATGGTGAACGAAATAAAAAGGTGGATTTGAAATGCAATTTTAAGTTACAACTTATCTCTACGTGTTTTATATTCTTCTGGTTGAGTACATTTGTTTTACCAGTTGAGATTTGTTAAAGATTAGACAACGTTGTTGACTGAAAGAGTGACACGGATTGAAAGGTATATTACTAGATAGTTTGGCATGTTGAGAAAGTGAATGAAAGAAGATTAACAAATGGTATTTATAAGGCAAATCCTTCCGAGGCCTATCAAAAAGTTCATGTGCGTAGTACTCACAACCGGCGCGTGTGTATAAAAACATGTATGAATGAGGAAGACGCGAAAAAGATTTGCAAGATTCGTAGCTAGTGGCGGTCTATATAGTCCAGGGTAGAAGCCTTTAAAAATAATGAAAAGTGAAAAGAAATTATAGTAGGATGAAACCCATTAGAAAAGGAGGGAAATATTATAGAAATGAAAGGAAAAATAATTTACGGGCGATCTGAGGTTGGGAAGGGGATGGGGGTGAGTTTTTAAGGGTAAAAAACGGTTTTTCTCGATTTCCGGCAAAACTAAAAGTCCTATCGAAAAAAGTCAAATGGCAAAGTTGTAGATAATAAAAAGATCTAAAACTTTTGTATTTACACTTTTTTCACATAACCTCAAAATTTATGTAAAAAATTCAAAAAACCAAGTTTTTGGTTTTTTATTTTTATCTTATACAAAAAAATATTTTTTTTAACGAAATTTTGTGAAAACTTACCTTTTTATGTCCCAAATACGCTGTAATTTATTTGATTAAAAATATTTATTTTTTCACCTTATTTTGAATTAATATCGAAAAAACACCCTAATTTTCAATCGAAAATTCACCCGTCAAAATATCAGCTATTTTCAAAAAGTTGGTATGGTTTCTGTTCGTTGAAATCTCTACTTTCCGATGGTGAAAAAAAATATATATGTTACTATGGTAAATCTTCTCAGAAAACGCCAAAATTCAAAAAAAACTTAAATTCGAAAATTTGTTTTTAATTATTATAAATAATTTCGTCTAAAAAATGTGATTGCTGCAATTTGTTTCAATTAAAAAGTTGATTTATTTAATCTGAAAAGACAAAATCGAATTAATAATGTCTTCACTATTATTATTATTATTTTTTTTTTTTTATCTTGTACTAAAATATCATTTAATTTCAATCTTTAGGTTATGTTACGTTAAGCATACTATCTTTTAAAGAAAATATTACGATTTTTATGGTTGAGTTGATTGATACAGATAAAAATAGAGACAGTATTTACCTTCCTATGCAGATTCGAAAAGTTTTTTTGTTTTTTTAAGTAAACTTGTCACAATTATCTTCAAGAAACTCAGCGTGCACGTGTATTTTTATAAACGATGTTGTATACTGTACTATATTTCGAATACTGGTTAGGCTAGCGGTTGTAACAGCTGCTACGAAATATATCGTATATATTAGTAGGTATGTATGTAGTAAGACCCAGACCCGCCTAGCCCCTTCCCCACTTCTCCACGAAATACCTTTTGATGGGCTACAATTTTTCGTAGGTCACTCAGGTATATCTACTCAGGTATATATATAATTTATCTCAAAATAGTTATAAATAGACATCTACGCATAAAATTTAAAGAAAATTAGACAACTTTCTCCAAATATTGTAGATGTCTTATTAAATATTAATTTAATTAACTTATTTGTTTGTTAATTATAGTAGTATATTTTTATTTGTAATTTTTTTGTTATCAAAGTCACATGTAATCAAACATTTTTCGAGTAATTAAAGTGTAAATTTTAATAAATAGCTCAAAATTATTTATAATAATTAAAAAAAATTTTTCGAATTTAAGTTTTTTTTTAATTTTGGCGTTTTCTGAGAAGATTTACCATAGGAACATTTTTTTTTTTTTCACCATCGGAAAGTAGAGATTTCAACGAACAGAAACCATACCAACTTTTTGAAAATAGCTGATATTTTGACGGGTGAATTTTCGATTGAAAATTAGGGTGTTTTTTCGATATTAATTCAAAATAAGGTGAAAAAATAAATATTTTTAATCAAATAAATTACAGCGTATTTGGGACATAAAAAGGTAAGTTTTCACAAAATTTCGTTAAAAAAAAATATTTTTTTGTAAAAGATAAAAATAAAAAACCAAAAACTTGGTTTTTTGAATTTTTCACATAAATTTTGAGGTTATGTGAAAAAAGTGTAAATACAAAAGTTTTAGATCTTTTTATTATCTACAACTTTGCCATTTGACTTTTTTCGATAGGACTTTTAGTTTTGCCGGAAATCGAGAAAAACCGTTTTTTACCCTTAAAAACTCACCCCCATCCCCTTCCCAATCTCAGATCGCCCGTAAATTATTTTTCCTTTAATTTTTATAATATTTCCCTCCTTTTCTAATGGGTTTCATTCTATTATGATTTTTTTTGGTTTTAAAAATTATCGACCCTGGTCTAATAGTTTCAGCCTTGCCCTGAAATGAAATGAAATGAAATGAAATGAAATGATGAAATGATATTTATTTCTGTAAATAGATCTTTTAAGACACTTTTACAAGTCGTTTTTTTATATATTTTTTTTAACTAGATGGCGTCGACGTTTCCTATATGACGACCTCTGAGAAGAAACGTCGAAACAAACGCCGAGAATCATGGTCTCTTTTAAAGTCCAGACAATAGTTATATTATATGCGAGTTCAATGTAGGTCAAAATCTGAACAGGCCTTTTGAAGAAAGAACCATACCAGCTTTGAGTTGACCTGTCCTAACTGACGGAACGCATTATACATCAGTCATCGTGTAGCTCAACCATATTTTAGGGAGCCCAACGACCCGACGCACAACGATACCAGATCAGCAAGACATTTGCGTAGGTCATGGGAAATACTCAAAACTTTCAGAAATCTTTAATATAAATAAATGTTATACGAGTTAAAACCGACATAGTACTCACATTTACATTTTGTATGGTACAGTGTACATTAATAATAATACTATGCATGATAACTATGACCTACAAGGCAACTCAGTCAACTCGTAAATGGAAAAAAATAAAAAAATAATAATCCCTGTGAGAAAAAGGCGTGAGTAAAAGTATTTAGAAAGAAAGAAAGAAAGAAAGTAATTTTATTGACAACACACAATCCACACAAGACAATTCAACATAAAACAAGACAAACATATCTAAAAGAACATAATTTACCACGGAGGGACCGGAGTACCTAATAGGTTGGGCATTTTTGCTGGCGCACCTCGCTGATCGCTTGCTTTATTTGAAAGAGTATAATGGTTTTACTGGTTCAATGTTATTAATATTCTAGAACTTCGCGGTGGCTTAGTTGTCATAGCGTCTGGTGAAGAGGCAGGCAGGAGCAAGGCGAATCCTGCCCGCAATCGTATTTTTCCTTCACTAAAATAACTTTACAATCTTTGCATGGAAAATGCCTAAAGAATACAAAAAGCTAGAACTTTCTGCTAAAATATATTCTCTTAGGTGTTGTACGATGGCCAGCACATCAAGTTACGATAAAATGTCAAATTTTATCAGTTGATTTAGAACTTTATCGTCAACAATTTAAGGTTTAAAATCATTTGGAGAAATTTGACAGTTTTGTATACCTTGACCTGCTGGCGACTGTACCTACCTACTCATTGAGATATGGAGACCACTTCCTTGGGTAGTGGTGTGGTCTCTTTTTTTTTTTTAAAAAAAAAAAAGCTTACTAACAATATGGGTCGCACATTACTAGTATTCTTGTTAACCCCTCGTGCTAAGCTAAAATGCTTGTGTTACGAGTGGGTTCACGTCGGTAGTGCAATGGGTGGGGTTCGAACCGGCAACCAGATGATCGCAAGTCCGACGCCCTAGCCATTAGGCTACCGCCGCTTAAACCGCTTTTACCGCTTCTTTGTAAACCGTTTACACAAAATGTATAACTAATTCAACAATGCCGAAATATCTGCTTTGTGTTATTTGAAATATGACGTTTTGTGAGAGTAGGAACCCTTTGAGCTTTGCATATAATGTTCAGGTCACGCTAAATATGGGAGTTGCAATGGTTGCTTATTGGTATAATGATCAATCGGAATATTTTTTGTATATGGGAGAGAGTCTACCAAACCTAAGCGCGACTGCTATGCTAGAGGTTCTAGATTGGATTCCCGGGTGGAGCAGTGTTATTGGGTTTTTCTGTGAAATTCTCAATAGCAAACAAATATATGAATAAGAATAAGAACATTTACTTGTGAAACATAGGTATGTATAGAGATTTATTTTAATTAAACTCATATTATTCATCAACAATTATAATATATTTCGTTATTTATCATCAACTTTAACGCCAAAATAATAATTTCCTATACATTTTATTAGAATAAATGAAGAGCTACAGTATCTCATTCAGTTGATTTCTGGTCACTGTCAATATCTTGCCTGCTAGTACTTGGGACCTAAACATACAGACGAAGTGTGCGTGCACATTAATACACCTCTGCTTACCCCTGCCGGGAATACAAGCGTCATGGTATATCAGTAAATAGTCATTGTACAAAACTCCATTTCCTTGTATTCGTTATACAAGTATAACCATCTGTATAAATATTGGAACAAACAAAACGGTTAATTGGCATAAATTTACAAACGTGTACGTGATGCAATGGTTCCGTAGTTCTCAAGTTAGTAATATGATTGCACTGTACAAACATTCTAACTACAGGGTATTAATATATATGCGGAAATGAGTTTGTTTGTTTTCCAAAGCTCCGCTCAGTGGCTTTCTATTAATTTGTATGATCTTAATTATGAATATTAAAATTTGGTTCCTTTTACCTAGGTTTTGTTCTCATTTGCACTTTTATATTTATGTCTAACATGATTTTTCTAAGTTTTAGGCTTTTCAACTGAATATTGATTCCCTCAATATTCACGATAAAACAAATAAGTAGGTATCTCCGTATGCTACATAAGAGTTCATACATACCATCACGCCTGAATTCCCCGAAGGGTTAGGCAGAGGTGTACTAATGTTCTCCCACGCTTCGCCGGTATTTTTAGGTCCCATGTAATAGGGGGCGAGCCTATTGTTATTAACCGAGCACAAATCCAGACTCCGAGCTCTACAGAGAATTTCATAGAAAATCTCAATAACACTAGCGTAGCAGCGTAGCAGTTGCGCTTTGACCACTAGACTAACAAGGCAGAGGAGGTAAACAAATATCTATTCAAGTTTGAGAATTCATTCGGTTTTGAATCAAGGGATTTTCTGTAATGTCTCATGGATTCCTAAAAATGAACAAATTGGACTATGACGTAACGTGAAAGTAGCGTGGTGTGTGAAAATGAAATATTTCCCAATTCCATCGATCACTGAATGTGTGCCATTCGCAACTGATAGCGGGTTGCGGCATGCGTTAGACACGTGGTTTTGCTCGCCTTTTTTATGATAAATGGTTCACGAATGATAACTCTTAGAGATCTTAAATGCATTTTCAAAAAAATAATTAAATTGTCATGGTTAGTTTTAAGAGGTTTTTTTATGAAGAAGAAATTCTTATTATGATCAATTCGTTGTCCGTCTGGCTGTCTTTGAAGACCTCTTTCTCGACAACGCGAGGAGTTCTCAAGTGAAAATTAATAACAAATAATTACGTATACTGTTCCTTGGAGGTGTAAAAGCAATAAAAATACGACAATGTATGAATTTCGAAGGTTTAGTGTATGCCTTATGAACTTCAGTAATGTTTATGATATCGATGTAAGTTGCAAGTTTGTACGGAAGCCTTATTGTAAGAATCAAACTTGCATTTCCTTCGGTTTTTTTATACCTATTGAAATGCTAAAATTACATCAAACACATTATATATAGCACAAACAAGGTTTGCATAGTATTTTAAGCATTATGATTTTAGTTATTGATTTATTTGACTGCCTCATTAGTCTTATGGTCCCAATCGCGACTGCTACGCTAGAGGTCCTGGGTTCGATCCCCAGGTCGAGCAAAGTGTTATTGGGTTTTTCTATGAAAGTCCCAGTAGCAGCTTGGAGTCTGGATTTGTGCCCGATGAATGGCAATAGGTTCGCCACCTAGTGGGACCTAAACATACCGGCGAAGTGTGGGTTCACCTCTGCCTAACCCTTTGGGGAATACAGACGTGATGGTATGTTTATAATTATGTATGTTATACAGTTGAAATACTGAATCAAATGATAATAAAGATTCATAATTTCACAAAATCTATGGCCGTAAGTATTGGACAAGGGAACGCAAGTGAGGTTTTTAGACCTACGAGACCTACATACTCCATCACCAGGTGAAAGATGATCCATGAGGATTTCCCACCCTCAAAAAACGGATGAACTGCTACTGTGAAATACAGGGTTAATAAAGCAGCTCCTATCAAAACATGAAAGGTTATGAAGAACCACATATAATTGTTATTTTAGGACAGGAAAATAAATAATTCCATGTCGTAGAAATAAACAGAGATTCTTTTGGTCCTTCAAAGTAAATTAAATTAATTTAATAATGCAACGCTTCCTGACTTTGGGGCCATGAAATATATGGAAAAGTATATGCAGTGAGGTGAACAAGATTACGACCAGCGAGTTGATGGTAGCTAGTATTTAAGGTTGAAAACATTGTACAATGGTGGTGGCCTTTTTTGTACCAAAAGCTATGCAAACTAATATTTTAATTGCGAAAGTAACATAGTGTGTTTGTTACATTTCATGCTTCGAAACTAATGATTGATGACCATCTGTTGTCTCAAAAACTCCATTACAATCTGAGTGAATCCGCAGGAAAACATAGCTGTTTTCCTGTTTGTATAAAACCTATTTATACGGTATTCATGTTGTACTTAATCGATTATACATCTTTTTGGAGGGTTACGTATGTAATTAATCCGATACTTAAACATTATAGACCGTGTTCGGCTGAAAATGATTAAAATCCTTAAAAACGGCGTTTAAGTTAGCGGATTTGTAATAAAACTATTTATTACAATTCCGCTAACTTAAACGCCGTACAATTTTTCTCTACATCAACGCACGCCCGTCCAGATGATAACATAAAACGTGTAATGGATTAAAATCTCTTTGTGGAATACGTACAAAGCCGGATGTGAAAGGTTGTTAAAATATGCCCCGAGTTTTCCTTTACCCAATGAGGTCATGTAATGTTATTATCTACATGCGTACTGCACATTGTAGCTTTTGTATTCTGTTTGTATTTAGAATAAAGGGGTAAGAATGGCATTATGTGAAGGATTTTTGATAAACTCTTTTCAGTCAAATGGATTTATTAAATTTCTTATTGTTTTACTATAGTACTAGCTTTTGCCCGCGACTTCGTCCGCGTGGAATAGTTTTTCCCCAATCCCGTGGGAATTTCCCAAAATATCGTTATAATTTAAAGCCTATATGTTATTCTGATGTATAAACAATAATACTGTAAAGTTTCATCAAAATCCGTTCAGTCGTTTTTGCGTGAAGGAGTAACAAACATCCATCCATCCATCCATCCATCCTCACAAACTTTCACATTTATAATATTAGTAGGATAGGAAGTAGGATAGTAGGATAGGATAGGAAGTAGGAAGTAGGATAGGAAGTAGGATAGGATAGGATAGGATAGGATAGGAAGTAGGAAGTAGGATAGTAGGAAGTAGGAAGTAGGAAGTAGGATAGGATAGGATAGGAAGTAGGATAGTAGGATAGGATAGGATAGGAAGTAGGAAGTAGGATAGGAAGTAGGAAGTAGGAAGTAGGATAGGATAGGAAGTAGGATTATTATATTATTATTATAGTAGGATAGGATAGGATAGGATTCTTTTAGTTTAGCGTCACCCTGTCAGGCTGTCTAGGTATATAAAATATACATCATCATATCATATCAGCCTATCGCCGTCCACTATTGAACGTAGGCCTCCCCCAAAGAGCGCCAACCATCCCGGTCCTGGGCAGCTCGCATCCATCCGCTGCCAGCCACCTTCTTCAAATAATAATCATAATAAAATATACGTGTTAAATAAAAATACGTATATAAAAGTTACTCTTTTAAGGAAAACCAAATGTAAGTCTCAATAAAAGAGGTTATTAAATACATTGAAATACTTTAGTTCAGCCAAAATTGTAGTAGATAAATAATAAGTTCAGTGCTCTTAAAGTTCAAAATCTCTTACTAATAAATGATTCACAACGGTTAAGCTAGTGGTTTAAATACAAACACAGAAATTTTGTTTTGCAAGAAGTTTGCAAAGTTGAACGAACTTTAAATCCAAGTATTTAATCCTACAAAAGAAAAGATTATTCCTAAATCAAGAATATTATTGTAAGGTTTGAACCATACAGTAGTTATATGAAAACTTATTTAATGAGAAGTATATTTATAATGTCTAGACACTGATAGTCAAAGCAAGGAGAATATTCAAAATTATCTGATGATACTATAGTCAAGGTTCTTTAAAAAGCTACACAATTCATCACTGGAATATTAACTATTACATTCTCTCACGAAGCATTGCAAGTAGCAGCAGGTATTTGATTGAATTTCGTCCGGTGAGTGTAGAGTACCGGATGCTCAGTTCCTCCTTCAGCTCCTTTGCTTTTATCCTTTCCCTCCCTTCTCCAGTCGATGGGGTTTCCTTGTGTTTTCTTTGCATGGTTAGATAGTCTATGGATGGCGGTTGCCACTCACTATCAGGACAGCCGCTTGCTTGTCTAACATAGTTACTATTAACTATGTTAGAGCCTATGCTCGGCAACGCATCTGCAACTCCTTTAGTGTTGTAGATGTCTATGGGTGGCGATGACTACTTACAATCAAGTGGCTCGTTTGTTCGTTTGCTGACTGAACTCATAAAAAAAACATAGGTAGCTTTTTTTTAAGCAAGCCATCCATTCTTATAAAATGTAAATGATGAATGGTGCCGATTGAACGCATCAGATTGTTGCTGCGCCAAATTAAATTAAGACAAGCTTTTACTGGTCCCAAAACATTTTAAAAGCGTATCTGAATTTTTACACCACGTCAAGCTTTAAGTGGTTTTGGATTGACGTGTTTTCAGGCATCTTGTTAAAAAGCATTATATTCTGAATTATTAATGTAAAGTACATGTAATTTTATGCCCTCTACACGATATATTGTAAGAGGATAAAAGTGTAATATTAATTCATTTTTCTTTTTCAAGTCTAGAAAAAATATAATAGCTATTATGACTGTTCAAAAACTCGTAAAATGCACAAGATTTTGAAATTATATCTTTAAGTAAGATGTTAACATAACATCACGCCTGTATTTTCCGAAGGGTAAGCAAAGCAGATAGTTCACCGTTATGTTAAATTCTATTTAATAAGGGGCGAGCCTATTGCCATTAATCGGGCACGAATCCAAACTCTGGGCCGCCAGTGAGATTCTATAGAAAAACTCAATAACACTTTGGTTGACTTGAACCGAAGGGCTGTATTATTTGATTTACCAATAAATTTTACCAATTGTACTACACAGTTTATTATAATAATTAGTTTTACAGTATTAACTCACTAGCGCCTCAGAATAAACTTTATTTATTCCAATTGCAGGAGTGTGGAGGAGATTTGTAGTATTGAATATTATGTAAAGTCCTGCATAGGAAGTTTAGTATGAGTAACGTAATTCAATTCTCGTTTTCATATGAAGCGTTTAATTCCTCGAAAAAATATCTAAAAAAGTCGCTACACTATTTATTTGGAGTGACAAAAAAAAAGATCTTCCAGCATCCTTGGCAGTTTTTCATTGAATACCCAAATGACAGTATCACAAAGGCTTCCAGTAAAGGGATATACCCGCATAAATCGCTATATGTCATCTCTGTGCCTTTTGTTCCGTTACAAAACTTCATTTTGTATAACCGACAAGTATAAACTGAGCTGCCGGTAATTTGTCTCGCAGCTTATCATAGGTTTTAATAAACTGGTTCGGAAAGTAAATTAATCGGTTGGATGTACAGGTATTCTAATTGATAGCTATTTTAGGAAGTTGTTTGTTTAAGAATTTGTATTCATTAAGACAGTTTGATTATTCTTATTTGATGCAAATATTTTGATGAGTTATAAAACTTTTTAAAACCCATAATTATCAATTAATCTTAAAATATAGAGTAAATAGAGATCTAGTAAATAGTTTTTTTTAATACGTCATAAATCGTAATGGTACGGAACCCTCCGTGCGAGAGTCCGACTCGCACTTGGCCGGTTTTTTGCATTATTCTTCTGAATTTTTTTTCACAAGATTAAAAAAAAAACAACATTACATAAATATGTATCACCAAAAATATCGGCTTCTGTTTATGTGATTATTAAAATTTTTAATATTTTAGGATCAAAAGGAATACAATATTGAACTATACATATTTCATGGTAAAAATACCAGCTAATTGTAGGTATATAAGGACACCTCGGCCTTAATTGTGTAAAACCGAAGCTGGGACGAGCAGCATAATATAAAAATATACACGAATACATAGAACATCTACATCGATAGCAATATCCAAACCTGAGGGATCCACAAAAACTCAATTATTTCACGTCAAACCTCATTCGATAACGTTTGTTCTCGGTCCGACGCTAATTACCAAGTTTGGATCGGTCCAGATAAAACTTTCTAAGTTAGTATTGACATTTCCACTTACATTCAAACGTTTTTGGTCTTATTTTTCTGAAATGTGCCTTGAGGATAACGTTGTGATTTTAAGGGCAGATTTGTGGCTGACAGGTTTAGTTGAAGCACCTGATTTCTTTTCAAGAGCTTTATAGGTTGGAGTGATTCTTCTCTGATCTTTTTGGGTGTTTTTTCTTACTTATTATTCGAAAATACCTCCGTCTCTAAAGTCACCGAGGTGTGGATGGTAGCTCTTTTTTACCTTAGAAAACAATCTAAAAAACTTAAATTACTATTATCACTGAATATTTATTGTATTTACTCAAAAAAGTACTTAAGGTATTAGCAAAATAATGAGACTAGACCACTATATTAAAAACTGGTCCTTGGATACGCTAGCGCACTTCCTTACGTACTAAGAGTGGCAATAATTATCACGTTGCGACTTTTTTACCATGATAAGCGGACATATTTGGCTAGCCTCCTTGGTCTGGTCTATTCTTTATCATCTGGAACCTGTCCAGATACTACTAAAAATTGTTTTGCAAGCCAGTTGGTACGTGCTTTGACCTATATTTTATAATTAGCTCTGTTATTTTATTTTATTTCATATTATTATCATATGAATAATTAGGTCAATACTGTAAATAAATAAAAATAAATTGTAAATTAAACAGTTTCATAACTTATCAAACCAAATTAGTTGTCTTCTTTTTCTCATATTTGTGTAAATGATATAAACAGCGAAGCCAAAAGGTCTGAAGAGAACGAAAAAAAACTACAGGAATTTTCCTTGTTGGTATTTTTTCTCCAATATTTACAAGTGGTCTTTATAGGCAATTAAAGAATAACCCTTTGTTCCCCGACAGAAAACAGTTCGAGTAATTGAAAAACTTTTATGTTTATGAATAGAGCACTCCTTATTGCCGCTTTGAGTCTGTAGAGAAATGGAAGCATTTTTATTATTTAACCAGGTACGTTTGCAAAAGAGAGTATCGAGAATATTTAGAAATGTCTTTCTTTTCAAAGAAATGTCTACTCTAATGTCTTGGAAATAACGAGTTGGTTCTATTCATGTTGAAGTTAAAATCATATTAATTCTTAATGAGAACAAAACAAAACATTAGTTGCTGCTTGGAAAAGCTGCGAGATATAATGGGCTTATAACATACCATCACGCCTGTATTCCCCGAAGGGTTAGGCAGAGGTGTACTATAGTACACCCACATTTCGCCGGTATGTTTAGGTCCCATGTAATAGGGGGCGAGCCTATTGCCATTAACCGGGCACAAGTCCAGACTCCGAGCTGCTACTGGGAATTTCATAGAAAAACCCAATAATACTTTGCTCGACCTGGGGATCGAACCCAGGACCTCTACCGTAGCAGTCGCGCTCAGGACCACTAGACTAATGGGCTTATAACGGCTAAATAATGCAGTTGCCTTTTCTGACCCAATTCCTAGATTCATTACCGCTTTAACTAAACCTAATTGAAGGATTAAGCCTGCCCTACGACCTGTTTCCTCGGATTCAATAGAAACTACAAGACCATTACTGAATGGAAGTTCTTCTATAAATGGCTGCCTCATTAGTCTAGTAGTCGTTATTCCGACTGCTACAGAGGCAAGGACCTCTGGCGTAGCTCTGGTTATTGGAGGTTTCTATAAAATTCTCAATAGCAACTTCATTTAGAAAAAGCAACCACAAAATGCAAACACACCAAATACACTCTCCCTCTATTATACCGCCTAAATGAAGGTTTCTCCTCTGCATAACCATCTGGAGAAACTCTGGAGGTAGTGTGTTATGTTACTAAACTTAAATCTCCCAATTTAGCAGTATATTCAACATTTTTAGATTATCTTTTGGAAGTCAATGAACGATTTTTTTTATAAAAAGTTTAATACAATTTTATTACCCCACACCATTCTCGGGAATACAAACAACAACAAACACAAAATTTGATTTCAAATACCAAAACCTATTATATCTGCGGCTCTATTTACCAAGTCAAACACAATACATACTATCATTTCAAGCATATTTTACTGTCAAATACATTATCCATGATTTACGACAGCCCTCGGGGTATCTGATCGGGCTCTTAATAACGAGGTCCTTTTATACACAGCATAACTTAACCGCCAACATTCAATTCAGTTTCTATCAAAAATTTATAAAATGCGGCATTGGTTTTTGTAGGCTGTGGCGTGTTTCCCGAGACGCCCCAAGACAGCTTTAACCTACTTTTAAAAAGTCAAAATAGAAGTCCGTTGTGATTTACTTTTTTTCAGTTTCTTGGATGCGGAAATATTGAAAGTATTCCGTTGTTTGTTTGCTAAGTTAAAAGTGTGCCTGGTTTGAGAACAAGAAGACCAAAGAAAAAGTTTCGTCTAAAGTAAATAAAAGACTACTTTCTGGAAAAATAAAAATCTTGAGTTCGTAATAAAGAAAATGTCGAAACGTGTAGGTGTATAAAAGCATTAGCATTGCTGTATAATAGAATTGAAGTGGCTATAATAATATGTGTCCGGTACTTACATTTACGTTAAAGGAAAAAGATTGTATCCAATGTTAATTATTGTTGAAGCAGCCATTATATCTGAAAAAAAAAAACAAAAAACTTGAGGGTCATAAATTCAAACTCGTGAAGTTAACTTTTTTGGCATCCATTACACGCATACCCCAAACAACAATAACAAAACATAGCACTTGAGGTGCTATAGCAATAACAAAACATAGCACCTCAAACATTCAGAACTATCGAGCCAGCACACCGCGCCATATATCCTATCCTTATTAATATTTAAGACCACAAAACGCATTTTGGACGGCGCGATTAGCCCAGTGGCAAGCCGGGCCATATTTATAGCCAAAATTACCGTTTTAATGGACACAAACTGGCCAAGCTAAATTGAAAGCAACACCCTGTACCATGATACGGGATAACGCATTCATATCACGAGTCGCGACCGAATTGGTGAGATGGGGGTAATTGAGTTTGATATGGCTATAAATAGCCCTGTTTGGGGTAAAGGGGGACTTGATGGGGTAATTTGGTTGCTATTTTTGTTTTAATTTTGTGATTGAGTTGTTTGACGTACGAAAGGACCAATTTATTTTCTTACTCGCTTGATGGATTCTTAATTATTTTCTGTTACAAGTTTACATAATTTTACAATATAAAAGGGGTAATTAACACTACATTGACTTTCTTTGAGTATAGAGAAAAAATCCACTCGAGATATATTGGAAAACCTGTCATTATTTACAAAATAAATAAGGGCTATTCATTATGTAAAAGCGTCATCGGTGAATTTATAATAGAATCCGTTTGGTGGTAAGGGACATTATTTGAGTAATGAGCTATTTTGTAGATAAGGTATATAATTTAATGGTGATATTAAAATACATTAAATAAAGTATTAGCTAGTTGGATTAACATTTACGGCGAAAATTATTGAATATTGTCTATGTATAAAGTCATACTTGTTTACTTAGGTATTCTAAGATTTTTTGATCTTATTCTAGTAATATAGCTTATAAAAACTTTGAGGTAAGAAAAAAAATATCTAAACGCATTATAAAAGGTCAGGTAAACCTATTTTTCCTTACTTTGATAAGATTTTCATGAGGTTCACTTTCAAGGGTTCGATGGGGTTATTTATTTTTATATCGCAATAAATACCAGCAGTTTTCGTGTATTTGGGGATCATTACTACAGAAAGTTTTCCGGATTCATTTTGTTAGGTATAAAATTGGATAAGTGAATTAATTATTAATACGCACTCGCACGAGTGCAGTGATAGCCTAGTGATATGACCATTGGACTGCCAAGTCAAAGGTCTCGAGTTCGAATCCAAGGCACGCACCTCTTACTTTTCGAAGTTATGTGCGTATTAATAATTAATTATCACGCGCTTAAACGGTGAAGGAAAAGATCGTGGGGAAACCTGCATGCCTGAGAGATTTTCTTCTTCATGTGAAGTCTGCCAATCCGCTGTAGGCTTGCGTGGCAGACTATAGCCTAATCCCTCTCGTATTGAGAGGAAACCCGTGCCCAGCAGTGGGACAATGTAATGGGTTGATGATGATGATCATGACTCGCACATGATTACAAAGTCAGAGGTGCGTGCCTTCTATTGGATCTAGAGACCTTTGTCTTGGTAGTTCAACGATAACATCACTAGGCTATCCCTTCGTAAATAGGCGTCGAAGATTGATACAATGTAGTAGAATTCAATGTGTCGATTTTATGTCCAATCTGGGGACAAGGTAATAACATTGTTAAAGATTACGTCATACTTACTGTAACATTTTATTGGTGAGTAGTAATAGGTGAAACCAGACAAGATTGTAGTATAAGTTGATTAACTTATTTTACTTTTATTGACATTACTATAAAATAAGGTGCGTCGTTACTTCACGCCGGAACAATTGCTTGTACTGTACCAAGCACAAGTTCGGTCGTGCATGGAGTACTGCTCGCATCTTTGGGATGGATCGGCTAAGTACCAGCTCGAGGCGTTGGAAACCGTCGAGAAACGTGCCAGGAAGCTCATTGGCAACGACTCCCTTGTCCGAGCTAAACTACAAAGCCTGGAACATCGCCGCAAAGTTGCTAGTTTATCGGTCTTTTACCGGTTAGATTTCGGAGAGTGCGCATCAGATCTCTACGATCTTATTCCCCCTTGCCCTTTCTTCTATCGGACTACCAGAAGCACAAAAAAGCGACATCGTTTCATGGTGGACATCCAAAAAACCCGAACGAAACGTCCACTTTTATCATGCGTACCGCTGAAGTGTGGAATGAGCTTCCCGAGTGGGTGATGAGCTATAATCTGGGGGTCTTTAAATCACGAGTGAATCGGTTCCTCCTAGGCAAGCGCGCTCCATCGTAGATAAAAAAAATAAAAAAAATAAGTAAATAAAATAAAAAATTTGGAATTGCCTGTGGTTCGTGTAAATAATAGTATAAAAGTAACTTAATAGTTACTCTTAAACTACTTGTTCTTCAAATCAATCTTACGTTTAAGCTACGTAGGTACAGCAATTAGGTAGATTATGATTTCTCAGATACAACTTTCTTTTTTGGAGCTGTCGAATATAAAAAAAACAGGGACCTGTTCTGAACATGACATCACAGCCAGTGGTCTTGGTAACTTAACTAGAGGGACGCAGGTTCAAATCCTGCCTGAGGCCGATTTTTCCTTTCACTAGGAAATTTTCTTTCAATAGAAACTTCATATCTTTGTGAACATGTCACATTATTTAATACTAAAGTATAATAAAAAATAAGCAGTAGAACAGGGACCTGTCAATTTCGCCTACTATCTCTTCTGTCTGTGTATATCACGACGGCATTTCCTGTTCTACAATAAATTATTTTACCAGCCCAGTTAAAATTTAAACGGGTAGTAATAAATTATTCTTACTACAGTCACTAATAGTCTAATCAGAAACCGTTAACCACAAAACGCACCGCGCATAAAGTTAATAGCTAATTAACTGACCTGTTTTAATTTACAAGTAAATCGTTTGAATTACCGCAGTATCGGATACTGCAAATACACTCACCTGTTTTGCCTATAATTATTAGATATCAACATGCTATTTCCGTATATTATATTACATTGAAGCGGCGATAGTTTAATGGAGACAGATTTGTCATCATGTGGTTGCCGGTTCGAAACCCACACGAACATTTCACAGAAAATAATTAATAAGATTAATTAATTTCTGTGAAATGATAATAACACTTAAGAATTAATAAGACTTTACTCTACCTGGGAATCGAACCCAAGACCTCTAGCGTAACAGTCGCACTTGGGACCACTAGACTAACGAGGCCGTCGTAGACTAGACTAATGAGGTAGTTAAAAATCATATCAAATCGTTTTATTTGCGAATATTTTAACATAACTGCAATACAATATCTAAGATGTTCAATTTAATAAATAAATTAAAGAGTTTTTTCCTAACTACTTACCCGTGGAATCCAGCTCCGCATCAAGTCGAGGTCACAAACCAAGTACTCCAGCCACAATGCAGCTGATATTTGCACAACATTAATTTGCCTGACTTACGATATAACTTGAATTCTGATAGCCGAAATTATTTTACAGTTTGTGTTTGCGCGATTTATTAAACTGCATTCTACAATGGAGTGTCCGACCAGTATTTGAATTATTTGAATTTCGTTCCAATTTTTTTTGGTGTATTACTGTAAATCAAATGCTGTAGGCATGCAAAGAGTTTTTATTTTATATTTAGCGGCCTTTTTTAATATTTACATTGTGGGACCTAAACATACGGGAGACTGTTAAAGTACAACCCTGCATAACCAATTTGGAAATACAGGCGTATTGGTATGTTATAATATTCACAAAGATATGAATTTTCTATTTAGAGAAAATTTCCGCCTCAGGCAGGGTTTGAACCTGTGTCCTTCTGGTTAAGTACCAGACGCTTTACCAACTAAGCTACCGAGACCACTGTCTGAGATGTCGAATTTATCTTCCACATTTTTAAGTCTTTTTGGTGACGTCAGATTTTTTAATATGCCATTAAGCCTGTACTCTCCAAAGGGTTAGACAGTTAATGTACACCCACAGTTAGTCGGTAAGATACCAAAACTAAAGACAATAAATGTTCGAAAGAAGCTTCGCTTTAACAAATCTTCAGACAGAGAATCAGTGTGAACATTTTACCATCGTCAAAAGAAAAGTAAGTCGCTGTGTGAAATAGACGCTTTACTTAAAGACATTTTCATTAAACCACTTCTGCAGTGGTGTGAAAATACACAAATTAAATTGTTTTACTACAAACAAAGATTCCTTTTTAACTTAAATAAAGACAGCGCAACATAATGTCGGGATACAACGACAATAGTGTCCAATCCAGAGGATTGATCGTGGAAAACGTTTAAAGTTATTTCCAGCCAGGATCGTAAAGGTGGCATCTATAAAACTTGTACGTACCGCGAGTAATACGCGGAGTATTTGGCACAGTATGAATAAAACAGTATGACAAGATCTATGAATTTGTTAGAAACAAAAGAAGTATCGATCAAGAGCAAGACAAGCTAAAAGGCATATGCAGGTGGATAGATATTATGTGTTGTGAGAGTTAAAAAAAGAAGATAATATTGTAAATCATAAGTTGAATTGCTTCCAAGCTAAAAAAAAAAAATGTTTTTACTGTTTGATAATTCATTGTTTATTGAAATATTAAAAGTAATGTTTAGGTAACCTAAATTAATAGCCAATGCTAGCCCAAATTAGTAAAACGCTACAAGGCACCATCTATTAATAAACTCCAGGGGCCGTATTACCACGTAATAATGCCATCATTTTCAGGTTATGAGAGAGGGATGCCGCTCTACAGGTTAAATAGTGGCGTCCCTCTTTCACAACGTAAAAATGATGGCATTAATACGTGGTAATACGGCCCCAGGACTGTAGTGACATTATGAAATTTAATTTTTAATTTAATATATGACACAGGTCTTCATTAGCAAAACATAAGTATCTTGTCATAAGCCATAGCCTATTATCACACAGCTGAAAGCTAAACGTGACGAACATCAAAACTTAACTTTGTATCCTCAAAAATGCAGGACAAGTGCGTACACTTTTTTATCCCACTGCATTTACCTAGACTGTGTTCCAAAAGCATGTCAATAGTGTACACGGTTTAATACCTCCATTTGGTTTAACACCGTGAGCCGTGACCCCGATGCCATAGTTCTATTCCAGGCCATCACAAAAATTGTTTTATAGTACTATATTAGATCTATCTGTTTCATGGTTTTAATGGCAGTTTTAAATCGTTTTTAGGAGACTGTAATTATCCATTTTCTGCTTATTTCTTTCCGATCTTGGCCTTGAATCGCAAAACATACCATCCCGCCTGTATTCGTCAAAGCATTGAGCAGAGGTGCACTAATGAACACCACATTTCTTGGTGTGTAGGCCCCAAGAAACAGGGGGTGACCGTGCTATCATGCAGAAAAGTAAATCTAATCAGAAACTGAGATGCTACTGAGAATTTCACAATAACCCTCTTTGACCTGGGAATCGAAGCTAGGACTTCTATAATGTAGCATTGGTTTGCTTGACTATATCTTGCATCAAAAACTTGAATTATAATGATAACAAAATATAATGACGTTTTCCAAGATTGAGATAGGGATTCTGTCTAGAGAAAAAATCCCAGTTAATTTCCGGCGAATTTAAATTAGTCTGTTTTAAAATTAAGTGACACTGAAACTTCAGCGTCAAGCATTCTTACTTCAGCGACAAACGCTCTTCTCTTTAGGTCTACAACCCTTTTCAGGATTCCAGAACGCCATTCAAAGTTTCAGGCGTGGAGATGAAGCCTATTGTTTAAATCTTTTCGCAATTATACCGCGTTAGTGTCGGACGTGACTAAATTCTTAATTAATTGCTATTATTATTCGGAATGTTAATTGTTTTTTGAATGTTTAAGCGGATTTTGTCTTAAACATACCATCACGTCTGTATTCCCCGAAGGGTTAGGCAGAGGTGTACTTAATGTAAACTCACAGCTCACCGGTATGTTTAGGTCCCATGTAATAATTGACTGCCTCGTTGGTCTCAATCGCGACTGCTACGCAGAGGTCTTGGGTTCGGTTCCCAGGTCGAGCAAAGTGTTATTGAGTTTCTCTATGAAATTCTCAGTAGCAGCTCGGAGTCTGGATTTGTGCCCGGTGAATGGCAATAGGCTCGCCCCCGACATGGGACCCAAACATACCGGCGAACTGTGGGTGTACATTAAGTACACCTCTGCCTAACCTTTCGGGGAATACAGGCGTGATGGTATGTAATAGGGGGCGATCCTATTGCCATTCAGCGGGTATATATACAAACTTCGAGCTGTTATTGAGAATCTCATTAGACACCCATATGCTAGAGGTCTTGGTTTTGCTTTCCAGGTCGAACAAAGTGTTATTTAACACTTTTTCGACCTGGAAAGCGAACCCAAGACCTCTAGGTTAGCAGTCGCGCTTAGGACCGCTAGACAAATGAGGCAGTTCAAAGTGCTCTGTATGTGGCTGAAATGGTAACCAATACCAACGAGGTAGGGAAAATCTCTAAAGAATGGTTGATAATGAGTTAGTGCTCATGGATATATTTTTTCCTAAAATATTATAGCCAGACATAACACTATATATTACGCTATGCATAAATATGAGTATCTAATTCTTAAATATAACCAAAAGATGTCGAAAATGTGAGCAGGCAAGTTGCCAGGCTTTTAGGAAAACCGCAGTCCAAACGTAATGCTGGTAAACTCAAAACAGGTTAGTAACAACATTAATAACATAATAATATCGATATTATACTAGCTTTCCGCCCACGGCTTCGCTCGCGTGGTTTCTCGGCTATTCTGCATTTAAAAGGAATATTTTTTCCCGCTTTTACAGCATTTTTCATTTATGCTCCTCTCCTATTGGTATTAGCGTGATAATATATAGCCTATAGCCTTCCTCGATAAGTGAGCTATCTAACACTGAAAGAATTTTTCAAATCAGACTTGTAGTTCCTGAGATTAGCGCGTTCAAGTAAACAAACAAACAAACTCTTCAGCTTTATAATATTTCAAGTTTATTTTATAATATTATAGTATTTCAAGAACGTATTGAATTTGTTTCGAAACACAGTAATATAATTAAATTATTCGATGCCATCATATGCGATTTATTAACTGATAGAAAATACTTTTTTATTGATCCCACATTTTGGTTGTTTTTATACCATCGCCTCTAAAGATATACCACAAAATTGAGATTTATTAAATTAATAATAAATATAGATATAAATAATAATAAATATAAATTAATAATTAAAGTAGATTTCCACTTACTACGATCCTGGCACACTACTTTGCTTCCTCATGCTCATTAAGTTTCTCATACATGTTCTTAGGTTACTATCGTCAAACCAGTTCGAAAAAAAACAAAAGTTAACAAAAGATATCTAATCACAAAACACAATCACTAAAATACTGCATACAGAATAACAATTTTGATATCGCGGTTTTACAGTTTACAGTAAATTAAATTGGCCATTGTCCCAATCGTTTCCGTTATAAAATTACCGCTAAACCGAATTAGCATTGATTACTGTTTATGCTGGTACCGCTAAAATCAGTATTCCGTTGTTTGTAGTTTTGCATAATTTATTTGTATCGATCGGTTTATTACTTTTGCAGGAAGGTCATTAGGTACGAGTATAAATAAATTTGTATCTTCTTTGTTTGTAATTAAAACAGGAACTGATTATGCACCATACATAAATTGAGATGCATTCCCGATCATTTTCTAGAGCTCAGTAGAAAAATATCTGGAATTAATTAATTAATTTACAGGCATACGCAGACAACTTTACAGTTTTAAAACCAATACGTGGCACCGTTCAGAATACAGAGAATACACAAAATAAAATAAGGAGCAAGACAAAAGATTAAAATAGAAAACATACAATATTTATATAATATCACCTCATCTCAGGAATGCAGTACCTGCCTAGCCACCTCATTATAGATATTTTAAAGAACTATTCTATCTCTTTTACTTAATCTATGTCCAGAACAGAAGCGACTAGAAAAACATCCACGGCTGCTAATGATTTTAAGCCACCAAACGCGAATAAAGCGGATTCTGAGTACGAACTGGTAAAATGCTCTAATCTCTCCGTACGGCCATATCAAAGTTTATTCCTGCAAATTTCTGGTTTTTCGGTTCGCTTTGAATTTCTCTGATATTGAGGGCAATCAAATAAATGTCGAGGTATTTTGCCTGTTAACTAAAGTCAACCGTTTAGGAAAATGCCATATATTAAGCAATGAAAATCATGCTATTTTAAATTCTGTTCTTTCTAATAATCTTGTTGATTATGAGATGATGACGCCCAATGAGCGTTTTAAATTAAAGCAGTGATTGAAATAAGTATTATCTCCATGCAGTAGAATAAAGCTTTCATTATGTTTGTTAAACTCTTATGTGTCTACGAAAACATTCATTCTTCACCGCTGACAACTTTTATTTACTCCAAGAAATCTGTTACAAGAATTTCAATTATCTTACCTGAGAAATTACGCGTCTTGTTTCAAATGTTTTGGTCTGAAAACCTGAATGGAAAATACTTAGGCTAGGAAGACAAAGTGCAATACTTACTCTTAGCTCAGCACAAGTCTTAAATTTAGTAAAATTAAAGTCATATTAAGCGTGCAATCATTGCCACTACCACCACATCAAGATGAAAGAAAAAAATGGAACGGAAGGAAAATAAACTAAATAAATAAAGGGAAGAAAGGAAAAGAAAGAAGAGGGAGAATAAAATGAAGAAAAGGAAAGAACCGCGTCGCTGAACCTATAATATATATTGTAATAATATAAATCGGAAATTTTTGACACAGAACAGCAACTCAATGATGAATTCAAAGGATGTGTATTTATCACTTTAACATCCAAAATGATGGACGCATTTTTACGTTCTTAAATTAGAATCGTGCTCCGAAAATCGCAGCGGGCGTGGAAATATAGCGTCATGAGTTCTTAGCCTTATTGTGTGCTATGAATGAGGGCATGAAAATTAAATGTCCGTTAGTTCTCTTGAGATGAAACTGAGAATGTCTGGCCTACACTGTGTTTTTGTATCTTTTGTGTCTCCAGTTTAGAACAGATTATTTCGCTACTGTTGTGAAGTTTAAAAATGTGTATCATTCACGAGTTCATTAGTGGGAATACCTCTTAATCTCTTTACAAATAATTATGAAATCCTACCAAAAACATAAATGTTAACAAAAGCCAAGTTCGTATCATAAAAACTTGTCTTGAAGTGACTTCGAAACTTGTTATTTCCTATTTCTAAGATATTTCATATAATCACGCCTGTATTCCCCAGAGGGTTAGACAGGGGTGAACTAATGTACAGCCAAATTTGGGCGGTATGTTTAGGTCCCATATAATAGGGGCAAATCTATTGCCAATAACCGGGCACAAATCCATACTCCGAGCTGCTACTGAGAATTTCATAGAAAAACCCAATAACACTTTGCTCGACCTGGGGATCGAACCCAGGACCTCTAGCGTTGCAGTCAGTCTTTCAGTTCAAATGTTGGTTTATTCGCTTTTTTTTATTAAAATGTCCGAGATAGGTATTTCAGTGTAAATATTAAGTAGTGGTTTGCTAAGCCCGAAAGAAAAAAAATGCAGCAATAATAATGTTGTAATACTTAAATTTTTACTCTATATTCTTTCATAAACTTAAACTTTTATTAACATTCAAAGGAAATAGTAAGAATATCTTTTGAAGAGATCACAGAGCTGGAAAACTTCGCTAAGAATGCACGTAGCAAAAATAATTAAAAAATATTTTACCTCAAAAATGTTTACGACTTCTACCATTGTAATATCGCAGTAAGCATTCGGGGTTCACTACATAAAATTATGTGGAGCTCTATTATCATGCAAAAATAAACTTTATTTTGTGCCAGTTGGGTGGAAAATTGTTCACAATGGATTTTCAAGATGAACATACAAACTATTATTATAAAAACCTCTTTGAAAATATGGCTTTTGTCTGAGAGTAAGGAGATGGCTTTGCTTTGAGAAAAAAATTGGAGCTATATTCTTAGTTTTTAACTACAACCTACATAGAGATATGAATTTTCTAGTGAAAGAAAAATTCGATCTCAGGCAGGGTTTGAACCTGCATCTCTCTGGTTAAGTACACCAGACGCTACTACACCAACTAAGCTACCAAGACCACTGCCTACGATGTTGAATTTCTCTTCCACATTTTACGTCTTAGGTAGACGTCAGCACCATCTATTGAAGACATTACTATGTCTTACAACTAAAACGACTGCCTTTACAAGTAGTTCAACATTTCGCGAGATTTAATGCTAAGAAATAATAAAAAATAAGCGAAATTAAGGTATTTATTATTTTTACGATTTCCAGGTCAGAATCTTTTTTTATTTTTAGTTTTTGTTTTCTCTCGGCCTCTTATTGTGTTGGAAACATTCATCAGCTAAAACTGATTTTGTATAGGTTGACCTGTAACCGTGTGTACGTACTTCTATTATGAGGACCTCAAAACCTATCAGCGAACTGAAGGCGCATACATTTTTTTTAATAGTAGGTAATAAAGAAGTATACGGGCCGCTTGATAGTGAGCGGCAACCACAGTCTATAGAGATCAGCAGCACCAATAGTATTACTAGCGCATTTTCATCTCCAGACCTCAGTTCCTATGCCCAGTTTTATTATGGGCTACATTGCACTTTAAACTCCTAAAATTTTCCTTTCCAATTCCTCCCTCAGTCCCATTTCTTCTACTTATTTGGAGCGCCGTATTCCCAATTCCTCCCTCAATCCCCTTTCATCTCCCTTTCTCCTTGCTCTCTCTTTTTCTGACAGGATCAGCAACAGCGATAGCCCTGCAAGCGTCCATATGCTACGGTAACCGCTTACCATCAGGCGGGTATTCGGTATTCTTGTTTGCAACCTGTGCTTAAAAAAAACTGGGACTCAAACGTACTTTCTTTGGTTTATGCGGCGTGATTTCCACTTGCTACGATCCTGATATATACATTTTCACTTCATCTATGTTCATTATACTCCTAAGATTTTGGCTCGAAGTTTTATTTATGCAAAGGTTTAAGAAATTCTTCCTCAGCATTTTCTACCGCTTCAAAGCCATTAGCCTCTTCAACCACATTACCGGGTCCATCCAGTGTGAGCGCATATGTAAAAGGGTAGCCCGTCACAAACGCCTGCACATCCGTCGCGCTGGTCGTTATTCAAAGCCAACAAGCCGTGAAACGGTCACAGCATGCAGTTTGATCGAACGGCTAAAAGCTCGCCTTATGTATATTTTTGTGTTGTTGCTCTTTGAACGCAATGTGTGTATCCTACTGATATATCCATTGGACTGTCAAGTTAAGAGTCTTGAGCTTTAATAAAGACATCTCTTACTTTTTGAAGTCTTACGCATTAGTAATTAATTATCACGCGCTTAAACGGTGAAGGAAAATCCTAAAGAAACCTACATGCCTGATAGATTCTTGACGGCGTGTGAAGTCTGCTATCCCGCAGTAGGGTAGCGTGGTGGACTATAGCCTAATCTCTCTCGTTCTAAGAAGATACCCGTGCCCACCAGTGAGACAATGTAATGAGTTGATTATGATAATTATGAGTAACGCTGGCGGTAATTTGTGGTGTCAGCCATTTCGTTTATAAACCAGCTGTTTTTAAAGTGATAACCTTTGCTGACTATTGCTTAGTGTAGCGACAAACGTGGTCACCTCGCCACTCTGGCAAATATTTGTTTTTTCCACGGATATTTCCTTTTTGTCTGGATTTACTTTGTGTCCGTTTATTTATGAAGTTTTAGGGCTTATTTCTTAGTGCAAGGGGGTGAAATTAAAGAAAGTTGCGACAAATAGAAGCGCCGTAGAAGACGGCAGAGTTAGCGAAGTAGCTGAATGATTAGCTTCTGTACCACTCTGATCGTCGGTTTGAAACAAATGTATTGCCTACAGGTAGTTGGGTGCTTATAGTATGAGAATTTGTGAACGCATGCACAATACAAGGGGAAATCTTAGAGATCTTAATATCTCTTCTTAATAACATTTTGACAATGTCAATATTTATTTTACGCACGTCGTGAAAATAAATTAATCATACAACATTTTTATATCACCCAAAAATGTAGTTATAAATACATTCACGCTACCGCAATGAATATGATTCCAAGTTATCCGAACGGCTACGTAACGATCACGGGTTACGTGTTCAAACTAGTAATTGTTACTTACATATTTCTAAACGGCTCATTGCTATAGAGTCCTTTTCTCTCTTCTTACATTACATTTAACTACATAAGATAGTTTAAACTGTATCTAGAAACTATAAATAATTCTGTCATTTATATCTATTATCCATATTTTTATCCAACCTGTTTTCATGACATTAGTCATAAAAAAGATGTAACTATTTAAAACCTGGGTTATTCTTAAACCTTTCGTAGATCTTGTTAATCTGTAATAATACTTCTATGTAATTATTTTCATCTAAAGAACCACCAGTGCCTGTCCGTTTTAACTTTTTCTTTAGTTCAGAAACTTATATTTGAGTGGTAAATTGCCGTAGACAAAGCCCACTCAAAGCAAAATCACAATAAGTTTTACATTGAATAATACTTGTATTGTTAATTATCTTTATCCCACTCTTAGGCAAAGTTCTAAAGTTTCTACTCCATTTCCTATCTTTTTTTGTAATCCTGTGTTATGTTTATCCGGTTCCGAAATAATCGATTCCTATGGTGATTACTGCGTTTTATTAAAAAAAAACCAATGAACCTAATTATGCTGCTATCCACTATCACACAGAGCAATGTAAACGAACAAAATCCTGTTAATTAGCGTACCCCAAGAACAAAAGGCTAGATTTTTTGTTCTGTCGCTGCAGCTGAGTCAATTCAGGACACGGCGGAGTTTGTGACGTCTTAACAGTAAGCTTTAAGTTGCCTCGTTAACTGCTAAGCTGAACTTATACTTAGCATCTTTCTCCAAAGAATATGTGAAGAGAAGACTGTGCCAAAGTTTGAAACAGCTATTAAATATCGAATAGATAGAGAAAAAAATGTTTATATTTTTTTTACACAAGCTTTTATAGTTCACCATATTGAATTAATAATAACGTCACTTAGCTAACCATGCATAGTCATCTAAACTTAATGTGTATGCAAAATTTCAGCTTCATCTAATGAGGATAACTGCATCAAAATTCAGTTGCCAAATTTGACCCGAAGAAACACTGTTACATTAAAAAGCACACTGATCTTAAGTATGAAAATTAAGCGCAAAAAGAGAAAGCAAATATTACGAGACTCATCATTGCATTATCGGTCTAGTCTCCGCAATTGTTGAGTGACTTCAAGGTCGAACAAAATGTTTTTGGATAATCTATGGAGCCAGCTGAAAAAGACTGGAAATTACCCAATTTTAAAATCATAGTGAGTTTTTCCATTGTTTTATTATTTAATATCAGCATAAAACAACATCCACATCACACTTTCCACAAAACTTAACATGTTCTACATCACAAAATTGCTACGTATTCGATTTCAATGCCATTATTAAAAAAAAACATAGTGTCGTCATTGTCATCATCATTACTATCATTGCATTCGTCCATTGTCAACTTCAACTCTTCGCATCCAGTCATCAACCTTCCGCAAGTCGTCACTCCACTTGGCCAGCCGGCTAGCGGCTCACACAATGGTTGCGTATTCTAGAACTTCCACTCTTGAACTTGTTTGCTTCAACAATTGTCAGCTACATGTAATGTCGTATCTGTATCATAATCTACGTGACATGTTCTCACTAGTTCCCGTACGAACAACCCGCTATGACACTGCGACATGTTAATTAATACTGTTAGTATCGTAGACTGCATGCTTTAGCACTAAGTCATTAACATAGATTATAAATATAAATACTATCGTTATTATGTTGATAATAGCTTCAATGGCCCAGTGAGCGTGAGTTTCTGTCTTCGATTCACGGGTTGAGTAAATGATTAATGGGATTTTTATGAAATTCGGAGTGTTTTCTGGATTTTCTGACTATTAAATGGGATATAAATAATTATAACAGATCGGGGAAAACTGTGTCAGTGAAATACACACACAGTCACTACGGTTAAACAGGCGTGATCATATGTAGTTGTATGTATGAATATTTTAACATTACGTTTAAACAATTTCATATAAAAGCGTAAAAGTAAATAACGATTTTATTATTATTATAGTAATTTGTGATGTTTTTGTAACTACACTATTAAAATGTAGTCATTATTTTTGCTGTTTCTCATTATAATTATTGCACCTACTAAAATCGATCGAATCGAACGATCTTCTTCCATTTAAGAGCTCAACTCCTGTCGGTGAAGATATGACTCGACTTCTGCTTCTTCCTACACCTGTTCAATAAAAAAAATCTAGGTTTTCCCTTTCCTCCATTCATTTCAATGTTACTTTCTAAAATTACGATTATTACCTCTACGATAGGGATATCACAGCACAGCAATATTTTTTTCTATGATGTCTGCTTTGTGCATCTTGAAAGGTACGTGAATATTTTGTAAAACCCTGTTGAGCGAGAATAAAACAAAAAGTATTCAGATATTCAGGTACAATTGCCTTTTCTAACACAATCACAAACTACATCGTCTGAGCTTCATTAATTCCTTTCAACTGAGCGTCAATTCTCAATGAAAGCTCAGCTTTATTTGCATCTGTAAGTAAGACGTGTTAAATACTGGCTCCCCTGGATAAATCTAGATTTGTGTTAAAACTTCATGTTTGAACGACTAAATATAAGTTATGATGGATATGATGTTTTTGCGCATATCTGTGATCTGTTTGTGCAATGAGTTCGAGTGTTACTACCTTACATAATTATTTATTACTCGGTTCGAGTTGAAAGGTATTTAAATAAAAAAATCTATTTCAGGCAAGATTCGAACCTGCATGTAGTTTGGCTAAGTTGGCTAATATGTACCAAATTGGACGAAGACAATTGTTCTTTCACAATAAATTTCGTTTTGATTATGATTAGCATGTAAAGTGTAAAAGGTAAATCATAGAAATAAACAAATAACACGACACTGCAAAAAAAAACTACTCTTCATACAAATGATACGTAATTACAAAAAAAAAACAACTTTTCAGTAGGATTTTTCTATAGGATCAACTTTTTGGAACCGAGCAACTAGAGTCAAAAACGTTTCATAAACGCTTGTAAAAGCTATAATGTATAAAGAGGTAAAGTTTGTGACGTTATGAGTTTGTGACATTGTGAGGGGCAATCTCTGGACCTACTGAACCGATTTCGCAAACTCCAAAAGAAAGCTATATTATTCTTTAACGACAAAGGCTATATATTATCCCGTAAAATAAAAAAAAAACGCATAGTCCACGCGCAAGAAGCCGCTGGCGGAAATACAGAATACAGGTGTGAGTATCAAATAAGAACTCCCACAAACTCAGGATATCTACTCGTAAAGTGTAAGAGGCCACAGGAAAGTGTATAACATTTATTATTCAGCACGAAACACGTCTTTGTTTCGTAGTAATTAGCCCAAATTGTCCCCGAGACGTCGGGCGCCCCGACAAATTTGCAACGAAATGGTGCACTTAGATGGTGCAGCATGTAAAGGTAGGTTCATAGGTGCTACATTTCTCATTTTTCTCACGTTGGCATGACAAAAACCCTATTTTGTGAGATTACTCGGCAAATGAGCAGGCGAACTACCCGATGGTAAGTAGTCATCGCCGCTTAAGGACATCTGCAATACCAAAGGAGTAGCATAAATGTATTTCCGAGCCTATTAAGGAGAAGGGAAGGAGAAAGGAGGAGGAAGGGGACTGAGGGAGGAATTGGGCCTCCGCAGCTCCGCAGTATACATACTGCTACTTGACGTTGATATTATGTGGGAGGGTAGTACTTTACTGCTCGTGCTGGCATTTAGACATGCCAGCGGGTACTACTACTACTAAACACACATGAATTTTACAAAGCATTGCGCTTCTATTTCCAAAGGGTTAGGAAAAAGTGTACTCAAGTCAGTTCAATGATGTTTTCAGGTTCCATGTTTGACGAGCTTATTGTCAATAATGGAGCACAAATCCAATACCCACGATGCTACTGAGAATTTTATATAAAATCCCAATAACACTTTTCTCGATCTTACTTTAGGGAATATAGGGGTGATGATATGGTTTCATCATGAACCCATTATTGTCTACTGCTGGGCACGGATCTCCTCTCAAAGTGAAAGGGGATAGGCTAGTCCAGCCACTAGTCGTCTGCAGGTTGGAAGTAATAGTATAAAGTAGTAATATAGACTTTACTCGAGAAAATCTCTCAGACGTGCAGGTTTCCTCACAATGTTTTACTTCACTGTTTTAGGCGAGTGATAACTAATACCTTAGTAATTATTATAACATACATACATACAAACTCACGCCTATTTCCCATAGCGGTAGGCTCACACTACAGAACGCGAATTGCAACAATTCTAGCTTACTTCTTTTGCTTCATTCACATGTACGAGTATACATCGTGTCATTCACACGCGTCAGTTGCGGGTACTACTACTTTCTGATGGATCTTTTATTGAATATTAATGATTTATAGTGCCTTGGATTCAAACTTGATTTGGAAGTCCAATGGTCATATCTCAGGGCTATCACTGTTTTTCATTATAAGGTATGATGATGATCATTATTGATGATATTATGATTATGATGTATATTATTGAAGACTAAATCAAAACAGTAGAGAAGCACCTTTACACAGATACATACAAATAATTATGTACTGCACCGTGTTCTTCGTAAGTGGGTCGGTCGGGTGAGAGGAATTTTATGTGTATATTGTATCAAAATGTAGGGTTCGATCTCTGGCGGCATTTGTTGGGTACAAGTTGCGGCCTCTACAACTCAAATTTGGAGTTTAAAAATCGTTCTTGGAGCAGATAGTGAGTTGAACCGTTTCGAACATATTTTGAACCAAACCGTAGGTATGTATCTAAGCGCTCACCCACATACGCACATCTCTGACGTCTGTGTATAACTTAGGATGTTCATAGGTTCGGTGTACCCAATGAAGGTCTGAAGGTTGGCTTAAGTAGCATAAGGTAAAATAAGACATAAATAAATAAAGGTATGGATGAATTTAGAAATAGCTGTGCCTAGATGCTGTGCCTTTTCTTTTTGTTTACAAGGGGAAACCTTCAAGATAAGACCGTTCTTCGGGAATAAGATCAGGGAGAGTGCGATTCGTACCAAACTGAAACTATGCCTGTTTTACCCCCGAAGGATTAGGCAGAGGTGTTCGAATATACAACCTCAGTTTTCCTTTATGTTTTAGGTTCTATGTAATAGGGGGTGACTCTACTGCCTTTAACCAGATACAAACCCAAACTCCGAGCTGCTAAGAGATGATAAAATGAGAATTAAAAAAAATCAAGTATCACTGCTCAAACTGGAAATTGAAACCAAAATCTCAAGCTCAGCAGCCGCATTTTTTTTTTTAAAGAGCATTCTAGCAATATTGCTCGCACATTACTAGTATTCTTGTTAACCCCTCGTACTAAGATAAATGCCTGTATTACGAGTCGGTAGGGTAATGGGTGAGTTTCGAACCGGCAACCACATGATCGCAAGTCCGACGCCCTAGCCATTAGGCTACCACCGCTTCAAGACTAGTGAATGTATATTTTTTTAATATTTTTAGAAGTGAAAATACTATATTGAACGACACAATATATATGGCGTTAACAAAGCAGTTCAAACAAAATTGCTTTTGACGTTCCACGGCCAAGACCCTTCTCAAACGCAGCTCTAAATGGCTGACCAACAAAAATGTCTACAAGCGTATCGTTTAACACGTAAACGGCGGCTATAGGGTGTCCCTTTACGGTATAATGTATTACTAATGGACACGCCAACCCTTTAGGATAAAACATAACTAAGTTTATGAGCTTGTTTTAGATAATAGAAAAAGTGGCTCCAGTCTTTAGATAGATTGTTCTTTATTGTACACGAAAAGAAATTAAAAACAAAGGAACAGGTAGATATAATTGGCGGTCTTTTATCTATTTACGAACTACGCCGGACGGAACTGACACGTAACGTGAACAACACATTAACTCACACTGTATTAGAAGTAAAACGTCAAATTTGTGTCACTTTTGACACTTACTTGACATTGACACAGACTTGACTTTTTTATTTTTATTGTGTGGATAATAGTGGAGTTATAGACGACAAGTCATTTACAACTTCAACCAGCACACATTTACCACAAGCGTTTTACTCCTAATACACTTACGCCGGACGGAACCGAACGTCACGAGAACAAACCGCTCTTTCTTAGTTGACAATTTCTACCAGGCTACTCCTACCACAAACCGCGTTAAGAAACATCGTTTAACAAAGTTCAATAACCTCTACCCTTTTTAAAAGACAGATAGCTACACATCAACGTATCAGTCAGTCCAACATTACTGGACAGACAAAAAAGGGCCGCGAATTCGATCTACATTGAGTCTCGACAAGCAAAAACGTCGGTGGTACAAAAGATCTCATTCCACATGCGCTTGTGAGGGTAGCTCTCACAGTTTTTCAAAGGAATAAAGTGCTGGCTCTTTGTGGGGTAGCCCTCGGTAAACTTGATTTATGGTGCAACCGTCTTCTCAGATTTGTCAGTGCAAGACGGGTATGCAATGACACAAGTGTTGAAGGGTTTTAGTTTTTAACAGCATTTTATATTTTATTACTCACATATTAAAACTTAATTTTCCAAATGTGGTTTCAAATGTGTTTCTTCTAAATCTGTTGCTCAACTAGGGGCTAGTCTACTATTCCAATTGTATTCGAATGGTTGTCCAAGGATATTACAAGAACATGCTATCACGCCGTGACGCCTGTATTCCCAGATGGGGTAAGCAGACTATTGTACACCCACAGTTCGCCGGTATATTTAGGTCCCATGTCGTAGGGGGCGAACCTATTGCCTTTATTATAGTATTAACTGGGCATAAATCCAAACTTTTTCTTGTAATCTGAAGCGATGATGCGTCGTCACCTGCATCATCGCTTCAGATTACAAAACAAAATGGTAATAGTCTGGAGCATGCTAGTGAGAATTTCTTAGAAAACACTTTGCTTAGAGCAGTCGGGAATAAAACTCAGGGCCTATAGCGTAGTAGTCGCGGTAACGACCGGTTTGGGCCAGTGCCCAGTAATGGGAAAATTAACCATCATTATTATCAACCCATACAGTGATTGATGATGGTGAATTTTACCATTCTTGTGTTTTTTATTTTATTATATAAACCTAAACATCGTTCACTCTGACTGTACAGCTGGGGAAATGAAGCTTGTTCTTTTATTTAAATAGCACAAAATAGAGAAAGTTTTTATTTAGAATGCTGCAGGTGAGTGATTTCAAAGGAAATGTATTATTTAAAAAGAGAACTGTTTAAATGTTTAATAAGTGAAGTTGAGAAAATCTGAGATCAAAGACTGCCTCATTAGTCTAGTGGTCCTAAGCGCGACTGCTACACTAGGGGTCCTGGGTGCGATTCCAATATCGAGCAAATTGTTGTGTGGTTATTAAAACAAAGTATTATTAAAACCTAAACTGCTTAAAAATTTGCATCGTAGAAGATTTTGGAGTAAAAAGATTCGGCTAAATTTACACCTAAATCTCCTACGAGAACGATTTATAAGAGAGAGTTTTAACACTCAATTGTCCATAAATTATTGTTTTTGTCGCAATTTTGACTGCCTTGTACCTTGAAAATTTGCGAAAAACCAAGAAACATTTGAAAGTCACGCCAAAGGCTGAACAAATTTATGAGATCACCAAAGAAGGAGTTGGGACTACTTCAAGGTTCTTCATTAATCAAATAATAAATTTATAACAAAAAATATTATCCAGATAATGTTCCATTTTCAGGTAGCAATAATTGGACCCACGGAGTCGATTTTCGACCTAACAAAGTTAATTTAATTTAATTTTACATTTTCCCCTTCCATTTCGAATAAAGTAATATCGAATAATATAACATTTGTACGATTTCCGATTAAATCGGCTGACATCGAATGTTAATAGTCACCTGAAACGTATTAAAATGTCTCCAGGAGGGCCTGCCTAAGGAAATTATTATTAAAATTGTATGTAAGGGCTCAGGCATGATTGAACTTTTGTAAAAAAAAACTGGCAAATTTGTATTTATTTTTCTCTTTTCGGTATCATGGCAATCTATTGCATAAAAAAATAAGCCACTGCTGTCACTGTTTTCACTGCTGGAACACAGGCTCTCGGTGAGAAGGAAGTTTGTTTGGGATGGGATTAACGAGCAGGCGAGTCAGCTGATGGTAAGTAGGCATCGCCGCCCATGGACATCTGCAAAACCATAGGAGTTGCAGATGCGTTGCAGAGACTATTTAAGGAAAAGGAGAAGGAAGTGTTGTGGTAGGGCCACGCTGTTCGCAGCATGAATGGGCCGACTTGACCGGGGAAGTACCACACTCTCGCAGAAGACCGACGTCCGAGTAGTAGCGTTTCGTTACTGCGCTTCGTTCGGTGAGCGAGAGGGCCGGAGGCCCAATTCCTCCCCCAATCCCCTTCCTTCTCCTTTTCTCCTTCCCCTCCCTTTCCCTAAATAGGCGCGGCAACGCATCTGCAACTCCTTTGGTTTTGCAGATGTCCATGGGCGGCGATGACTACTTACCATCTGGTAGCTCGCCTGCTCGTTTGCCGAGTTATACCATAAAAAAAAAAAAAAAAAAGGAAGAGTACTGAGGGAAGTAGTGGACCGTAATCCTCCACCGCGGCGCAGTTTGGGTTGGCAGATGCCATATGCCTTCGAATTTTTGGTTCTATGGCATGCCACTTTCCTCACGATGATTTTTTTCACCGTTTTTGAAAGTATTGGTGATAAAATTATTTACACTAAGTGAAGCCTGTCTTGGTTCAAACCTACGACCTAGAATTCGTAAGTCGTTGTCGTTACCACTAGGCCACTACCGCTCTTCAGCTGTCTTCACTTGCATTAGCTAACCATTACAAACAATTTTCTATTCCCAAAAAGCAAAGAAAATTCAACTTACTATCAATAAAAAAATCACAAAACTATCTGCCTGTGTAATCAACCGCACAACGAATCTGACAAAAATACACAATTTTATCCCGCACAAAAATTCCACGCTCACTATTCCATGTACGAGCCCTAAGCGAATTTGGGGGGTTATAAATTCGCCCAAGCTCGGAAACGGGCCGGTGATGAGATAGCTACGCGAAATTAAAATGTAACAAAATAAATCATGGAGCAGCGCCCTTGCCCTCGGGCTCGTATGAGATACAACATAAATTCGTACCGAGACAGTTTGCAACTAACTTAAATTGCTCCGAGATATTTAAGCATGCGGGTTTTCGTATATGCATACCTACTCAGTAAGCTATGGAGCAAGTATGTATCCTCGCTTAGACTACTCACGAAATTAATTTAAAACAGAAACAATGGAATGTCAACTGTGACCTTGAAACTCGAATAGCTTGAATGGAATTGTCAAAGTCGATCGACAATTTCGGCCTTTATACTGGGTGGAAGGGTCATCGACCCACATCCGCTTACCATGAATTCAGTACATGATTCTGGACGTATGAAAGCGTAGTGTACCGTTGATATTTTTCATCGGTTATTAAAAAAAATATTATACGTAAGCGGTTGTGTCGATGTGCCTGTATAAAGGCCAAAATTGTTTATCGATTTTTGACAGTTTTATCAAAGTACCAAAACTGTCCCTTCATGTATACAATGTGTAATACAGTTTTAATAGACAAAAACTGCCGCAGCAAGCATGCTTTAAGGTTAAAGGCATTTATACATAACACACAAACCATTATGCCCGCTTTCGAAGGGAAAGTAGCTATAGGCGTACTAAGATACATTTGGAATTCACAGGTATATTTTTAAGTTCCATGTAATATGAGCCTATTGCCATGAACTGGGCACAAATACAAACTTCAAGCTAGACTGGGAATTTCATAGCAAAACCCAATAAAACTTTGTTCGACCTGGGAATCGTATCCAGAATCTCTTGCTCAGCAGTCGCGCTTATAACCATTAAACTAATGACGCGGTTGCTGCAAACTTTAAATCGTAAAATATAATTATATTAAACTACCAGTTCTGTGAAAGCAGCACCTGTTAAATTTAACATATTTAATTAAAGTTAACGTTTATTTTAAACCATAATTACTTAGCATATGTTATTATTAAACTCACGCAATGTGTTACGTGTTTTGTTATAGGCACATTGCTTGTGTTACCTACTAAAGAAAAGCCTTTGTAATTTAATTAAATTCAAGGTAAGAGTATGTAGGTTGTAGGTATTAGATTAACGAAAGAACATTAGAAAATCTTTATAGAAGGTGTTTGCGCGAAAACGCCTGCTCCGAACAACGAAATACGAAGTTTCGACCAATAGATCGTACTACGAAAGTTTTGATTAATAATTTAATTTGACAACGTTGCTACTAATAGTTAAACTAGCTTTTTCGTTTCGATCCAATGTTTCAACGATCGATTTTCGTTGTAGGTCCCCAGAAGAACATCCTACTGTAGGTGTAATCTAGCATATAAAACAAACAATTAAAAGTAATTAATTTAAAAGAGTAAGACTATCGTTCTTAGTGATTTGATATGGGTAATTTTACATGAATTAATCAGTGATGGTCTAGTTATATGACCATCAAAAGATTGTCAGAACAATCAGATACACATACATACATGTACACATACGTACAACAGATATTTGAAAATTATAACCGAGTTATAAGTCTCGAGTTTGAATTTAATTTGTAACTCTGACTTTTTTAAATCATATCAATACGTACCTACTTGCAGCAAAATATCGCGAAGAAACTTCCATGTCTAGGATTTTTTCTTAATAGCGTGTGGAGTCCATCAATAACCAGAGTGGTGGACCTTAGCCTAACACTTTGATTCTGTGAGGAGACCCGCTGTCATGTAAGTGGAATCACGTTAAATGAAGTAAAATCTATCACACAACTACTAGGTATTAGAATTTTTATCATACCATCACGCCTGTAATCCCCGAAGGGTTAGGCAGAGGTGTACTTAAGGTACACCCACAGTTCGCCGGTATGTTTAGGTCCCATGTAATAGGGGGCGAGCCTATTGCCATTCACCGGGCACAAATCCAGACTCCGAGCTGCTACTGAGAATTTCATAGAAAAACCCAATAAAACTTTGCTCGACCTGGGGATCGAACCCAAGACCTCTAGCGTAGCAGTCGCGATTGGGACCACTAGACTAACGAGGCAGAATTTTTATCATCAATCACAATTTCATCGTCGAAAGTGAAATTAAAGCTACAGACGAAATACAAACGTCAAAACACTTACAAGTAGCAACGAGTAAACTTCTAACAGGCGAACTTATAACAGTGATATTAATATGAAAACTTTTTATTAGTTCCGTATATTCGCCATACCCACATTTTATCTTCAATTTATAGCTTACTTTATTATGCCAGTATAATATATATACTGACTATATATATATTATGTGGTGCCAATGAGTTATTATGGACTTTCGTACTGGTTTTTATTTTCAAATTTATCTGGAGCAGGTAATTTGAGTTAATACACATAAACAGACTCTTCAAACATAAGTGTTTACTTACTAGGTATATGAGCTACTTATTTTAGCAAATCGTAAATTGACATAATCATTATGTCAGAACTCCTTATCCTATCTTATCTCCTCTATCTCCTATCTTACTTCCTCCAATGAAAACAATGGCGAGCTGGCCATTGTTTTCATTGTATGTAACCATTAAATGATAAAATATTTTACCTGAGCTGTCGCAGTAGTTTTGTGGCGTTTACTCCACAATATATGTAGCAATAACTTATTCCGCAGTGTCATAGTAAAGCTCAATGTTTGTAGAACATAAAGATGCTATTGAAAATTGTGTTTATATGAATTTTGGACGTTAATAGTGTTGACAAGATTCATTCTTGACATAAAGTTTGTTGGAGTTTGTAATGAAAGTATCTCATTACTTTGAATGTCATAAACGGTAACTGAGGCCTAGTCTTTGTTAAATTTTAGGCTCGTAACATCATGGTTTGGAAGCCTACAAAGGGTATTAATTTCATACGAGCGCTTCAATTTCGTGGCAACACATTCGTGTTTATCGTCGTTGAGTATCATACTTTTGTATATAATGCTTCTTATTATAGGGTAGTATAAAGCTTAGGTATTCTATTTTATAATAATGGGCATGACTGAAGATAGCTTTTATATGGAGCCCTAGATTATGATTTGATCCAGTGATCAGTATCCTCCTTGGATATTTCGCTTAATTCCAAAATTTTACCAAAACTCAAATTAGTTGAGAGATACGAAACTTAATGAATGAATGGCCGTGGCTTGGTTATAATTAATTAAGTTTATTCCAAACGCCAAACTGCTTCTGAGAATTTCATAGAAAACACCAATAAAATTTGCTCGACCTAGAAATCGAACCTAGGACCCCTTGCGTAGCAGTCTCGCTTAAGACCACTAGACCAATGAGGCAGTTCATTATTGCATAAATGTTTAAAATATGTTTGTTGTATAGATAAGCAAATACGTTATAAAAATAACAAAGATGAATAATAACCTAAACAAAAGATACACCCAAGGAAATAAAATTACAGAAAAACTTATAGAAAACTGAATTATATTAATAATGATTAATTTTATAATTAGTTATCGAATAATGTAGATTGGAACCTACAAACATGATAAGCATCAACCATAATTTTCAGTTGAAAGCTAGATGGCGAAAATGTACTCCACATAAATTTTCAGGAAACAATGATAAGGCAGCACCTCAGATATTAAGTTTGATATCACGCTGCGTGCTCAAGATCGCTTGGAAGAAGTCAAAAGCTGAAGGCGGAGAGGTGTCAAATCGTAGGAAAGAAGAACATCATGCTGATTAACAGAACGCATAGAGAAGACCTGATGAATATATTATGTAAAATTTTGCATAGGAGTTCCTTTTATAATGTCATCATCCATCCCTCATTGTTCTTCTGCTAGGCACGGGTCTTCTCTCAGAATGAGAGGGATATGGCTATAGTCCACCAAGCTGTCCTAAGAAGAGTTCGCAGACTTCACACGAGCCATCGAGACAGTCTCACAGCTATGCAGGTTAACTCGCGATGTTTTCCTTCACAATTTAAGCGCGTGATATTTAAGTATTAATATGAACTTGACTTCGAAAAAGCAGAGGTGTGTGCCTCGGATTCGAAGACCGTGGCCTTGAATTAGAGACATTTGAGTAGACAGTGCAATGGTTATATCATTGGGTTTTGGCTGCACTCACTTGTAAATCCTAGGTGCACAGATTGTATTTTTATTCAACGGGATTCAGGACAACAAGATCATCGCAAAGCAATTGAAACTATTCCGCTAGTTAGTCTCTCAGTACCAGTGTCTCACAGTGTCTCGCTTTTGTCTATCATGCTGACCAAGTATAAATTAGCATTTGTCTGTCATGGTGACAAATACCTCTCAATCATGCATATAAACCTCGGGATGCTGCCCTTCAATGCAACAAGGCACAAACATTCCTGCTTCGATCTAATTACAATTTTATTAAGCTATTGCTTCCAGTTGGATAATATTTATATTTTTTGTTTCCTAAGTTTTGCCTTAAGTCCATTTTCCGCTGTCACTTATACTTTGTTGCTACTGTCCGTTCCATCCCATCACATTACCGTATATTTGACATAGCGGTCCCAAGGGAAATTTATACACCGAAACCCGAAAATTGAATTCTAAAGTAACCTGTTATCATTTCGCCTTTAATTCTTGATGAGCTCAAAATAAGGTGTCATATAGTTGTCTAGCTGTTAAAGCATTGTTAAATTACTTTTTGAATATAGGTATATAGATTTTGATGAAACCTGTTTTGGTTCAAATCTCTCGTTCTCATTGTAGGGTTGACGATTTTAATGAATAACCTGATTCTTTCTTAATCATCGGTTTTAATAATTTAAATTCACTATCCCAGCGTGTGGGTTTTTTTTTTCACTATATTTTTGGTAGTTAGTAGAATTAGAAGTAGTATTTTTTAGTTTAATCAAATGCTGCTGAAAATCAGAATTTCTTACACTAATTTGTATAAGAGACTTATTTGATGGCAGTTATAAATTCATAACAACTGCCATCAAATTTCTGCAAGCAAATTTTAGGGCAATTCCCAGTAATACCTTTGACAAATTATTTTCAATAACTTCCAATCACATTCCATTGATTCACAATGTACATAAGTAATTCTTAACAGCTTTGGCTCAAAACGCAACAAGCAACGCTTTACGTTGACTGGTACAGTAATTTGAACTTCACTTGATGACAAGACATTTGGGATATAAATCTGGGTCATTTGTGTACGACCATACACTGCAAAACTCACTGAAATTAAGATTTAATTTTATAAAAATAATACCAAAATAGGTACACAATATTTTACGTATTAAATTTTTGAAGCATAACTAGCCTTAACACAGACACAAAAAGACAAATTGAGGTATGTACCATAATATAGTTACATCAAAGGACTTACATACAAAGGTAATACTAGACGGTACAGAATAATGAGGGCAGTCCTACACAGAAGCCAATTACACAGATTAAATAGCTTTTGTGATCACATAAATCCAGCTTTGACTCATTCTTGTTATGGATGATTAATCAAATATCATATGTCTACGAACTCAAAATGTTGATTCTAGAAATACAAACATATTGGATAAAAGTAAAAATCACGCAGTTGTGGGATCGCAATAGATCCATCTTAATCTTGGGCGAAAATGGGCATCAATAAGTTGAGATAAGTATATTTTATTATTTGAATCTTAAAAAACTAGCAGTGACTTCATGGGTGGACCTAAAATCAATAAATTAAGTTAATCTACCAAGGTAGAATATAAAAACGAAGTAGGTAATATTTTGTGTGATTAGTCTTTTATATTCAAGATTAATTTAGCTAATTCCAAACCATATAATCAATATTAGCATGATCAGTTCTGTAGAATCGAAATTCAAATTGAACAGTGTTAAAGAATTTCCACCTAAATACAAATTTAAATTTGGACAGCAACACAAACCAGATCCAATCGTTAAAATTTATGTACCTCGAATACAATATTTGATATATGCATTACAAATACCGGGGGATTATTGTGACATGTCACATGTTGGTCCCGAGAGCCTTACTAACAAGTTACAAATATTCGTGGCAAAGTTTGCCATGGAAACCGACGATCTGTTACAGGAACAGAGCTGTGTTTGTTTAGCTTTGTGCTTCACAAATATGGCGGTTGTGTGTAACAGGGAGTTTTGTCTGTTGTTGGTAAAAGAGCAGCGCTTAAAATTACCCGAGTTGTTTTGGCTATTATAATAATATATTCAACTATATTATAAATTTTTTATATCTCTGAATCGTTATCGGACTGCCTCGTTGGTCTAATGGTCCCAATCGCGACTGCTACGCTAGAGGTCTTGGGTTCGATCTCTAGGTCGAGCAAAGTGTTATTGAGTTTTTCTATGAAATTCTCAGTAGCAGCTCGGAGTCTGGATTTGTGCCCGGTGAATGGCAATAGGCTCGCCCCCTATTACATGGGACCCAAACATACCGGCGAACTGTGGGTGTACATTAAGTGCACCTCTGCCTAACCCTTCGGGGAATACAGGCGTGATGGTATGTATATGTTTTACTGAATCGTTATTCAGAGCCCAATATTATTAAATTCGTCAAATAACAAAATATCGGATACAAAAGATTTTTTTTTTCATCTATTAGTTTATTTAGTGAAGTAACTGACTTTTTATGAGAAGTAGTTCAGAAAGTTGCGTTGGTAGATTATATAAATTCACTATTATACGAGATAGAAGAATAAATTATAATTTTTGTACCGAAAATTAACTCGACCACATTTTTATTTCCACAATATCTAATATTCATAAACACTGCAATATAAAACTTGGGGACCACAGAATTTAAAATTTGCACGGAATTGAGTTTGTTTTAAAGTCATGCTTGTATAGCAGAAGAATACTGAAATAGTGTTCTATAAAACGTAGGTGGTTTTGCCTCGGGCGTTTATCTCATAATGCCCCAATATCTCCAGTTTACGGTAGTCCAAAACTTTTATATTGCAAGTATAAAGTTTCGAATCGTGGCCTCGCGAACATATTGTTTGAAAGATTTTCGGATTTGCGGTCGTATTTTACTTTCATGCTTATTTGGCATGGATGATGAATACTGAATATCTTTGCCGTTTTCGTTTTTGTAATTTCCACCGGGTGTGTTGTGATTTTTTTTTCTGTTTTAGAATGAATTGCATTACGTCATGTAGCTACGTTGCAAGTCTATAAATTGCTATAAAAAGGTTTCGAAAATTGAAGATTCGGATGATGTTGATTTCATAAATATTCATTAATTTAAGATGAATTTAGTAAAATATACAGAAGACTGCCTCATTAGTCTAGTGGTCTAAAGTGCGACTGCTACCCTAGAGGTCCAGGGTTCGATCCCATATCGAGCAAAGTGTTATTGGGTTGTCTATGAAATTCTCAGTAGCAGCTCGAAGCCTGGATTTTTTCCCGTTTAATGGCAAAAGGCTGGCCCCCTATTACATAGAACCTAAACCGGCGAAGTGTGGGTGTACATTAGTACACCGCTGCCTAACCCTTCGGGAAATACAGGGGTGGTGGTATGTTATGTTGGAATACATTTATTCTTATAAGACAAAAGAGAAGACAAGACAAGAGAAAACAAAAGTTTCAGTTCAAAACTTTCTAATATTCCACTACACATTACTATCAATTTGCAATATATGCTTCACCAAAGCTAAAATCCTCGGTATGGAAATTAAGTGGAATACGGTAACGAATTGCCAAAAAACCATTCTACCATAGACTTAGAGATGTAAATGAAGTGAATTATGGTGTCGGCTCTGACCGCTCTAATTAATGAAGCTCCTCCTGGTCTAGCCACGCAGTGAGAATAATTTAGGCACCGAAGTGAGCCTCCGTTACATGAAAATTAAATTTTAATATTTTAAAGCCATACCCCAGGGTAAAGGTAGGGTAATGAGATTTGTTGCTCTTATAACATAGACCAAAAATGTGTAAAACTGTAAGTATTTATGCTGTTGACATTGTCGTGAAAATAATTATAGCGATGAAGAGGAGAGAAAGTAAAGAGGCAGATGTTTTTATTAAGATTACGACATTTTAATTAATTTAAGATGTTAAAGCATAGAATAAAAATAGGTATTATAAGTTAATGACTGAAAAAATGGTACAAGAAGAGACAGTTCTGTAACTAAGCAACATTGCATAATCGAATTCGTAAATTATAAAATCAACATAAATTGAAATTTCAAACGTAATATCAAACAGGAAAAAGTTAAAATTACTATGCTTCCATTTACCTATTTCGGATCTTTAATCAAACATCACTCAAGAAACTTGAACTACATCACATTAGAGTTGGCATTTGTTTGTAATTTGATGAGATCTTGGATTCCGAATTTAATTTAAATAGTGAGTGTTTGAAGCTGTGGACTATGAGCTGCTACTGACAATAAATAAAAAACTCAATAACACTTTGCTCGATCTGGGAATTGAACCCGAGCCGCATAGCAGTCGTGCTTAGGACCACTAGACTAACGAGGCAGTTTTAAAGGTAAAGTAAAATAATAGCTATAACTTAACACTAGTACTATAAAAAACCATTATTGAGTGCACTGTACGGATTAGTTACGTACTTCTGAAGTGGTTTATAGAAAGGAGATGGCCAAAATGTGCCCCAGAGTGTACACGAATAAATGTATTGTTATTAATTTTAATAAAAAAAAACAAGAATTTAGAATAACTATTTACGGCTTATAGCAGCGGTCGAAAAGAATCATAATTAAAAGTATTTTACTGTTTTACTTCACTTTAAAGTACCCTTAATGTTGCCATACAAAATCCACAAAACCAAAAAAGGGGAAAACACGACGATTAGAGAAAAACGATAAAAAAATAATTCGTAACCTATAATGTAATAAACATTTTTTTATATTTTGTAATGTATAAATGGTCCATCCATGGTCCAACTCCAGACCATCTATCACTGAATGATTACACACAACAATCTAAGTGCAATTGTGGATAGGATTATTTCTTTTTTGTGCTGGCAGCACTCAAGTTACGCCGTCAAATGTCAAAACAGATTTGACAGTTGACACATTTGCTATCGTCTACAGCTTTTTGATGTTTGTAGTGTTATGCCGCCGATTTTCGGTATTTGTTTTGGTATTGTGGGGTTGGAAACCGGACTGTTGGATGTTGTGCACATATAATGACAATTCTTTGGTACTTGGGGTGGGCAAGATACGAAGAAGGTATTGTTCCACCAGCAGTATTTTTGGATAATGTAATGACAACTGACTTAGTCATTCTGAAAAATCCACTTTTTGAAACCTTTATAACTTTTGTTCATTGCTGCTGAGCATTATGCATCTTTCTATTTATTTTTATACAAGATCTGAACTATGAAATGACAAACATTTTATTTGTGTACATTCTGGGGCACAGGCCCATACAATTTTTGGCCATGTCCTTTGCGGTTCATTAACATAAGCCGATATTTCAAGTACTTTATTTACAGCACTTGAATCACATACTATGAGTAATGCAAAGCGCTTTTCATTGTATAAATCGCCGTGAACATCAATGTTTTCAAAATGATTGCGTCAATCAGAGAGCAATCATTTTGATGAATGTTGTGGGCACTGTCGAATTGCTTACATTTATAAAATAAATAAATTTATAAATATTTTGTTTTATGTGGTGCAATCAATTTTTTATATATTTAAGTACTATAAATAAAGACTCCAAATATTTTTTGAAAAAGATTTAGGTTTGAGAGCTTTTAGCGAAATATAAAAATAAAAATGTGGAATAGAAAAAACGGCACGATCAGACACATATTCAATATTACTTCCAGAACCATTGCGGATAACTGTCTTGACAAAAAATATATTCTCCTAACATCAACTCCCCTTGGCTCCAAAGATTGTGCCAACGCTGTCATAAGTATTTTACTGATCCACATTTTGGTTGAAGTGTTGGCGCCAACGTTTGTAGACCGAACTTATTACTCGAGAAAATTTCACACACCTCGTAAACGAAAAATAATGATTGAACGCGATTGAACCTCCAAAAAATCACAAATCCGCCCGTGACCCAGATACAAGGCTCAAGTAAATTATGGACACTAAACCAAACAAATAGGTGCTTTGGAGCCACTCTGTCACAGTATGTACTCGTAAAATCGCTATAACTTTGTCGACCCAATAAAGAAGAGGAGTGTAAAATTCTGCATGTGTGCCTTAGGAGGCGTTGATACGGTCGAGATTTTGGTTTTATTTTTAAACAATTACGTTTAAGAGGGTTACGACTTTACGTTTAGTTGTGCAATATTATCATCATTAGATGAATTGAATTTGAAGCGGTAGTAGCTTAATGGCTAGGGCGTCGGACTTGCAATCATGTGGTTGCCACTTCGAAACCCACCAATTGCACTAGCGACGTGAACCCACTCGTAATGCAAGCATTTAGCTTAGTACGAGGGGTTAACAAGAATACTAGTAATGTGAGACATCACATTCATAGTAAGCTTTTTTAGAAAAAAAAAACTGTTGGCTACCAGAGCTTGGCGGATACATTAAGGCGGTTTTTCTAGACTTTTAGAGGCCCTTTACCCGTCTTTATTATTTTGCGTGGAGACTTCAATTTATGTAAAAAAAAATACCATACTTACTATGATAGCGTAAATAACATCGCATAATGGACTTGATAAATTTTATCCCTACTTTTTAGCCAAAAGTATGAATTAATTTTGGCAGTATGTACACACGGCTACTGACAGGTCAACTTATACAAATCAAATTTGAGCTAATCGCGCTTTGTATAGCCTTTCCATAAGGTAAGAGGCCCGTGTAAACTAGATTTGTATAGCTTGATGTGTAGCCGTGCGTACAAGGATTCGTTAGTATTTTTTTACCTACAATTTTATTGAAAACTAATGATCCTTGTGCAGTTTCATCTGCATAATATTTCCCATACAAAAATTTATACTTTATATTTATACTTTCAAATAGTTCGGCCATTAGTTTTTTTATAAAGATAGGAAAATTAATATATCTTCTGTATTCTCAATTATCAATTTTTACGCTTTTCATTGCGTTTTAATATTGTTCAACATGTAATTCCAATCCAAGTTTGATGTGGAAACCACCTGATTACTCTAATACCTCCCCACTTATTGATACCTCAAGTTTTCATTATTACCTCCTGTAGTTACCTCCGATATAGGAGGGATTGAAGTGGAGCTGTGACCATCAAGTTGCGGTCACACCCCTCGCCGCTGAGAGCTGTTAATGGTCCCGGATACTCAATATTGCTTAGAAGGGATTTATAATTTAATATCGGAGCTAAAATTAGCTTCGCAAAGGTTGCCAATTGTATCAGTTGCTATATTGACTCTGGGTAGAATTATTGAATTCGAACTTTGTAAATATTTTTAGTAATGAGATGTGTATTATAAATATCTTCATTTATGTTTATTTAATTTTGTATATTGTTATGAGATTGAAAAAGTTTTTAGGAATACCCGCCTATTCTTAAGTGACATGCGTTTTTTTATAAAAGACTAGCCACTACACAACTCACCTACTTTTACTTGGGAGCTCGGGGAGACATGGACGTCATATCATACACTTGTCCGCTAGTAATTGTAATAGTGAGATCGAATCTCTGTCCGATCATTACGTGTAATGTATTATGTGTTTGCCCTGATGTAATCTTGATTCTGTAAATTGTTACATCGGCTTAGGGCCATATTAAATCTTTTTAAATGCCAAAATCACGCCCTGACTTTTTATATATTTGTAATTATGTATTACTTGTGTTTATTTTGACAGCTTTTTTTAGCGTGTGTGGTCACTTTGGCTTTATTGTCTATACCTAAATTTAAGTTATATGTAATATGTAGGTAATATGTGTGTACCTTTCTGCAATTAAGTTATTAAACAGAAAAAAATGATGCAAAGTTTAGAAAAAACACCGTCTATCGAATTCGACTAGCCTTGAGATGTCTCTTCAATAGTATTTACCATCACGCCTGTATTCCATGAAGTATTAGGCAGAGGTGTAATTAATGTATACCCCCAATTCTCTGGTATGTTTAGGTTCCACGTAATAGAAGACGAACCATTTATTGACATTCATCAGGCACATATCCAAACTCTGAGCTGCTACTGAGAATTTAACAGAAAACTCAATAAAGCTTGACCTGGGAATCGAACCTAAGACCCCTAGCGTAGCAGTCCCGCTTAAACCACTAGAGTATGGAGCAGTTATTGATAAGATTTATGAGTTCAACAGTACTTATTGCGTTATATCAAAATATGCTGTTCCTTATTGGATAATAGCCTTTTCACCTTCTATTTCAGTCGTCATTTCTTATTAACAACATTGTCTCACCGCTTTTCAACCCGTCTACAATGCCAAATATATATTTAACCCTTCGACTTATTAACCGGTGCCGATAAGATATTAAACGGATAAAACCAAGATAACCGGAACTTGGATGTTGCATACTTTATGGCGTACATGCGTCGTGAATAAATAATTTGCGCAAGATATCCTTGCGTGTAAGGATCAAGTTGTATGGAATGTTTCATCAAATATTTGGCTGAGGTATTGTTGGTTCTATACTACCTAATTCATATTTCGTCGTAAAATACAAAATACTCTTGTACAAGGCAATACTGAAGCCCATCTGGACGTACGGGATCCAACTATGGGGTACCGCATCTCACTTAACCATTGAAATCATACAGAGGTTTCAAAATAAAGCTTTGCGTATGATAACCAACGCGCCCTGGTTTGTACCGAACGAACTTCTACGCCGTGACCTACGAATGCCCACTGTGAAGCAGGAAATCGTACGCCATACCAAGTCCTATAAAGAACGAATCCAACAACACCCAAATACTCTGGCTCGGTCACTAATGGAGAATCATAACAAAGCGCGACGATTAAAGCGCAAAATACCTCAAGACCTAATCCAATCACAGTAAATATAACTACTGTTTAAACAATGAGGATGTGACACAGGTCAAATACTAAGCGAGCCAGCGATAGCACCAACCAACATACTTCTGAATGTGCCACGAAGGAGACAGATTGTAGTAATAATGAACAAAAAAAAATATTTCGTCGCGATATAGCGAACATACCATCACAGAAGTCTATTAATGTACCGACAACCACAGTTCGCCAAACAAACAAAACTTGTAAGATTTGTTACATATTTTGGTACCTATTACAAACGTTAGACTAGAAGCAGTAAAAGCATATAAAATAAAGTCAACCTAAGCGAGTCTCAAAAGGAAAGAGCGGAGTGATGTAACTGCAGTGATGGTTATCATGGACGGAGAATTTCATATTTCAGGAAACACTGTTAGCCTCCGCTTTTGTGCTAAACTCAAATGTTAAAGTCATGATATTGTTCCACAGTTTTGCGTGGTTTTTTTTAAAGACTGTTATGAAAAGAAAGATTGGCTGCCCCATTAGTGGTGATAAGTGGGACTGCTATGCTAGAGGTCTTAGGTTCGATTCCCAGGTCGAGTCGTTCGAGTAGTGTTATTTGGATTTTCTCTCTCAGTAGACTCGGAGTTAGGATAATATGTGCCCGGTAAATAACAATAGGCTCGCCCCCTTTTACATGGGACCTTAAATATAACCGGCGAACTGTGAGTGTGCAGTAAGTACATCTCTGCCTAACTCTTCGGGGAATACAGGCGTGATGGTATGGTAGGTTGTAAATGTGCAATGGGTTAGCGATAGTTTGGAAAATTTAAGTAAAGTTTACGAGATGACATTAAATACAGAAATTTTGTTTTAATTCAATAACGCCTGTACCCGCCTTCGGTTCGATCGATTTTCCATTTTAATACCTAAGTCGCTTAGCATAATCCTCTGTTATGTCAAAATTTTAACAGCATTCTCTTTGTAATAAATATATGGTAAAGTTAAGGATAGAAGCCAAGTACAAAAATAGCGATATTATGATTCCATAAAATTTTCTCGATAGAAAAAAAAAACCGTTCAGCCGTTAATAAATCGCTAGCATTAAAAAATGCTTCAAAATATAATTTAAAAAATATCAGGAAGCCTTGCGTATTTTGCCCCCGTACAGTCTCGCTTTAAGTTTCGAATTTGAAACTTATGTACAGGGGTATAGAGAATGGGTTGGCACGGAGCAAAATAAAAAATGCCGGTGGGATTATAAGACTTGAAACAATTTAAAATAAACAAATGAAATTATTATTTCATTCATAGTAAAATATGGAATAATACACCAATATTTTATGCACTTGAAGAACGGTGTATTGCTACAGAAAACTAGGTTTTTTGTTAATACACTATTAGGTTTTAAAAAAAGTCATAAGTTACCTCAATCATCAGTGGCGTGCACAGAGATTTCAGACAGGGTATGCAATAAAAAACTGACCAGTTTCAGCTTTTTGTAGGTATCTTCCCCACCTACCTGTCTCTTACCGCAAACATTCTTACTATCGCGATAAGTAAACAAAATACAATGTAAACAATACAATTTGTTTGTGTGTACACAACCAGTTAACCGCAGTAATGATTATCATAAAACTTTTTATTAAAATGTCAAGTAATATTACCCTTTCTTTGAGTTAAATCCAAACTGAGTACTGACCTTAACTTTGAAATCAATTTAGCTTTTTCCTCAGAAAAATAATGTCGAAAACGCGCCAGATTTAATTTAAACACACTTCACCTACACAGGTCTCACAGGTATATTTTTCAATTTTTACGAGTTTAATATTACTTTTTTACAATAATAAACTTACTAAAAATTACTCGACAAACAATCACTTGCGCCAAGAAAAACAATATGGCGAAAAAAATTTGGAATGAATAAAAATATAGTCGATCAATTGGTCAATCCGGCTAAAAATGTTGACCCTCTGCAATAAACAATATGCGCTGCTTTTGCGGGTTCTTAATTTGGGCGGAAAGCAAATAAGCAGTGCTTCTAAATCTGTCACACACGCTCATATTTACACGCACACAGTCACACTTTTGCCGTGTACTACACGAGATGCGTCCAAATGCATTGTATGAAGAATAAGCAGCGAGGTGAACTGCTTATATCAGCAGAGCGCGCCACCAGCGCGGAGCTCAATGATGCGGCGCGCGCAAGTTATCGACGTTTCAACGAATAAGTTCTAAAAAAAAAGTAATAGATGGCGCGCAAGCTAAATTACCATTTTTTAATTACATTCATTTATCATTAGAGGGGAATAAATTTATTATTAATTAAATACATTTAGGGACTACAGGGTATGCAGAGCTTATTTGCTTGTATGGAGTGCACGCCACTGTCAATCATTGTATTTTTTCGCAATGAAAATTATTTACTTTCTACTTAAGTTCATATAACAAGAGTTATTAAAACAAACATACCAAACGTAAGAATTATGACGGATAACAGATCACAAATACGATAGAAAATCTTATTGTTTTCGTGCTAAAGACCAAAATGCAACTTACAGATATTTTTAAGGCCCAGACTAAAATATTTTCAGAATTCATACTAGAAAATGAGGTCCAGGTTACGAGAAAAACCTATTAATATATAACACGGTGAAAGCCTTTTCTCTTTTCTTGCGGTCTTGTATGATTTATAATTATAACACAATTTTTTGCGCTTGTAGCTTCACGCGCTCAATTTGCTATGAAAATGGCCTTTTTAAAATACACAGTTGCTTTCTTTTACTTTGTTTGGAGTCGTCTCCATTAAAAATTACATTAAAAATGTTTACGTGAATAAAAATATTTGAGGGACCGGTGTTTTTGGTAGTCAACGCGAGTTTTCAAAATGAGTTAGAAGGATTTTAGTAGGTACATAAGTGTTACATCACAAACTGTATTACCTGAAAAGTTAGGCAAAGGCGCACTTGTGTACAACCACAGTAGGTACCTATGTTCTAGTGTCTAATAGGAAGCGAGCCAGGACACAAAATATTCACACTGGTATTGAATATTTTTTTTATTTGCTTTGACAATTGCTTAACTTGGAAATCGAAGTAAGGTCCTCTAGCGTAGCAGTCGTGCTCACGATCATTAGACTATAGGCCGACCGTTTAACTCGCGTATCGCCTGCGCGGTAAGAAGGGAGCGGGGGCGGGCGGCCGCTACACACGGAGCCAATAATCCAAAGATTTATCTCGAGATAGACATTGTTGGCAAAGAATAAAATAATAAGTATCTTTTTTAAGTATTTATTTTTGTTCCCCCCGCTCCCTTCTTACCGCGCAGGCGATACGCGAGTTAAACGGTCGGCCTATAGTTTAGGTGGTCATTTCAAACTGTATGTTCCCGGTGAATGGCAACAGGCTCGCCCCCTATTACGTGGGACCTAAGCTTATCGGCGAACTGCATGTGGACCTATCTTTGCCTAACCCTTCGGGAATACAGTTGTTATGGCATGTTATGTTCAAACTATAATAATTATTGTAAGTATTAATGGCATCTAATAGAATGAACAAATTCGTTAATTGCAAAATCACATTACCCATTATTGATGTACCTTTAGCGAAATTTCAGTTAAATTGAAGCAAACCTGCTAGTTTACGGAGCTGCAAGTGCATTCTCGTTAATATTGGAGCAGCAAACTTTACTAGGGCAGTCGCTTTGACTGACGTCACCACTTGTTGGGTGGCTCTGAATTGGTAATGCGTTTTAAAGCTGTTGAATTTGAGGTAAAAACATAACTTACTATTATAATAACAGACTGTTGAGAGGCGACGTGTATTGTTTCTTCAACCAAAGGGAGGATCCTCCGACTAGGCAGGTGCTTTGCCTAGCGGGTTGCGGCCTGACGGTTGATGTCGAGCGGTTGTATGTTACGCAGTAAATTTTGCTTGCGCGATTCAGGATTTGTTGCGACGTAATTCCATGAAGCGCGCTAGATGGCGCTACAAGTCCAAATTTGTTAGGGTGCAGATTTATCGTCGTCATTTCGTCAATGGCACAATGAACATAGTAAACCTCTTGGTAACCCTTCGAGAAATGCAGGCGTGATGGTATGTTATGGCTTATGTATGGCGTATGTTCAGACTATTCTGTACCCAGGTATTGGAAGTAGAACAACATTGCGACAAAATTAAATTTTGGGCCTTATTTACTCTCGATCAAGAAACCCATAAGTTTATTAGTAGTTCAATTCCCTGAAGACTTATGATTCTTAGATTCCATTGCGGCGCACCAAAAAAAAAAAAAAATTCAATACAAGCTGACATCTCATTGTAAGGAAAGCCCTTTAATTCGAGATCAGCCTATAATGGACTTGTTTACCTGGATGTGTAACCATGCATTTAAAAATATTAAATTATATTTAATGTCTTATCGCGCTTCCTATGAAATTAAATGTAGCCAACCTTGAGAGCAACGCCCTTATTATATTCCCGAACAAATAAACTAAGCGAACTTATCTACACACATACACATACGACACAACACAAATTGCGAGGTGGCAAACAGAAAGGTTGGAGGCAATGTGAAAGCTTTCCTCTTCAAAGTCGTCTGTAAACATTGGCGGGTCGACTTTACATGTGACATACGGCTTGCAAAGACGACGAGCTAAGGCTGTCCTTCAAGTTCAAAGGACCATTCTTTCCTTGACTGCCACACTGATTGCTTTTCTAAAGCTTGCAGTAAACGTTAATATAATTGATGTGTTACAAAATTTGAACAGAATCTCACCATAGTAAAACAGACAATTTTTTTTTGGATACTCAAAGTCATCGTCGGTCGCATCACAAACACAAAGATAATATTATCAGCTCCGTATTTGTCGTATCGTATTATCAGTTTACAGCTGCAGGAAGTGACAAGCTTTAAATTTTTCTACAGCCCAACCTATTTGTCTGGAGAATTTTCCATGAGATACAGAAATCCACATCAACACTGATAAAACAACGTCCAACCATAGTTTGCGGACCTAAATGAGGCCGCTGTGACAGGCCTCTACGTTTTGTTAGTATTGCCAACATTTTGCAGTGACGGTAAAATTACATCGCTTCGCTTAAAATAATAGTATACAATTTGTAAAGGCAGGAGTTAGGTACAAAAAATAAGGCATAGTCCGGGCCAGTGTTAGTGTCACTGTTGCCTACGGACTGGGTCCCAAGTTTACTATTTAATTGTGTCACCATCGTCATCCAATGACTTCGCAATTGTTGATTTTTGTCATTTTGTCTACCTGTTTTTATGTCATTGAGTGACATTGTATCACCAATCTCTTACAATTGAAATAGCAGACTTGAGTCCTTGGTCCAATAAACACGCGTGGCAACCTTAAAAATTATATTAATCATGATGACCTTGACTTTAACTTTCTCCATATTAAAATCGGTGATTATGCCTGTTGTTTTCCCGATCTCTGTGTCACGTAAGGCGAGTGCTTCCAAGATCGTTTTCTTGAAAACTTTTTAGTTACTCAAAGATTGCATTTTCACTCCTGGCAAAGCCGGGGATTTTTATGTCTCTTTCCTTGTGAATATGGAATGGTCTTGCACGCACGATGTTACTTATTCATACTTAATTCCGCTTTTACAGCGGTGTGGGGTTAAATTATTTCCTTTGCGCATTTAATTGATGAATTTTTAATGGTAGGGTGTTTATTTTGTTCAAAGAATTGCTTAATACCATAAGAACCAGATACCAGGTACCAGAAGAGAATACCACGTTTGTAATGATTATTAAAACTTTCAGTATCAAAGTAAAACTGTTTTTATAACAATACTTTCGGGACCCACCATTGCGCTGCGGACACCAAGCAATGTTTGCATTGAAAGGGATGAATGTATGAACCTGACGAACGATTAAAAGGTTCATAAGGCAACAGATTAAATGTTCGACAGCTGTTAAAACTGTACTCACTGTCAATTCCAAAGCATATAAAAAAGTCCACGCTAGGTAATTATTTTCAGTTTCTCCACAAACTTGGACATAAACTTGGAAATATGTTGTAATTTGAACTGTAACATAACACCGCTACATAACTGTTCAAATTATAACATATCTCAACTAACGAGAAGCGAACGCGAAAGTTTGACAAGTTGGAAAAGACGAGAGGGCCTCAGTCTTTAACTTTGTGACTAAAATGTTTGCATGAGTTTCTTAGCCTATGAGTAACTAGACTGGACTAAGTTAGGTATACTTGAAAATGTTGAGCTAGCTTGTTAAATTTTTAGGTACAGAACGGCTTATATTAGTCTTTCATACGTTGCTTCTATTATTTTTGTCAATTTCATGTATAACAACTATAGAGATTTGCATAAAAGACATGTTGATAATGATGTCCCTATTTGAAGGACTTAAGATGCAGATCCAAAATATGCTCATAACAGTATACCAAATGTTGTAATGGTACAGAAAATGCTTGAGCAACTGACAACTGCACATTAGATGTAGTAAATGTAATCATCTTCGTCAAATCAAATCAAATCAAATCAAATGTTTTTATTTCAAATAAGCTTTTACAAGCGTTTATGAAACGTTATTGACTCTAGTTGCACGGTTCCAAAAAGTTGATCCTATGGAGAAGAATCCGGCAAGAAACTCCATGGACACTCTTTTAAAATATATTGTTTTAACATAATTTGCTGGTACATTATGCCGATAACAGGATGTGAGTGCATTGGAGGTTTATGTCATAATTAGCCTGAAGTCGGGACTAAAATTACAAGAAGGTTCTCAGCAAATGAGAACGCAATGTCAAACTAAAACAGATACACTATGTGTAAGAATACACATCATCAAAAATATGAACTAGGATAACTATAAACTACTTAGACATAAATGGCTACGATGTACTCACATTTACAGTTCCTGTTTATATAAAGTGGTAAACAATATACAAGATAATTGAGAGTGAATAAAGTAACCTCAGGTTGCCAGGGAGACCACAAGTGCACCCGTATTTTAACACCACACATTTTTATCGTCATCCTTGACTTTGCTTATGTATGAAGGCTGGAAGCCAACCATAACTATTCTATCCTACGAATGATTAAAAGATAATATAATTCAATATTAGAATAACAGAGCTCACAGATTGAATAGAAATACGAAACGGTCACTGAGTCCAAAAAAATACATTTATAAGGATAAACCAAATTAGTCTAATATAATAAGAAAATAAAGAAAGAAAATAATTTGTTCTTTCATTTTGAAGCAGTGTTATTTTATTTAGTCTTGATTAACCCTAAATCCAATTTTGAGCTTAGTAAATATTCATAAAAGGACTATCGAAGTGAATTCAAAGAACGCTTTATACTGTAGTTCAAAGCTGATTAATTTGCATACTTATCAGGGTCAAAACTAACTCATTGATCGCAACGTGGCTGCTAGCCCTGAGGTTGGTCCGATCTCCAATTCCATAGTGCAATACGATATCGCATTTACTTTTAGTGGTAAATAATTTTAAGTTGTAACTCCGGATACTGGTTTTAACACTTATGCGAATATTCGACATTGAAATAAAACTTCTTTTTACGAATTATATCGCGTTATATTGATATTATTTAATTTCCGACGTTTCGGATCCTTTACAGCATCCAGGGTCACGGGTGGACTGAGGTATTGGTCGTCCTAATGTCAAATTATGAACAGCTACCCTACATTTTTTAGACACAAGACTGCAAGACCTAAGGATACGGTGAGCTCATTCTGCGTGACCGGATCAAATAATAATCAACAAAACTTCAACCCACCTTAAGATGGGCGGTATCGAAAACAATTTTGATACCTAAGACGGAGTCTGGTGTACAAACGATGCTGTCTGTTGCGAATCCAGCCATGACGTTAAAAATTTATATCTTTGAAAAATCTTGTATCGAAAAAAAGCCTAGTTTTTATAGCAATGGGTAGAATAATATGTTGAAATCTGTGCAATATTTCCTTGCGGAATCTTGGCGAATAACACCCAAGTGGCAGGATTAAAGGAGGATTCTTTTTCACCATGATTTATGACGACTTTATCAGCACACGTCAATTCAAATTTGGTGAGGCGTCAGCCGAAGCGTGTTTACCTGATCGTGGATTATACGGCTGCATATTTTGGACGGTTGTGCTGCTAAATTCAAATGCTAACACAACGTATTTTTTTAATTGTAAATATGGAAGAAAAACAGTGATATGATATGATATGGAAAATCCGAAATGATCATTGCATCAAACTCGAACAGTACTACCTAAACTGCCAACAAATTATCAATCAGATACAGTTCCAATCCGAGATAATTACGTACTTCTATCTATTGAAATCCTTGATGTATCTATACGTACATAATAATTATAATAAAATTGTAACCAGCGGATGCATAATTTATAAGGGGTCTTTAGGAGCCAAAACATTTTAATTGTTTTTTTTTTATGGGATAACTCGGCGATTATGCAGGCGAGCTACCTGATAGTAAGTAGTCATCGCCGCCCATTGAAATCTGCAAAACCAAAGGAGTTGCAGATGCGTTGTCGAGCCTATTTAAGGAAAAGGGAAGGGAAGAAGAAAAGGGGAAGGGAAGAAGAAAAGGTGAAGGAAAGGGACTGAGGGAGAATCTCTCAGGCATGCAGGTTTCCTCACGATGTTTTCCTTCGCCGTTTAAGCGCGTGATAATTAATTATTAATACGAACATGACTTCGAAAAGTCAGGTGCGTGCCTTGGATTCGAACTCGAGATCTTTGACTTGGCAGTCCAATGGTCATATCACTAGGCTATCACTGCACTCGCATACGTTGGTCGTATATAGCGATTAAATTTCAACTCTACGTGTAAGCCAGCTGAAGTACAACGGTACCGTTCACAATACAAGTCTGTATATTCCGGATAGTCTCCTCACGTGCTACGTACCCTACTCAATATATCAGCGCAGTGATTGCGCCACGCGCCCATACTAATGTATAGATTTCTGTGCCTAGTACTAGTAATACCTGATAGTGATGTGCGTAGATTTAAGATTTATTGCTCCACTACTCGATTCTAGCGATATTAAATTGTAGATCGTAATATGTAACTATGAAAGGTTTTCATTGCTGTTTTAAAATATAAAACATTCTAATACGCGTGTATTTGAACAAAATATTCTTTAGTTTTTGAGCCATAGCGGCGTGTATATTAGGTTTATTTTTATGTTGTATATTTTAACTGCCTCATTAGTCTAGTGGTTCTACGTGTGACTGTTACCGTAGAGGTCGAGGTCGGGTTTGATTCCAAGGTCAAAAAAAGCGGTAATTGAGTTTTTCTATGAACTTATCAGCACAGCACGGTGTAGCAGTCGCAACTCAGTCGTGGCATTTTAAACGTAATAAGACAATTAACAAGGAAATCAAGTTAATAAATATTGGAATTTAATCGGTAAGAATAGGCGACCTAGTATTTAGATTAATATTTCGTCACACCGTACGTTTGCCATACAAATTCTATACTGTCACTCGTTTTGTGGGAAAGGGAGAAAGAATCCCCTCTCAATCCCTCCCGAAAATGTTAATGAATAACGAATAACGAATGATTTTGAAGAAAATTTTGCAATAGAACTGTTATTTTTAATGAATCAAACCAGTCAACTACCGAATTCTATTTTGGATAAAGTTTTTTTGTTCGTTTCTAATTTATAAATTGAAAAAAAAAAAACTTTGATTTTGGCGGGTTACATAAGCGCCTTTTAAGTTGAAGTACCCTTTTAAAAACAACCAAATAAAAAAAGATCTGAAACATTTTACATTTACCCTCGTTATCCCATAGGCAGAAAAAGGAAAGTAGACACCGTAAGAAGTTCGAAAATAAAAAGAAACATTGCATTATGTATCACCTTTGGTGAAAGGAACGGAAATGGACCCTTTTTTCTATTAAATCCTTCAATTAGTGTGGGAAGATGAACAGGTGTTACTCTATTTTTGTTTTCCTCTCCGATAACTTCAATAAGTATCTAAAAATATATCAAAATAAAAGGTAACTACACCAATAACTGTCTAACGCTAATAAAATACAAAACAAAACAATCAAGAAGGAAAAGCGAAACCCTAAAAATAAAATGCATATTAAAAACGAGGTAGAAACACCAACAAATGTCCAGTAAAAGATAACAAAAACAAGAAAACAATCAAGATAAAATTTAAACTAGGAACATAAAATGTCACGCGAAATTTGCAACACTTTGTTAAACAAGTGTGTGTACAATTTCTAATTTTTATTCCACATTTTTTAAAAACGTATAAAAATGCTTTGTCGGCCGTGTCTGATACGTGACTTTGTAAAAGTTTTAACCAGTAAGTTCATACGGGGAATTCGCGAGAATAGCAAATGTGTCGTGAAATACAACGTGCTGGATTTTTATTGGAAATTATTTGGTTCTACGTGATTTTACTTTTTTACGAATTTTCTTGTCTGTTAGCGGAATTTTAATGAATTGGACCTGATTACTACCTTGAAGTGATGCAATAACAAGTACTGATTTGAATTAAAAAAATTAATTGCCCTGTCGTACACTGAAAGTTCTTTTAAGCTAAGGAGTATGAGAATGAATTTTTTTTTTGCAAGAAAAAAAAAATACTCCATCTATTATGGCACAATTTTTTGTTCTAATAAATAAGAATATAAACTTGACGATTATGGATGTTATGATGCAAACTATATTCCTACATATATAGCATTATTGCCGTACGTGTTTCAAACATTATCCAAGCAATTTATTCTAGAACCCTTTAGAATTCCGCTCACGTAAGGAAATTATACACGCATACACAGATTCCGTCGTAATAAATCTTTGCCTGGAAACATTGAAAATGCTATGTGTCTATTTTTTAAATAAAAATACATAATAAATTTACCGGTGACATTTCTAAAAAAAAACAAGGATTTTTTAATCTAATAACACAGGCAGTCACGCGATCACTTGAAGTATTAGACATAGAAAAGAAGGAATAAATGAAATAATAAATAAATCCAAACAAAACTGTCGCAATCCATCATAGCTGGAGTTGCACGATGGTATGTTTGTGGTTGTGATCGAGAAAACTTCTACACACGTAGTCGCCGGCTATACCTAACAGGAGCGTTTACCTTACACGGGTTGGTGCGATAGCCTTAAAAATTCCAAACAATTTTGTTATTAAAATTGCAGCTAAACAATCTTTTGTTAGGATATTTATTAGACTGTGCCCCACATGTAGTGTATATGTACCGATATTGAATAGTCACGCCAACTTCACCCCAGCTGGCATTTGTTCGCGAACTAACATGATTAATGGATGAAACTCGCAGTGCTCTTTGCTCTTTGTAAAGCCGTTATAATATTTATCACAGACCACGGCTCGTTTATTAAAAGTGTGGGTAAACATTTAAGTGGAAGGTGTTAGTGCTAATGGCTCGGATTTCAGTTTTATTGAGACATTAAAAGGCTTTTATCATTTTGATGTCTGCGTGCTGGTGAAATATTTAAATTTGTTTGATTTTTTTAAGAATACTTAATTTACTTTTCGTTTGGAATGGTTCTATTACTTGTATTGGAGGGTGATTTATAAAAATAAACATGAGATGAATTTGTTTATGTATTGATAAAATTATAGCGATCTTAATAGAGTTTGCTCTTGGTAAGGTAATATATTTTGGTTATTAATAAATTTGTTTTGTCTTCGTTATGATATTACACTCTATTACCAGATAACGAAAAATTAAAAAGAATGAGTTTCGCAGTCTATGTATGTATGGATGGATGGATGCTTAATTGTATCTCAAAAACTACTAATCAGATTTTGATGACATTTTAACAAATGAGAAACCGATTGATTTGTATTCATGGTAAGATGGTTAAAAGCAATAATTTAAAAAAGGAAACAACAGGGTTGACAAGCATAAAAAAAGAGAACTGGTAAATAATTTTAATTATTAGTCTTTAAATTTCATCTTGATTCAAATGGTATTGTACGGTATATGATATTACAAGAAATCCAATATAGTACACACTGGAGGAATCGAAATCATCCCTTTCTTTCGTGAAATACATTTTATGTTTTGATCCATCGAAGTTAGTCGTTAGTCGAAAGAATTGTTGCGATTGAAGTAGACTGTGAAACTAATATGCTTTTGAAATATAGAAACACCCGGATATTAAAAAAAAAACAGTATATCGGATAAACTCCCACAAAGCATCTTGGGAATATAAAAATAAACAATATTGTCGGTTACTACGGCAAAGTATGATTTCTCTAGAGACTGACATTTGAAAAATATGATGCTTAAAATGTTTTGCGGATAGCTCTAACGCTATTTATAAGAATAATTAGTGCTTTTGTGCCTTTTAACTTTTCAAGTATTTAATTACAGAAATAATGCAGTCTTGTAAAGCGGCCAGCACATCAACGTAGCAAGTTACCAAATTTTCTCAGTTGATTAATTTGAACTTTATCCTCAGCGTTTTAAGGCTTAAAATCATTTGGAGAAATTTGACAGTTTTGTATAACCTGATGTGCTGGCGGTTTTTGTGAGGTGTTGATGGCAATAGGTTCGCCCTTCATAGGACATCAAAACATCAGTACTACAAGGAGGGCCTAACTTAGCTAATGAATCTGGTAACTACAAGTGTTTCTTCATACGTGTACATATACATAATTGTGTTGTTCATACAATACAAAAATGATAGCTAAGATGATAGATGCAATCAAGATATAGAAAGAAAGAATTATTTTCGCACAAAATAACGACGCACGACACTTGGACTAAAGGGCAATGTTTCGTAAATAAAACTTAAAATAAGAATAAAAAACATAAAAATTACAATGGAACCTGCTCACGTGACCACACTTATAGGAGATCTGTCATCTGTCAAGTGCCAATGCCAACATTATACGTAACATTTTTTGAGCAAAAACAAAACAATAAATATAAGTAAACTCTAGGTACTTAGACAACTAGACACTACTTAGAATAATACTATTTTTAAGGTAGTAGCGTCTCAGTGGTATGCCTGCATATAGCATGAATGGGGAAAGACGTACTATACCCCCACAGAATATTAAGAGGTGTGTCCCTCGCGAACGCAACAATGTTGCACAGTTGTCGCTGTCTCTATCCCTCGCGATGCGAACGCGGGCCCGAGAGGAGAAACAACAATACATTTGCAACATTTTCACGCGTATTTCTTATGTTCGGAATTTTGGAGATTACTCCTATAATATTGTTAATACGTAAATAAAAATCTTGTGAAAATATATTCACTATATTATCTGGGTTTCTTTCGAATCAGAATGTTTCTGTATTGATACATTGTCGAGAAATACTAGCATAAAGTTGGGACGTTTTTCGTGTAACTTTTTAACCGTATATTGAAATGAAATTGTATACTACAGGAACACGTATTTTAATGATAAGATTGTTACTGCAAAATTCCAAAGACTTTCATTTGTTAATATTCAAGATAAGACCAAACTACGTTTGTATGGAGCGCGGAGCGGATACTATCCTCTTAACATTAAGTAGCAGTACGCATTATCAATCACTACATAGTACAAAACAAAGTCGCTTTCCGCTGTCTGTCTTTCCCTATGTATGCCTAGATCTTTTTGGACCGATTTTGATGCAGTTTTTTTTAATTGATATAGTGATTCAAGAGGAAGATTGGCGTGCGTATGAAGAGACCAACATCCAGCATTGGATGGCAACAGGTTGAAGAAGAAGAAGAAGAAAGAGGAAGATTTATATGTACAATACATACTGGTACATACTATAGTACAGAAAAGTCGAGAAAACACGCAGAGCTGAAAGCTAGGTAAACAATCAATAATACTTCCTCATTTATTTTCCTAAACGAATCTATAGATCAGCCTAATACTTCTCGAAGGTAATAAATAAAACAGTTCATGTTGATCGTTGAACTGAAACAGTACTGTAAAGGGTAACAAATTTGTTCAGAATAAACTGCAACCACGCCCGAGCAGTGTAAGCTATCAGATGGTTGCAGTTCTGAACGTTGAGGAGTTGAATTATTATCTATTCCGTTCAGAAATATAGGGTTTATTTTATAGAATCTGTAGGCCAAATTCTGGTAATTAATTGCTCAAAATAAGCTCGACTTTAGTATCAGTGACTGATTCATTAGTCTAGTGGTCCCAAGCACGACTGCTACGCTAGAGGTCTTGGGTTCGATTCTCAGGTCGAGCAAAGTAGAATAAAATTTTTCTTACCGGTTTTTTTTTATTACAGATAGGCTTGCGCTTGACCACAATCCACCTGATGTTAAACAACGATGTGGTCTACGATGGAGTGTGCTTGCCTAGAAAAAACCTATTCACTCTTTTCTTTAAGACACCCAACTTGTAGGTCAAATTGGTTACTGGCAATAGGCTCGCCCCCTATTGTAATAGGACCTAAATATACCGGCGAAGTATGGGTGTACATTAGTACACCTCTGCCTAAACCTTCGGGGAATACAGGCGTGATGATATGTATGTATGACATGTTAGGTTTAGTATCCAGTGTCGTTTTCGCAACTATTACTGATTGGCTAATTATGACCGACTTAACAGATCCAGTCCAAATTTGAATTTAAAAAATGCCATAGTAAAAAGCTTTATATGTTTCAATACACACATCATACATACATACATACAATACAACCAACCTCCAACCAACCAACCTACAATAGGCTAGCGTGGTGGACTACAGCCTAATTCCAATCATTCTGAGAGGAGACCCGTGCCCAGCAGTGGGACATTTAATGAGTTAATGCTGATGATGATATGACTTTCAAAATTTAGAGATATGTACGTGCCTTGGATTCGAACTTGAAAACTTTCATTTGCCCGTCCGACGGTCATGTCACTAAGCTACTGCTCTCACGTGCGAATCCTACTCCTACTAATATTATAAATGTGAAAGTTTGTGAGGATGGATGGATGGATGGATGGATGGATGGATGGATGTTTGTTACTCTTTCACGCAAAAACTACTGAACGGATTGTGATGAAACTTTACAGTATTATTGTTTATACATCATATTAACATAAAGGCTTTAATATTATTGATATTTTGGGAAATTCCCACGGGCTTGGGGAAAACTATTCCACGCAGACGAAGTCGCGGGCAAAAGCTAGTTAATAATATAATTCTATTTCAACTTCAACCGCAAAACAAATTCAAAGAGTAAAATTTCACCCACAAGTATTACGCTTGAATTAATTACAAAAGGAGTTTCACAAAAACTGAGTATTCAATTCACGTGCTCGCCCCAAGTTCTTATCTACAACTTTAGCCATGAGATGCCTTCTCAAGCTTACATAGAAACTTGTGTGGGGAACGTACCATTGATGTTTTGCTCGTTTCAAGCGAGATGTAGCAACTAAAACAGTTTTTTTGGCAATATAAAGTGGCGGTAGTGGCGATTTGTGCCCGGTGAATGGCAATAGGCTCGCCCCCTATTACATGGGACCTAAACATACCGGCGAACTGTGGGTGTACATTGAGTGCACCTCTGCCTAACCCTTCGGGGAATACAGGCGTGATGGTATGATGGTATGGTAGCCTAATGGCTAGGGCGTCGGACTTACGATCATATGGTTGAGGGTTCGAAACTAACCCATTGCACTACCAATTTGAGCCCACCCAAACTGACAGCCGAGGCTTTATCGTTGAAGACTTATATAAGCGTCTCACGAATGTCTCTCGTCTTCGAACTGTCTCTTTCGAGAACCAATGATAGTGTTCATCTAAACAACCTGAGACCGCGATAGTCCCACATCCTTTCACTGCACATGTATCAACTTTTCTAGTTCATAACTTCACTTGGTCCACGTTGAATATCATAATGTTAACGTTGAAATACTTGTCTTGGGACAGCTTAAGTTTTCAAGAGGTGTGATTGTTCAAGAGTTACTCTCTATCGCTTCCCGTGTGAGTCGTAAGGCAAGTGTGTTGTAAAGGTTGGCAAAAGTGTCTCATAATGTTGGTATGTCGGTTAAATGTGTTCAATTTTATGTCCATGTTTAAAATAGGGATTTTGAATTTGTATGGTAGTGCTTAACCCTTCGGGGCATACAGGCGTGATGGTATGGTATGGTAATAAGGCAGGGGATTATGTATACTGTACTGTAGAGAATGGTGCAAGGAGGTGCAATTATTTTAAATATAGTTGTGTTATACGAACAAGCGGCCTTGATGGTCAGTGGCAACCATCCCCCTTAGACTGGTTGTGATCTCTTAGCTTTGTCTAAACTATGCAAAGAACATAGGAGAAAGCCGCTGCCTACCACTAGAAAGAAGAGAGGAAAAGGAGAAGGAACGGGACAGAGGGAGGAATTGGGCCTCCAACACTTCATACTTATGGAACTTAACGCAACATTATGCATACCCTACTTATCTTTGATATTCTGTGGGAGTGTAGTATAGTAGAATGTAGCATAATTGTTTTTTTATCTGATGAAATATTCTGTCTGGTCTTCGGATTTCGTAAAAGATCGGAATACAGCTGTGTCGAATAAAATATTTAAATGCATCTGGGTAATACCAATGCAATTAAATAATACATATTAAAAAGTACGAATGAGAATCATCACTTACCGAAATGAAACTTTCAAATCAAATACTCGAAGTCAATCTGGTGTTTTTACACGGTTTTGACGTATAGAAATTCTTCCACATATCAGTCGGATTGCAACATCGATTCCCGAAGGAAATACATGAAAGTGGTGTTGGATTATCTTTGCTGCAAATATATTGGACCGACACTCTTTTGTTTTTTACTTTGGAATTAAAGTTTTAGCTTATGAAGACATACATACATACATACCATCACGCCTGTATTCCCCGAAGGGTTAGGCAGAGGTGTACTTAATGTACACCCACAGTTCGCCGGTATGTTTGGGTCCCATGTAATAGGGGGCGAGCCTATTGCCATTCACCGGGCACAAATCCAGACTCCGAGCTGCTACTGAGAATTTCATAGAAAAACTCAATAACACTTTGGGATCGAACCCAAGACCTCTAGCGTAGCAGTCGCGATTGGGACCACTAGACCAACGAGGCAGTCATCATCAGCTTATGAAGAGTGCAGGAAAACAAACATACAGTGAGGAAACCAACATGTCTAAAAGATTTTATTGATGGCGTCTGCCAACCTGCATTAAGCCACCGTGGTGGACTTTAAAGCCTAAACTCTCTCATTCTGTGAGGAGACCAGTGCCCAGCAGTGGAACAGTATAATAGGTTAAAGATAATCAAACTGTAAAGGAAATCGGACTTAAAGCATTTTGTGGTGCATTTTTAACTGACGATAGACAAAAGAAGGAGATTCTCAAGTCGATGCGTATATATTTACTAGTTTTCCGCTTGCGATTTCACCCGCATTTCTTGTCATTTTACGGGATTATAAATAACCTATGTAACTCAGGAATAATTGAGCTTTCTATTAGTGAAAGAATTTTTCAAATCGGTACTTTCATAGACCATTCAATGCAAACAAACAAACGAAAACAATCAAATCTTTCTTCTTTATAATATTAGTTTAGATTGATCATGGATCATGGATGATCTAATGGATTTCCATCAAATCTTCGCGTCTCACACACACACACTATGTAAATATTGAGCAGTCACGATTTTCGTACTTCTGAAAACAACAAAAAAAATTCATTTTTCTGTATCAGAACCGGAGAAGGACAGTAAAACGTGGTTTCCGAAGCGCAGAGGTGCAGATATTTGCAATATATCAAATTTCCTCATAATTCACATAATGCACGTTACAAAACAATGAGTTACTCTGGCTATATGCCACTGTAGCACCCCTAGGGAAATAAAGCGAAGAGCCGATGAACTGTAAATTATGTAAGTTCTATCGTCTTTCTTACGTATTGGTTATTTGAAAAGTTGTACTGTATACAATGATAGGTTACTTGTTTGACGGGTCATGTGATCAAAAAGTTCAAAGCTTCACAAGAGCCTAATATAAAACAGTGGTACACCGATTCACTAGATTAAATAGCTAAGTACTTAAGTCTTTGATTTATCATTATCATGTATAACATACCATACCATCATCGCCTCTATTCCCGGAAGGGTTAGGCAGATATACTAATGTAAATGCACATTTTGCCGGTATGTTTAGATCCCATGTAATAGGGGGTGAGCCTATTGCCATTAACCGGGCACAAATCCAGACTCCGAGCTGCTACTGGGAATTAAATAGAAAAACCTAATAACACTTTGTTCGACCTGGTGATTGAACTAAAGACCTCTAGCGTAGCAATCGCGATTAGGAACACTAGACTAATGAGGCAGTCATAATACAATAATCTATAAATTTAATAGAAAAATATAATCTCATTTTGGCGAATGAGGCAGTTTATTTGAATATGCATTTGAACAGAAACCTACAACAAAGTAAATAAAAGCTTAAATAGTAAACCACATTTAAGGTGCAGTAAATTAAAAAATAAAACAGAGCGAGGAAACAGGATCTAGCGGATATTTGCTTCCGCTTAGTGATGTGGCAAAGAAGAATGCATATACGCATAATATAATAATATCGAAATACAAATATGATTCTAATGTTTCTAAGCGCAACTGATACAGTAGACGTCCCAAATTTGATTTCGAGACCAAATAATGTGTTTTTCTATGAAATTCTTAGTACTTTGAATTTGTGCCCAGTTAATTAATGTCATCTCGCCCCTTATTACATGGGATCTTACCATAGGATTGTGGGTGTATATGTTATGGACCGAGTAATAAATTGGGCATTAGACATAATGCCCGGACATTATGAAAAAAGCCCAATATGAGAGTGCAATTCAAATTAATAAAAACCGGCCACGTGCGAGTCGGACTCGCGCACGGAGGGTTCCGTACCATTACGATTTATGACGTATTAAAAAAAATCTACTTACTAGATCTCATTCAAACCAAATTTAGTTGGAAGTTTACATGGTAATGTACATCATATATATTATTTTTGTTAACTTTATCATTCTCTTATTTTAGAAGTTACAGGGGGGACACACATTTTACCACTTTGGAAGTGTCCCTCGCGCAAACTATTCAGTTTAGAAAAAAATGATATTAGAAACCTCAATATCATTTTTGAAGACCTATCCTATTTAGATAAACCAAACGTATGGGTTTGATGAAAAAAATATTTTTGTGTTTCAGTTCCAAGTATGGGGAACCGCAACATTTATTGATTTTTTTTCTATTTTCGTGTGAAAATCTTAATGCGGTAAATCATAGAATACATCTACTTACCAAGTTTCAACAGCATAGTTCATATAGTTTCGAAAAAAAAGGCTGTGACACGATCGGACAGACAGACATGACGAATCTATAAGCATTCCGTTTTTTGCCATTTACATATTGTCCACAGGCATTATACATATTGTCCATCACCTTGTGGGCAGAGTAATACAAACGTATTTAATAACATGTTTTTTTATTGTTATTGTCATTTAACTTAAAATAACGAAATATTAAACCATGTAAATAACCAGACTCATTATTTGGATTATTTATCAAGGACTTTGTAGGGACACTGCTGACGCATTACATTTGCACTGTACTAGCTTAGCGACTTAGCGCAGCGCGGCAGTCGTCTCCCCGCACCCAATCAGTTTGGTCGTTAGTAGTAATGTAGTCAATAAGTATATGTATTAAATCTGGTACCAGTAAAGTATTATATATAATGTGACGACCTTCATTCAACATCCACCTCACTTCGAACCCCACATTGGTGACCCGCGACATTTGAACACGCAACTATCGGTGATGATACCGGACATCGGATTACGAGCACGCGGACAACGTGGCGTCGCAACACGTGCGCATGGACAGCGTGGCAAAAGCGCGCATGGGCAGCGTGGCAACAGAGGACGCACAAAGAGGTAACCGGAGCACGCAATATGGGAGGCGACTCGCTCTTTTCACGCTGGGGTCAAGAGAGCTGAAGACCTAACTGCACCATCAAGCATTATTCAAGGTAAACAGGGACGGGCACAGTGATCATCATAGTCTCGGGAGGACGCTCTGCAGGAGTTAGCACACGTCGTGGAGGTGTAACGCGGTCATTCGCGGCACATTCCGACGATTCTGGCCTCTGGAGGACACGGGACACGGCGGCGACACTACAGCACAGTGTGCGCGTCGTATGCAACGTATCACGCTTGGAGGCGTCGACACGGCCAGGGAAGAGCATACCCATGAGGATATTGGCGGACGGCAACTGACAGAGGATCGAATGAACGTAGATAATATATTTGCATCATCGTACGAGCAGCTTTTAATCAGCGTCATACGGAGAGCATAGTGAAACGTAAATGTGTAGTGATTTAATTATAAAAGTGTCAGTCTTAGAAATAATACAGTGCCCTGTTGTTAATTTGTTAATCGTAGTCTCATTATATTGTACCTACCTATTTAGTCCACACAGTAACCCATTGTATTGTATTTTTGTTAAGCTTGCATTATGAGAATTGCGCTCAGGTAACATGATATCTTGTTTATAAGTAACACCTTGTTATGAATTCCTTTTAACGAGTCAGATTGTAACTATATGTAATTGATTAGAATACTTGAATTGAATTTTAAAAAATGTACCATTTTTTGTAAAAGGGGGGGAATATTGTAGGGACACTGCTGATGCATTACATTTGCACTGTACTAGCTTAGCGACTTAGCGCAGCGCGGCAGTCGTCTCCCCGCACCCAATCAGTTTGGTCGTTAGTAGTAATGTAGTCAATAAGTATATGTATTAAATCTGGTACCAGTAAAGTATTATATATAATGTGACGACCTTCATTCAACATCCACCTCACTTCGAACCCCACAGACTTCTACGAGTACATTAAGAATCCACTAATTTTTGCATTCATATTAAAAATAAAACATAAAACATATTAAAAAAACAAAAAATTCACAGCATGTCTAATATTGTTTTATAGAAATGACTTATTAATATAAAACATAAAATAAACTAAAGTTTAAGCAATTAGACTAATTTTTTGGCATAATTAGCATCTTCTCTTAATAAAAGTCAAATTAAAATCTAGGTAAAATAGAACATAAAATTTAAAACAATAATATGTAGGAAGTAACAGATTTATTTATTAGAACAACTGCCACTATGACGTCATTTTGAGGTACACAACTTTTTGGCTTTGCGACAACTACATTTATCGGACTTGCAACCCCTTTTACAACCACATCTACTATAACCATACCCTCCGCATTTAGAGGACATTCTACAACACTCTCTCAGCGAAATCTCTGTCTCTGGAACATCTTTAGGCGAAATAAATCTTTCCTTGCAGACAGTAAATTGGTTTCTTGAATATAGTTGATTTAAAACACCTTGCTTTGTTCCCAGTTTATAAAGGTTAGAGGCTGTTACTTTAATAACGGTAGCAAGCATATTTATTCCATCACTACGAGCGCGATCAATATCGGGAACTCGAACTCTTACAGTGTCACCAATTGCAGCCATGGGATATTTAGCGCTTGATACATCCAACATTTTATTTGCTTGTTTCTGCAAATTACTTAAAGCTAGTTTCCTAACTGCCATAACATTTTCTTTTTTCCGCTCCAGGTTTTCGTTGTCGTTTGTGGGTATTGGGTTTGAATCTGTATCTGAAGTTTTTTCAGACTCCTCATCTACGGTAAACGTTAACGAAAATTGACTTGAGCTAGTTGAAAATAAATTCATATCATTTTGAGTAGACTCCACGCGATCAGTTTCGATGGGCTCTAGTTGATCATTTTTGACGGACTCTACTTGATTATTTTCGGCGGACTCTTCTTGATCATTTTCGGTGAAAACTACTATATTCCTTTCGGTAATAGTGCTCTCAGTAGATAAAAGTTTCTCTAAGTCTTCTTCTGAACTAATATAAAGCAGAGCTTTATGTGGTATAGAAGAACTTTTAAGCCCTACTTTCAACTTCCTTCCAAACATGGCTTCATATGGAGTACAGTTAATACCTGTGTGATGGGCCCTATTTTTCATTAATTGTACAAAACGTAATCCTTCCGACCATTTCTTACTGTTGTTATCCTCCAACCACGTACTCAGCATATTCTCTATGTCCTGGTTTTCTCTTTCTACTGACCCTTGGCTTTGAGAGTGTCTCGGTTTTCCATGTACAATTTTTAATTGGGGCCACATTTCACAAGCTTTCTGAACAATTTTATTAGCAAACTCTCTGCCATTATCGCTTTGAAGAATGCTTGGTGCACCGAATATTGTAAAAATATCAAGTAGTACATATGCTACTTCTTCAGCAGTTTTGGTCTTGAGCGGACGGAGTTGCACAAATTTTGTGAGATGATCTTGGTATACAAGTATAAATTTATACTGATTATCTCCTTGTGACTGCATGTCAATAAGGTCTACTTGACATCTTGCATTCATTTCCCCACTATGAATAGGTTTAACAACTATTCCTTTTTTTGGAACGCTGCGTTTCTTTTCGCAGCTCTCACATAGGTTTAAATAAATGGCAATCATTTCCCTCGTAATATTTTTATACCGAAAATTTAGTTCCTTCTCCATCCGGTTTCTACCACCATGCCCTATACTCAGGTGGGTATCATGCAAAATCTGAAATATCTCATTGTTTTTTACGTAGTACCTAATCATATTGTCTTTGACTGGAACAATCAATTTCTCTGTTTCTCCAACAGCCATGACGTCAAATCTTCGCAAACGCTGATAATCTTCGGGTGTTTTATGGGACTTCTTTGATTTTGCAGATTTAACTTTTTCAATCATCTCAGTATAACTTTCGTTGGTGAAAAACTGAGTATTTTGTCCTTTAAGTGACATTAATTCACACAATCTTTCGTCAAATTGACGATTAATTTCGTTTAATTTCGAAATATCCATGATTAATTATTAAAATGCACACTAACAGCTGTTTCACTATACCTAGTTCGCTAACACACTCGCGTTAACACTGAGTTACGAAAGTAAAACCCATCCGCGTCCGTCCGTATTCGCTTACAATGCAAAACTAAACAAAGATAATAGCGCTTGAAGTCCGCCGCACGAGCCGCACGCTCAATGGCGGTCTCTGATTGGTCAAAGCGTGCCACGCCATTCGTGCCTCCCTCCCCGCCCTCACACCGCGTCAATTAATTTTACCGGTATTATTAATCACTCAGCCCGATAGAGCTAGACATTATTCATAATGTACGAGCATTATGAATAATGTCTAGCTCTATCGGGCTGAGTATAATGCCTGCATTAATCACCAGGTCCATAACATAATTATATAAGTTATTGTTTGTAATGCTTGTTTTTAATCTTGAAAGGTTGTTTTTATTTTACCAATGACCCTGAATTAAATTTAATTTTCATATTCATTAATAGGTGATATTTACATAAATACACAGTTGATCAACCCAATTATCATAAACTTCTTTGGCCTAGTCATAGTCGGGTTATATATCTTGTATTTTATCGATTATCTGTGGGTTGATTAACTGTGTATTTATGTAAATATTACCATTTACATAAATACACAGTTAATCAACCCAATAATCAGAAACTTCTTTGGCCTCGCCGTAGTCGGGTTAAATCTTGTAATTTATCGATTATCGATAAAATTTCCTAAGGCTGTAAGCACATCACTGCTTCCGCAATTATGCGGGGCATGCGGCCTCTTTAATTGCGTTTGCACTAAACACAAACGCTTAGTAATTAATTCTAGATTAAGCCTGTAGAGTCACTTCTGAACTTCAAACCCGGCAAAAAGCTTTCTAAAAGTTGTTGGAAATATAATTTTACCGGATATACATTATTTGCTTTTGTAATTTTACTGAGTTTTTCTTTTCATTCGATTTAAATGAGTAATTACTTTAGAGAAATATTTGTGATACCAATTACATACGTTCTGGCGCTTTTTTTTCCATAGAGATAGATAGAAAATACAGAACGCCAATCCTATGATTTTTGCATAATTATTTTGTTTCGTCTACTTTCATACATCTGGCCATACACACACAATATGTGATACTTAATGTTATATTTTTTTAATTCTTTTTTTTATGGGATAGTAAGAAGTCATCGCCGCCCATGAACATCTGAAATATCGAAGGAGTTGCAGTTGCATTGGCGAGCCTATTTAAGGAAAAGGGAGGGAAGGAGAAATGGAGAAGGAATGGGACTGAGTGAGGAATTGGGGCTCCGGCGCTCCAAAAGTTACCAGATTTAGGAGCAGGAAATTAGTATTAAGAAATGGGGTCCATAACTCTCACAATAAACACAGCTTTAATTACAACTTAAGGCTTATAAACACAGTTTTACAATTATCAACAGATTTCTAATGTACATTATTGTCTGAAACAAAAACACCGACAATAATTTTGAAACCAAATGTTCTAATAAATTTGCGTGTGTAATTTGCACATACGCGACCGAGACCGCACGGTTGTGTTTATTTTATGGTCCAAGTTAGAGGATTACGGCTAGAACGATAGTGAGATAAGGTCTTAATAGCTTCGTGACTATGTTAATGTCAATTGAATCTGTTATCACTGGAATAACTTCTAAACGGAAATGTTAGGAACTACAATAATTTTAGGCATATATATTGTCGAACTGAATCTTCGGTGTCGTGACCTTCCTATTATAAAATGTATCTATGTGTATTTTATGTCAAGCATTGAAATTATTTTCTGATAATCGACAACTCAATTTATTTTTAATTTAAAATATACTGTCAAATTAGCCTGTATTACCTACTTTTTTACCAATTTGTCATGTTTTACAGGTGTAATAGAAACTAAACTTTTTTATTCTTGATATTTAGATTAAATTCGTGGATTATTAAGGAAGAAAAAAAAATTATATGCGGTTTTATTAAACTATTTTTTTATAGTGCTTCACATTAATGTGAATTTAAACTTTTTCTTCTATTCACTGTTAACATTTTCTTTTGCACATAAATTATTCTTATTCACTGTTTTTTTTATTAACTAATATTTGGATTAAGGAAGAGGCTAACTCGCTATTATTTCTAACTTAAACCAGTCCAAAACTGATGCCGCAGCGCCACTGACAAATGAACTGAACCAACCTTGTTTATTAGCGAATAGAAACATTTTATGTGCAAGTTTGCCACCTACATCACAGAAGACGCGGATATTGGTAAAGTTTTATACATTTGAAATGATTTTGCCCATAACTTTTGGGATTTATATCAATTAATGAAATTGGGTGCCGGCCGTCCCTAGTCCCATGTACTTGAATTTGAGAATATAATGTGAGAGGAGGAAACGCTGTATTCGTTATCATATTTGATTTTGAATTAAACTTTTTTTGATGACTTGAGTACTTAAGTGTATTCGGTTCTTCAGTTCCCAAAATCTAATCTAACCGTTAACAAAATACGTAAAAAAAAACACTAGATTTAAAGTAGTCATGTCAACAGTTGAAGTTGTGATAGCTGTTAGAAAGAGAGATCGCGAAATTATCCCAATAGGTGTAAGGTTGTTCGCACGGCTACACGTGAAGCTATACAAATCCAATTTACGCTGGCCTCTTTTTGTATGGTAATACTAATACACTACGAGATTATTTTTTTTTTTTTTTTTTTATGGTATAACTCGGCAAACGAGCAGGCGAGCTACCTGATGGTAAGTAGTCATCGCCGCCCATGGACATCTGCAAAACCAAAGGAGTTGCAGATGCGTTGCCGAGCCTATTTAGGGAAAGGGAGGGGAAGGACAAAAGGAAAAGGAAGGGGATTGGGGGAGGAATTGGGCCTCCGGCCCTCTCGCTCACCGAACGAAGCGCAGTAACTAAACGCTACTACTCGGACGTCGGTCTTCTGCGAGAGTGTGGTACTTCCCCGGGCAAGCCGGCCCATTCATGCTGCGAACAACGTGGCCCTACCACGAGATCAGCTTAAACTGGAATTATATGTTGACCTGTTATGTAGTGGCGTGTACATGCAGTGATTCAAAGTGATTCAAAACAATCTATACATTAATTTAGCTCTTCTAGCAAACAAAATAACACGGCGCTTAATTCAAAGTTGTGTGCTTTACACAGTAAAAACGTCCCTAAAGTCCTAAATAAACTCGAAGCCATGAAATTATACAAGCGAACAGGTACTAATTAATTTATTCTGTGTTATTATGCAAAGAGCTATAAAACTTGAGCGGTGGGTACTTCCGGGATGTTTATTTAAAGAAGCCTTTATAAGGATCTCGTTGTTTATACTGATATTGTTAAAGGTATCTCAGTGATTATTTTTATACTTACTTCATTTATTTTTACATATCTTTATTTATCTTATCCAAGCTACCGGTGGTCAGGGCTATAAGGAGGGAAACTTTCTCACAATACGCGCCACATCTTGGAGTACCGTTTTCATTATCAAACCCATAGCCCAGAGCCTCCACAATTATAAGTAGACGCTCTTGGCTATGAGACTATTAGCCGTCGAAACTATCAGTAAAATAATTGTCGAATCAATATTCAAAATGTCGAAAATCTCATAAGCCAATTCAAGATATTTCATGTGCTTATCTATTTCGGTCTACACGAAATTCTCTTGGTCTTATCGATTTATTCTGGTCCTTATTATTATGCATCATCCAAGTAAAAAACAAAATTATCAGTCTTTGTTTTCAATAATTCTCTATCCAGCCGTTACTATTTACAGTTTCTCTGTCTTCTTCATCAACACCAATAGCAAATTCTGATCCTAAGATCTACATTAAACAATATAGATTAAATATTAAGTCCTGAGCAATGAGAACTTGACAAAAGGCAAACCAGAAGTCAAGACGCCTAAATTATAAATTAAGCCCTTTCTCAAAGTAAGTTTCAAAACATTTATCTCGGCCTATTTATAATACGAAGTAGGACAGGCAGAACTATCGTTATCTGTTTAAGTTTGAAGATTTTGCTTCAATGCTAATTTTAAAGCTAAGTTGAACTAGATCATAATACACCGAAGTTTGTTTTAGAAGATGTAATAAATTAAAGGGACAAAATTATATTAATAATGATTTTTAATACATTTAGATGACATGAAACAAAAAACTAAAATCATTTATCGATGGACTTACTCTGACGCTCTGTTAAACATTATGAGGATAAACAGAAATTCCGGAGTAAGTAGCTACCTATCTACAAACAGGGTCAGGGTCGTCCTTTTATAATTATATATATCATCTTCACCCGTGGAGACTCAATATATTAAAAACATATCTAATTATTACCAAGAGTGGACCTCCTGCTGTTCTTTAGAGCAAATCACTTTGTTTTTATTAAGTAAAAGAAAATAGGTTTACACTGATCTATGAACTACTAATCATTTGCCTTATAATCTTATCCTTTGCATCATAATATTATCGCCGCTTTCTCATTAAATTTATATTTAGCAACTCGAAGACTTTATTATAAATTTCCTATAAAACTTACAGAAAATTGTCTCTTCGAAAGTTAGTTTCAATGTTTTTGATTGATAACGTTTCACGATGAGAAACTTTGGCAAATTTGATTTACCCAACCAAGTGTTTAAAGGAAGTTACAACGACTGAGTAAGGATGTTGCAGATTCTTGTTTGTTTTGTGTTTTATTCATGGTGTTATATTACTAAACCCATTTCTTTTCTGTACTTTATTAGGTTTACAAGTCTTATGATAAAGCCCACTACTTATTCTAGTTATGCTGGTGAAGTCTCTTAACTATCATTAGAGACCATTAACAGGCAAGTGGTTTCATCACAATGTTTAACTAAAAATAGACTAATTTCCAATATTCACTAATTTCCAAATCACATAAGTTGATAGTTCTGAATTCATGTTATTAATTAAACAACGCTTTTACGATTAGAGTATCGATTTTTCTTTTGTCATCATTATATCATTATCAGTGAAGCAAATCATTGCTTTAGAATCAGTTCAAAGATAATTGTAAAAGAGATAAACCTTATGGATATGATCAATAAACAAAATATCGCTAAGAACTGAAACACTATGAAGATTTTAGCTTTTTACATCTCTAGTTTAAGACGATCAAAGTCTAGTAGCTATACCAATAGCGTAGTAAACGCTAGATAATATTTTTCCATTTGACAAAACAATTTGAAAAATCATGTAATGTTTGTAAAAAACTAACAGAGAATTAATCGGATATGGTACTTATGGTAATACTTAAAACTACAGAATAAAATTTATCGTTTCAACAATTTTAATCGTGGCCTGGAAACCAAGCAAAATATACAAAGGTCACTCAATGTCAAAGACAAGTTTAGTATCTGAGTCCCCGTTTTCACTTAAACCCTCGCCTTGTACTATTATCAATACGTGTTAGGGACTGACCTTCATGACCCTTGTCGCGTCACCTTCCACTTAGAAGGGACGTATTCATTACGTCACTTTGTGTCCCAGTTAGAAGCCTACCCTTTCTCTTCGTCTGCGTTTGTTTCTTATTTCACTTGATTCCAATTCGCCGAGTTTTGTAGTTATTTTTATAAAAGAACAAAGGTATATAACACAGAATATATTTGCGTTCAATAAGAAAATTATGTAGCCCCTTTTGTGTCTCACTGTTAGGCAAACGCCTCCCTAACTGAATCAAGGATCTAATTATATATTTAGGATTTAGTTAGATTTATAAAATGATAGCAGGAAGCGAAAAAAAAAAATAGAACACTCAATCGATTTTAATTGAATAGGATCAAAAAAAAAGTTGATTACTTCATTTCGAATAAGATTAATTATTGTATAAAAATAGGTACCTACATATTTGAAAGATAATAATAATGATAATTATTATATCCGCAAAGATAACCAATTGGTACCCAGTAATGTCAAAGTACATTAATAGTATATACATATGGTGATGTCACGCCTGTCTCCCATGGGGGTAGGCAGAGACTATGGATTTCCACTTGCCACGATCCTGGCACACTACTTTCGCTTCATCTACATTCATTAATCTCTTCATGCATGACCGTCGGTTTAGGGTGCTCGGAACCTGGCCTTTTTTAAGAACATCCACAATTTGGTTGCGGTACTAATAATATAATCTAAATTATTTGCGTTAAAACATTAATAGTATAGCATACCATCACGCCTGTATTCCCCGAAGGGTTAGGCAGAAGTGTACTAATGTACACCCACATTTCGCCGGTATGTTTAGGTCCCATGTAATAGGGGGCGAGCCTATTGCCATTAACCGGGAACAAATCCAGACTCCGAGTTGCTACTGGGAATTTCATAGAAAACCCCAATAACACTTTGCTCGACCTGGGGATCGAACCCAGGACCTCAAGCGTAGCAGTCGCGCTTAGGACCACTAGACTAATGAGGCAGTCATCATTAATAGTATAGTTATATATTTTATTTTGTAAAGTTTATTAAGTATAGTAAAGGATTTGTATCATCATCAACCCATTACATTGTCCCACTGCGGGGCACGGGTCTCGTCTCAGTACGAGAGGGATTAGGCTATAGTCCGCCACGCTAGACTACACCGGGTTGGCAGACTTCACATGCCGTCAAGAAAATCTCTCAGGCGTGCAGGTTTTCTCACGATGTTTTCCTTCACTATCACTGATATCACTATGACTAGAGGATTTGTATAACTCTATAGTATATATGTAACATCTTCAACCACAATATTATTATCAAAATACCAACAGACTTCACGAAAAACATTTTTACCGTTCCGAAAATATTATCGTCTCACATTTTAATGACGAATGATAAAAATCCATGTCCCCGTTAATCTCGGCAAGGCCCCATAACTTTGGCATCAAGTATTTTAATTATCTTAATCCGCCCCAACTCTAAGACTCTCTGGCGACTTAGAAATTTTAATGGTCGAAGTTATGAAAAAGATACAAAACAACAACGCTCAACCCACAAGAGAGAATATAGTGAAAAGATAAAGTAAAGAAAAAGAGTTTGAAACAATGAAAGCTGGAGATGTTGACATGTTTTGGTAACAAACATAGAAGAAAGAGTTAGTTGAGAAGTGGAATATGTTGATCTAGAGGCTGTAAAAATTAAAGAACATGATCTGAGCAAGAGATTCTGGTTTCAAATACTAGTTCGGGAGTAAAAAATCTGTCCAATGAAAGAGTAGGTAATGCTTTTAAGTTCCTTGCAAATAATTGGGGGCGATCCTTCTTGTCAACAATGATATAGTAATTTTATGGAAATTGCCATACCTGACATTTTACCATGCCATTCGCCATTACATGCCTGAATTTCCCGAAGATGCCTAGGTTGAACATTGTTATTCCCACGAATAACAATGTTCAACCTAGGCATCGAACCCAGGGCCTTTAGTGTAACAGGCGATACTACTGACTACTGCCACCAACTAATGAGGCAGTAATTTTATGATTTACATATATTTTTGGGAACAAGCCTACAATCGCAAATTCACGTTCGTTCCTCAATTAATTCGATAAAAATCACAAGATCAGTTTTATTTTAATTTTAAAAAGGTTCAATTTGAATTGTAGAAAATAAGGCTAAAATAGTCAATTAAATATCTTTATAAGCGTCTTACGACTTTTGGTACGGTTCTTCAAAGAATGCTTACTAAAACTTTCTTTGTTAGCAAATGGTACTTCGAATAAAGTATGTTCATTGTAAAAGAACTGTCAATAAGGCAGAAGTAAATTTATTGAAATCAAATGAGATTTCTTTCTGTGAAAAGATCTTTTAAAGGCAGACAGATCTTAACAAGTCAATTTATATATTTTTGAGGATGAATTCGATTATTTTAACCTTTATAGACTGCCTCGTTAGTTTTGTGGTCCCAATCGCGACTGCTACGCTAGAGGTCTTGGGTTCGATCCCCAGGTCAAGCAAAGTGTTATTGGGTTTTTCTATGAAATTATCAGTAGCAGCTCGGAGTCTGGGTTTGTGCCCGGTGAATGGCAATAGGCTAGCCCCGTATTACATGGGACCTAATCATACCGGCGAACTGTGGGTGTACATTAAGTACACCTCTGCCTAACCCAGGCGAATACAGGCGTGATGGTATGTTATGTTGTTAACCTTTATATATAAAAATTCGTTCTAAGTATGGTTGTGCTTGTAAAACTTAAAGTTTTTAGTTGGTCAATTGACTTAGAATTTTACATTGCGAAGCATCGCAATGACTAGAGATTGTTATTTATTATTCTGAGCACAGTATTGAGATTGTTTGTAGCTTCCGTTTGCCGAATTCTCTAGTTTACCTACACTACTTTCTGCACCGGCAACAATTTTTGCGTAAAAGTTTTAGTAGGTACTCGGTTTTGAATATACCATAGTTGTTGTCGTAATTTTTACTATCATGATTGTATAATGTGCTTAAAGATAATTTGTACAATAACAAAATAAAAAAAAACAATTTAAATTTTGCACCCACCGAGAGACGATCGACGACGCCTTAAGTAGAACTTAAATTACAGAAACCAATAGTATCTTTAGCAATAAAATTATGGTGAAAATGGAATATATTATTTATTGTTTTTTATAACGCCATAGAAGATAAGCTGTTAAAAATATAAAATAAGATTACAATGTACAATATTACATTACGCTGCGTTACATTTCCTAGAAAATTATAAGGAAATTTGGTTATTTAAAAAATAGGCAATTATTACTTCCAGGAAACCCAATCACTGGGGCTGACACACTAATTTGTAAAATTAACGTGTCGCTATAAATTTCCAAGTAAATTATTTTGCAATATCAAATTGTAGTAAAAATATTTTCCAATCAGTCTGTTTAAATAGGGCACCAATCTTGTTGGTGAATGGAAATTTGTAATAAACGACAAAATTGTTAAATAATTAATTATTAAAAAAGTGTTATTCCATGTTAGAAATTTACTTTTATTTATTATTCGTTAAATAAAAATGAAATGCTGTTCGTTGGTGATTGGTCTAGTAATACCTTATTAGTCTAGTGGTCCTCAGCGCGACTGCTATCCTAGAGGTCGTGAATTCGATTCGCAGATCGAGCATTGTTATAAAGTTTTTCTAAGAATTTCTCGTCTTAAAATGTTAATATTTTCAAGGAATCACCAATCATATTTATGTATGTATGACTAAGCAATTATAATGCTTGTCAACAATAAAAATAAGTAACCACTTGTGTGTGTTTTTTTTGTAATGTTTCCACGCCTAAAACGCTCAATCGATAAATTTTCGTATCCAGATAGATTGGACATCGTCTACCTTTGGGTCGCGAGTGAAATTCGGACAACATACACTCACGCCTTTTTCCCTTAGGGGTAGGCAGAAACTAGAGAACGCCATCTGCTACGATTCTTGCATACTTCTTTTGCTTCGTCCACATTCATACATCTTGTCATACACATGCGCCGGTTGCGGGTACTACGCACCTGACCTTTCTGAAGGATCTCGGACAACATTTAGTTCTAAAATAAAATAAAAACATTTGCATACCATCACGCCATGTATTCCCAGCGGGGTTAGGCAGAGGTGTGCTTAATGTACACCCACAGATCGCCAATAACCGCCTCGTTAGTCTCGTCGTCCTAGCGACTGCTACGCTAGAGTTCGATTCGCTGGTCAAGTAAAGTGTTATTGAGTTTTACTATGAAATTCTCAGTAGCAGCTCGAAGTTTAGATACGTGCCTGGTCAATAGGCTCGCCCCGTATTACATGAGATCTAAAGAAAATGAAAATAAAAATGAGCCAAACCAGGCGTTGAAAGTCTCACCACACAATATTAGGTCATGTACATGCTAAGTACAAAAAAACTCACTTGGTACCTTCAACGACTACCCTCATCAACATCACTTTTTGTTACTGACTGACAAACACACAAAGGTTTTTTTTTACTCAACTGTCAACGAAACATGGCCGTTTGAGCGTCCCGTTCGTTTTTCAATTTGGTATTCGAATTTGTTTTCTTTTTTTTTGGTTTGAATCTAGAACGTTTGGATTGGTTTAACGGTTTGTAATGGAATTTTGTTAGGATTTGAATGTGGTATGTAATGTTGGGGACCTAAATAATGTGAAACTATCGCTTTAAATACCACATTGATTATTAGCTACAAAATAAGCCTGTTTATCCAGATATAGGTACGGAAATTTTATAAAAATATAGCCCAATGGAAAACCCCATCTTTTTATGAAGACCGTTTAAAATTGTGATCAAATGTGGATTTAGATTAGTTATTTAGGTATTATCAGCGGTAATCACCTAATGACCTTGACACCTAATCCCCTTCCTTCTCCTTTTCTCCCTCCCGTCCCTTTTCCTTAAATAGACTCAGCAACGCATCTGCAATTTCTTTGGTTTTACTGATGTCCATGGGCGACGATGGCCGCTTGCCGAGTTATCCCATAAAAAAAATACCACATTTTAATACTCGGTACCAGGAATTTAGCGATCTGGTTTGTAAAACCTCCAGGTCAGGGCGACTCAACAAAATGTTGCCGCTCGTAAATTCCCGGACGCGACCACAAATCCGAATGTCAATTTTATACGTCCGTTGTATCCATTTGCGCTTTCATTATTCATTTACTCGATACACGGTCAGTCCAATTTCACTAACGCCTCTTTTCTCATCTGTTGGACTTATACCAACCTTATTACTAGATACCATTACGACTTTATTCCCCGAAGGGTTAAGCGGAGGTGTACTAATGTACACCTACATTTCGTCGGTATATGTAAGGTACTTGATACAAATAAGGCCTATGCTCAAATAAGGCCTATAGTGCGAAAAAGTCGTTTAATGTATTTACATCAAATATATATTGCACGAACGTATAGACTACACCTCCACAACTTGGCAAATAGTGCGGGAGAGGCCCGCTCACGCTCACAGCGCCAGTGTTCGTCGGTCGTTCGTGGACGACGGCCGTTTTCATTGCGTGTTATTAATTTGTCGTAATTTCTATCGTATTTTATTACGGTATTTTTTAGAGTTTTATTTTAAGTTATGTACACGGTTTACATTATAACTCATCGAAAAGTTAACTATGACTTTATTTTGTATTATTTAGGATATGAGAATTAATTATTGCGTATAACATGTATGAGGTATATGGTACGAAATAAGGCCTACTTTTTTTGGTATTGGTATTGGTATGGCGGGCTTATTTCCGCAACTCCACGACTAAGCGCGTATTTTGCGTGTGGGTGGGACGATGTTACGTTTTCAATCGAACCACCCCAACTCCTCGAGAAAGGCCGTCAAGCGCCCAATGTTGCCTACGGCCTCTCGGAGAGTACTCGGGTTGCCGAGGTACTTTGCCCTGTATGTGGCGACACCAGGACAGTGCAGTAGCACGTGGGCCGCTGTCTCATCAGCCCCCAGGCAGGCTCTGCAAAGGGGGCTGTCTGTGATACCTATAACAGAAAGATGTTTATTAAAAGGACCATGGCCGGTAACGGCTGCAGTGGCTATCCTCAAGTGTTGTTTGGACAGCTGTAGTAGCTGCCTGGTGATGCGGTCGTCAATGGAAGGGAGAGCCTCCTTAGCCTGCCTACACTCACCGTGGTTTGTCCAGTAGTCGTTGTGTCTATCCCTAGTCCGTTTTCTTACCAGGGTGCGTATCTGGCCGAAGGGGAAAGGTACTATGGGTTCAGGGCCCACAGCCCCTGCGGCTGATCCCCGTCTGGCAAGCTCATCCGCTGCATCGTTGCCTCGGGAGTTGCTGTGTCCTTTGATCCATTGGATGGTTATTTTATTTAGCTCACCTACCTGGTTGAGTCTCTGGTGGCATTCGTATATCAACCCCGTATTCACCGTGTGGCTGTTCAAGGCTTGTAGGACTGCCATGCTGTCTGAGAGTATTCGAATAGAGTAATTCTTTACCTCCCTTGCTGCAATGGCTGTAGTTGCCATTAGGATACCCATACATTCGGCTTGGAATATTGTGTTGTGGTGCCCTAGTGGTATGGCCATCCGAATGTTCAGATCTTCTGAGTAGATACCACATCCGGTGCCCATGCTTGTTTTTGATCCGTCTGTGAAGATACTCACCTCTGTCGGGTTTAGACCCTCACATCTATGATCCTCGTAGAGCTGGATCTTGTATTTCTTGTCGAAGATGAACTCCTTCGAGATGCGATCGTTAATGGCACGCATGATTGGGTAATCGGTTTGGAGTTCGTCCAAGATGTTGGTATGTCGCGTGCCGCTGCTTTTCCATAGCGTCAGTGTCTTGAGACGTGCTGCTGCCATTGCTGCCTCTTGTTGTATAAACAGGTGTAGCGGTGGCAGGTCCAGCATGACTTCCAGCGCTGCGGTTGGAGTGGTTCTCATACAGCCCGTGGATGCTAGGCATGCTAGCCTCTGGAATCGCTGTAGTTTATTCTTTGCGGTTTCGAGTGTAGTTCTAGGCCACCAAACTACGGCGCCGTATGCGACTAGTGGTCTGATCACTGTTTTGTACAGCCATAGGGTGATTTTTGGGGATAAGCCCCATCTTTTCACCATCATTTTCCTGCATTGCCAAAACGTTATACAAGCCCTGTTTAATTTATTCTCAATATGGCTACTCCATTTTAGTTTACTGTCGAGAATGACACCGAGGTACTTGACCTCAGTTGACAGTTGGAGTTCAGTGTTGAACAACTTTGGTAGGCGATATGATCCAAGTGCTCGTTTCTGTGTGAACATGACTAACTCAGTTTTTGTGGGGTTCACCGTTAAGTCAAACTCACTACACCAGCGCTCTACTATTCGCAGTGCCTGTTGTGTGAGATTACAGATGGTTCCGGTGACTTTCCCTGTGACAAGGATTGCAAGGTCATCTGCGTATCCTATAGTGTAATCATGGTTAGCATTTAGCTTGGTGATGAGGTCGTTGATAACTAAGTTCCACAGAAGGGGTGAGAGCACCCCCCCTTGCGGACATCCTCGCGCTATAATGGCGGACTGCTCATTCCCTTCAAGGCGCACCACGCGTTTGCTGAGCATGTTGGTGATCCAATCCTTGAGTACTGATTCTACTCCATGCTTAGAGAGTGCAGCACTTATGCTGGAGAAGTTTGTTCTGTCGAAGGCACCCTCGATATCTATGAAAGTTCCTAGGCAGATACCTTTGTTATGTACCGCCTCTTCGATCCTGTTAACAACAAGATGGAGTGCGGATTCGGTTGATTTCCCTGAGCTGTATGCATGTTGATTGTCATGCAGGGGGGAAGCTTTTAACGCGTTATCTCTCAGCTCTCTCTCGCAAAGCCTCTCCATGGTTTTTAGCATGAATGAGGTCAGGCTGATCGGTCTGTAGGATTTGGCATTTGTGTAATCACCCTTGCCTGGCTTGGGAATGAATTTAACTTTCACTTCCCTCCATCCCTTGGGAACGTATCTAAAGGCCAGACACGCTCTCATGAAAGGCATCAATGAAAGGCCTACTTTTTTAATAATATTTATTAAAAATACTTAATAATTATTATTAGTACTTTTTTAAATATTTAATAATATTTTTGAGAAAATATGTTCATTTTCTAATATATGTTGTTTTTTTATAATATTCTTTATTTCTTGTTAATATACGACTTCAAGTCTGACTAGCAATTTAAGTATAATATTTAGTCACATAAATTAAAAAGTAGTACAAGGATCTCATGAAAACGTGATAAAAAGCTCAGAAATACATAATTTTATAATGATTGATAGTTTAATAACAATATTCCTATACTTTAAATATGTAGGCTTAATTAAGTCACTAGTTTTTAAAAAGGCCTAAAGCTAAGGTTTTACAATTATCTCATTTTAGTTGACTTTTGATTGAAGATTATATAATGTTTACTTAATTCATAATAAAATATTAACCAAAAAAGAAGTCCACGCTTTTATTTATCACCTTCTTCGAATAATTTATCAAATTTTGAGTGTTTGAAATTAGGTAGGCCTTATTTGTATCACTTACCTTAGGTCCAATGTAATAGGGGGTGAATCTATTAAATGAAACCCAAACATACCGGCGAAGTGTGGGTGTACATTAGTACACCTCTGCCAAACCTTAGGGGAATACATGCGTGATGGTATGTTAAATTTTATGTCTAAATTCAAATATTGTAATTATATATCTAGTGAGACTTGGTGCAGAATTAAAAATAAATATTGACCCTATATTCGTAAATTCAACAACGAAATCGTATTATATTGTGTTGCTAATTGGTATTTCATGATTTAACTTATAACTCGTTTCTGACATGTAAAATGTGTCCAAAACCTAATAAAAAAAATACACATACCTACACTCACAGCCTAAACCCGTCATCAACAAAAACAATTCAAGACTTTATATCAGCTTCAATTCTGAAGAAAAAAGCGAATCTATTATCTGATAAACCAACGTCCATCTCGCCCTCCGGCAGACGTAGAATAATATTAAATCAGACGAAGATAAGACAGTTCTTATCGTGTCGTTTGGAGCCGCTATCAACGACAAATCCCACTTTGAGAGTTAACAAGAAACAAAGTTGTGCGGACTTCTGAAGGAAAATGGTCTTCAATCACGCGATGAAGTTTGTGTGAGCGGAATTATCTGTGTTAGAGGTTTGTTTCTTTACGAATAAGCTGTCTATGTAGATTTTTTTTGTGCTGTTTTTGTCGCTACAAAGATGTGCGCCCGGATCGGTTTCTTTGCAGTTATCGTCATCAACCCATTACATTGTCCCACTGCTGGGCATGGGTCTCATCTCAGTACGAGAGGGATTAGGCTATAGTCCGCCACGCCGCCGTCTAGCCTACTGCGGGTTGGCAGACTTCACATGCCGTCAAGAAAATCTCTCAGGCATGCAGGTTTCCTCACGATGTTTTCCTTCACCGTTTAAGCGCGTGATAATAAATTATTAATACGCACATGACTTCGAAAAGTCAGAGGTGCGTGCCTTGGATTCGAACTCGAGACCTTTGACTTGGCAGTCGAATGGTCGTATCACTAGGCTATCACTGCACTTTTCTTTGCAGTTAATGGTAAGCATAATCAAATATGGCTGCATCGGCTGGCAGCGGATGGATGCGAGCTGTCCGAGACAAGGATGGTTGGCGCTCTTTTTTTTTTTTTTTTATGGGATAACTCGGCAAACGAGCAGGCGAGCTACCTGATGGTAAGTAGTCATCGTAGCCCATGGACATCTGCAAAACCAAAGGACTTGCAGATGCGTTGCCGAGCCTATTTAGGGAAAGGGAGGGGAATAGAGAAAAGGAGAAGGAAGGGGATTGGGCCTCCGGCCCTCTCGCTCACCGAACGAAGCGCAGTAACGAAACGCTACTACTCGGACGTCGGTCTTCTGCGAGAGTGTGGTACTTCCCCGGTCAAGCCGGCCCATTCATGCTGCGAACAGCGTGGCCATACCACAAAAAAAAAAAAAAAGGAGCCTTGAGCTTTGAGGGAAGCCTACATTCAGCAGTGAACGGCGATAAGCTGATATGATGATGATAATCAAATAAAATTAATCTCAGATTTCAGGGCTATTTTCGGCAAAATCGCAATTCTCTTGCTCTTACTTATTATGAAAAAAAAAGAGTTGCTGTTACCTTAGCAGTAAGATAACAGGAAAAAAGGGTATTTTCGCCTCAAGGAGTCCGACAAGGGGTCTAAATTTGTTGCTTAAAAACAGTGATTAATTAATGTTAAACATTAATTACCGTAAAATAGCAGACATTAAACATTTTCAGAATTGGCAAGAGCTGGGATTGAGCTTGGGATTTTTCTAAATATCATCAATACAATAGCCATAATCTGAGATATATTTTATTTGATTCTGATAATCTTTCATAATTATGTTTTTTAGGCTTTGTTAAAACAAGTTCAAGTTTGAGTCATGAAGAGTTTGACATACCCTGTCAATTTTCTAGGTAACATAAATAATAATTATGGTTTTAGGCTAATCCTTATTAAATTATGTTAATCAAGTAGACGATAGATTTTATTTGACAACCAACCAAATAAAATTATATCTATTTTTAATTTATTAAAAACTGACTGCCTCATTAGTCTAGTGGTCCTAAGCGCGACTGCCACGCTAGCGGTCCTGGGTTTTTCTATGAAATTGTCAGTAGCAGCTCGGAGTCTGGATTTGAGCCTGGTTAATGGCAATAGGCTCGCCCCCTATTACATGGGACCTAAACATACCGACGAAGTGTGGGTGTAAAGTAGTATACCTCTGCCAAACCCTTCGGGGAATACAGGCGTGATGGTATGTTATTTTTAATTTAATTCCTGGATAAAATGTAAGACCTTTCTTCGCAAATATTGACTGGTCTTCTTAAGTTTAATTTAACAATCTATGAACCGTAGTTATTGGATAGGACAATATTAATGACTTTTGTTTGTTTGCAATTATTTCTTACAGACTCCTGCACTAAATGTAATAGCATAACACAGATTTATGTGTTTGCCATTCAGTTTCTGTAATAACACGAACGAGTATAGAAAATAGGTCAGTTTGTTTGTTTGTGTATTTGTATGGTTAACATTTTATCTTGATATATGATAAAACATATGATACCATCACGCCTGTTTTCCCCGAAGGGTTAGGCAGAGGTGTACTAATGGACACCCACAGTTCGCCGGTATGTTTAAGTCCCATGTGACCGGGCACAAACCCAAAGTCCGAGCTGCTACTGAGAAATTCATAGAAAAACCCAATAACACTATGTTTGACCAAGGAATCGAGCCCAGGACCTCTAGTGTAGCAGTCGCGCTTGGGATCACTAGACTAAGGAGGCAGTTGTGTTGTTAATCTTAAATTATTAGTTTATTATCCAACTACCTCTTTAGTTTAGCGATCCTAAGCGCGACTAGTACGTTAAAGGTCTTGGGCTCAATTCCCAGGTCAAGCTTTGGGTTTTTAATGAATTCTCATTAGCAGCTTGGAGTTTGGATATGTGCCCGGTGAGTGGCAATAGGCTTGCCCCCTATTACATCTCTTATTACATAGGAGTATAAATCAAACTGTTCACAAAATTTCACGAGAATCGGTTGAGAAATGCGACCTGTAGAGATGAACGGACAGACACACCAAAACATTTTTCACGCTCGCGCACGCTCGATCAATTACATTCTAAGTTCTTTTTTAATGCCAAATAGCTCACCTTGTTCAGGTTAGTTAAAAAAAAACTCTAAAACGTGCGGACAGTCAAATTGCGCGCACTGTTTGTTCGGCCCTCAACAAACAACTTCGCGTAATGAAGATTCGACTATGTATATTTTTGGTGTGGTACAAGTCATAACCACTTAATGAAATCTTTTTACAATTTTATTGTTTCTGAAGTCTAAAGCTAATAGTGTATAGGTTTGCCGAGGAAAGGAGACAGAGGAAAAAAAACAAAATCTTAATTTCAACATACATTCACGCCTACATATATTCCCTGAAAGGCTGGCCGTGCTTATTACAATTTATTGAGCATAAATCCAAACTTGTCCTTTTTTTAGCCTGGAAATTCTCGTAGGTCGTCCGTTAACAACTCCTTCCTCCTCCTCTTCTTCTCCCCTCCCTTTTCCCCTGGTGTTGCAAGCGTCTATAGGCTACGGTACCTAGCCGCATAACATCAGGCGGGCATTATGCTTGGTTGCCGCTTTAGTGGTACAAAAAAAACTTGTCTAAGTACTCCGATTTGTTGTAATGAATACTTATGGGACTGACATCAATTATACAATAACAAAAGCCATTTGCTTAAAGTGACATACCAAAAGCTCATACTGGTTTCTAACACTTACGCGAATATTAGACATTAAAATAAAACTACTTTATAAGATGTAAAGATACGATGTAAATGTAAAGGATCCGAAACGTCGGGAATTTAAAAATATCAATATAACGCGATAAAATCCGTATAAAGTAGTTTTATTTCAATACCAAACGCTCGTTAAATAATCGCTTTTCACTTAAACCTTGGACCAACCCATCAAACTTTTTTGTGTCCGGTATTTATTTGCCGACTGTTTACGCTTTACGGCTGAAAAAGATCATTCTACGTGCGAAATGCGTATATTTTCGAATTGGTACAGGAACAAGATTATTCATTAATTCTGTACAAATTACTGATTACTGATAAAACATTGAAAAATATCCAATTTACTTCGCTAACCGAAACCGAAATTATTGGTCAATCTTTTGTTGCTTCGTGCAATAATAATTTTACCTTACAGTTTAATTGACAGAAATCTGTAAGATAAAAAGAAATTCTTGAAATTTCTATGCATGGCATTTTTAAATTGATTAAAATTTTGATTTCTATTCCATTATTTTGTTAATTGTAAATGTATAGATTCTGTCTGAAATATATTATGAATAAGAATAACAGATATAATTCCGACATCAGTATAAACAGCAGCACACGTCACAAAATAAATTACGTCATGTATGAAAGATCATCAGAAAAACTCCTCAAAAAGAAACTCTTATAAGATCAATTCGTTGTTCATCTGTTTGTACGTCTTCCGTCTGTCAAGTTTCTTTTTTCTCAGGTTTTAAATTTAATTACGAATACTTAGGTCTATGGTCCGAAGGAGCTCAACACGCTCCGTCGCTTTCCCCATGCGGCGGCAGTTTTTGAAGATTTCCTTACGCATAAAAGAAAAACATGTATGAAACAAGGTATACAGGCGAAGTGAAGTGCAGTGATAAGACCATTGGACTGCCAAGTCAAAGGTCTTGAGTTCGAACCTGTGACTTTTTGAAGTCATGTGCGTAATTAATTATTAATTATCACGCGCTCAACAGTGAAGGAAAACATCGTGAGGATACCTGCATGCCTGAGAGATTTTCTCGACGGCGTGTGAAGTCTGCCAACCCGTAGTAGGCTAACGTGGTCGACTTTCCCTCTCATTTGGAACCCATTGAGACCCATTTCCAGCAGTGGGATATGAAGATAATGAGACGAAGCCACACACAGGTCGCTAGTGAAATACAAAGATACAAGAAAATAATTTAATGAAAATTAGTCAGTTTTCCTTTCGCACAAAAAATAATTTAGAGAAAGGTATTTTCTGTTATTTTAATCGAGAAGGGCTTAAAGTAAATTAAATTATAGTTTGGATTATAGATGAAAAGCACTTGAGTACTTAGTCATTAAGTAAAATATACTTTTTTGTTTAAGTAGTAATAGAGTGGAGTCCTTAATTTTATAAGTCTAGAGTTCTAATAAAGTATTTACATTTCATATAACGAGATTGAGCTTTCGCCCTACCCGGGCGAGACTATAGATTTCCACTTGCTACGATCCTGGCACACTACTTTCGCTTCATCTACATTCATTAATCTCTTCATGCATGAACTTTGGTTTATGGTACTCGGAACCTGGCCTTTTTGACCACGTCGATTATAATTACATTATTTAATTGAGACATATTTTTTTGAAAACAAAAACATAACTCGAAACTTTTTTTTTGCTTTCGACAGATACAATAGCTTTTTGATTGAATAAAATTCTTTTACCATATTTTAGTATTATTTTTGTCTTATTTTAAAGTTCTTTAGACAATACTTATAATGTATTTTTTATTGCTTATCAAAATATTCATTTAAAAATTATTCTAATGTCTACCCGATAATAATAAACCCATCATTGTATTTGTAGGCTTGCGTCAATATGCTTTAAAAATGCAACACAGCTGACGCAACAAAAGTTAAACCCGCAGTGAACACAATTTAATAATTTTAATCCAAGATCTAAATAAAATTCTCACAATCTTTTTTTACATCTGTCACAAATTGTCGCCACGAAACAATAAAAAAATTCGTCTCCAATAATAAACGCGGAGATTTTCAACGGTCGCCATAAAAAAGCAATTAATTTGAATAAATATACCGCCCGTGGCAAGAAAAATGGACGTATCTACATTTTTATCAAGTTTTTACATTATTTTTGATGTAGTATACAGGTCTACTAAAATACAGTGAGACCTATTTCTTTAAAAATAACTTATTTTATTTTGTGCACATGACAATTTAAAATAATTCATCATCATCATCATCAACCCATTACATTGTCCCACTGCTGGGCATGGGTCTCCTCCAAGTCCACCACGCTAGCCTACTGCAGGTTGGCAGACTTCACATGCCGTCATGAAAATCTCTCAGGCATGCAGGTTTCCTCACGATGTTTTCCTTCACCGTTTAAGCGCGTGATAACTAATTATTAATACGCACATGACTTCGAAAAGACAGAGGTGCGTGCCTTGGATTCGAACTCGAGACCTTTGACTTGGCAGTCCAATGGTCACATCACAAGGCTATCACTGCACTTAAAATAATTATACGAGTAATAACACAACCTTTCATATTAGGTAATATCTAATGAAAGATTAATACGAAGTCAGGCAGGAATCGAGCGCGTCCCTCCGATTAAGTACCTACAGTGGACGTTTTAGTAACTAGAAAATAACCATATCTTGGAGATATTTCGCATTAATTAATGTCAAAATAGATTTAAAAAATGTTATGTAAATTCTAAAAAATATTTTTTTAATATTATAATTTGTTTTATTTTTTATTTTCTACACAAAAATTGATAATATCGGGTTAGTTATGTCTTTATTCCGCACTGCAGCAGGGAGCATAAAAATACAGTTTCTTTAATGGCGTATTTGAAATTCTGCCCCTGTTTTATCAGTAGCCACCATCGTTAATGGCCGCTTAATATCTTGGGAACAGTTGACACCTCTAGGATCTGTCTTCTTATCATTTTTGTTGAATACCATTTGAATACCAAATGCAACGCGAGCGTGTTTTAGTGTCATTTATTTTAGTTGATACGGTCTTGTTGAAAATTAATGGGTTATCTTTTTGTGCGAAGAGTTGTAATAAGATAAAATTATGATATATGAAGTTTGGTTGCATCTCCGAAATTATTGTTGCGAAAAGTGGAATAAATTGTATTCGAGAAAGAATAAAAAGGTTCTTTTAATATTTTGGGGCACGTTCTACATAGTGGCTAGCGATCGGTTTTTTCACAATGGATTTTTGATTCAATCCCCGCTCAGAGGAAATGTAATGCAACCACACAGATAATTAAGTAACCAAGTCTATGAAGGCTACAGTTTGTTTCAAATAAGTAAGCCGATCGGAAGTTAGCCGTTCCGAACTACCACAGTGATAAAATCGTTTAATTAAGTGTTTTAATACATAAATATCGAAATGAGTAAACATAATAATTAGACATCTGAAACTTATACGACTCTAATTGTACGGTTTCGTACACTTGCACAAAGATTATAGTTCAAGTTAAAGTTGTAGTTAGGGTGAGATGAGAGCGGAGAGAAAGAAGATCACAAATAGTTCACTCTAGTTGAGATTTAATAGTTAAATATGACACATAAGATAATACAGGCAATTCTTTTCTCTAATAATGTTAGATGTATGTAGTTATTGCACACACTTCGCTCACATACTAAGTTTTGCGCTGTAATTAATTATATATTTAAGTTAATAAAATGACGCACGCCCAAAGTAGGCCGCGCCGTCAGCAGAATATGTACGATGAGATTGTACATCTTGGCAACCCCAAAAAAGATAAGATAAACAATTAATAAAAGAAAAGCCTTTACAAAACAAAATTAATCAAAATTAAATGCAATATTTCGGGTTCCCGTTTCAAAACTTGGACGGGATGGTCCTTGTTGAGGCTCCGCGTAGATGTCCTTGCTCGGAGATGCAGATCTAGTTGTCCCTCTCTGGTGGTTGTCATGTGGTTTTTGAATGACTTGCATCTCAATATCTTCACGTTGTAGATGTTCAGCAGTCCTGTTCCTCGAGTTATTTGTATAGCAGCGGGGACAGCGGTTCCTCCCAACCACCACCAGCAAAGTTATTATGGCTGACGTTAGCAAAACGTAACTGATAACATACTGATGAACGTCGTGGGTTGTCAGTGTTGTATGTCGGGATTCATTTTCCCTTATAGCTGCGATTTTATCTTCTATTTCAGCAATATCTGAACCTGTAGACTTTGTTTGACGCATGTCTGGGGTGAAATTGTTTGTAAGATTAATAATTCTGTTGATGGAGGTGTCCAACGTAGGAACTGTGAATGCATAATCCATGTCCACATGGCTCTGGTATAGACGATGAGCATAAATAGTCAGATCCTTGGATTGTAGAACACACCCTTGCGATAACGTCACTATACTTGATGTTGATATATCATATGACGAGAGGTCATTGCCACATATTGTACGTAGCAAACACTTATCGCAGCATATTACAAACCAGCTGTTTGGAGTTTGTAATTTAATCCACGCTTCCTTACATGACGCGCTTTCTACGTCACAAGGCGCTACGTTTTGATGTGACAGCAGTCTGGCTTCACACGGCGCATTGTTGCTATGCAAGTCATAAGATGGTAAGTTTTTCTTGCACAGAAAGTTATTCGACCTCTGCTCCATACACTGTTTAAAATCATCATCAGCCAACGAGATGTAGGTATTCTTCCTAAAGTTTACAGCAATGTATTTGGTTGATATCTGCACATATGTAGTTCCTGTTCCCGTCATAACCGGCAAAGGAATGACTCGGTACAAAATAAAATCGTCGGTGGAAACAAGTGGAATTTGTGCCTCGAAGAGAAAGTAGTGTTCAGTAACTCGTGCTTTTACGGTGATCAAGTTGTAAATATCCTTTATATTGTCTTTATAGTTCTCAACTGGCAATGCTACGGTTTTAGGGAGGCTTCCAGAGATTTCATTTAACTGTTGAATTAAATGAATAGGTGTTATTAAATGTACGTCTATATGGCCTCGATAGACATTGGTGAGAGTATTGAACAGCATTTCTTGGAATGTTCTCAAGCTGTTAATAAGTAAGTATGCTGTTAACGAAGCTGAATTAATGTAGGTGGTCGCTGCGATAATTTCCATTTCCGATTCAATAGATCCCATGTTCAAGTTAGTTTGGTTGACCAGGCTTTCAATTAAGTCAAATTGATGTTGAATGTTCGCCTCACTTTTCTTCAAAACCTTATTCTCGAGCTCCACAATAGTTGTTTGATTTTTTATTAAATCCATCATGTAGTTCTCGTTGCTTTTTAGATATTGAATGTCCTGTTGGTATTTGTCAGCAAAATGTTGATCTAAGATGCCAAAGAGACTGTTAGCCACATAACCAACTCCATCTACCAATCCACGCCTCTTTCTGTTGCTGAGATGCTTGCGAGGGTTTATTAGCACTGAGTTGTAGTAGCTGAGAAGTTCCATTTCATGACTAAGCTGTTCCATCGTTGCTCTACATTGCTGCAGTTTTGTTTGATAGCACATATTTTTCACATGTTTGAAGTAGTTATTAACCCGACGAGTGCCTTCCCAATAGCTAGTTAAATTATAGTACATAATAAGCATCCAATCATCATGTACTATTTGCATTTTCCCAAGATTGTCATAGTATATGGGCCGCTCACGCTCCAAACTCGTAACCTGAGCACCCAGCGCCGGCGCCACGCGCGCGTCGTCGCTAGTGCAATATGACCCCGGTACAAATGTAAACAAAGTAATTAATGTTGTTAATAGTGTTGAAATGATCTTTGACCCCTTCTTCCGTGTTTTACTTTCCGAATGTTGTTTATGACAGGTTTGGGTATCTTTCTTAGTTTCATATTCAGAGTCCAGGGGTAGTGGTGACAGCTTGACTACAGGTCGTTTTATGGTGCCAGTTTGAGTTTTTATTGTCGTGACCCGAACGTAGCCATCTGATCCGGGATGAGTCTCCAGAACTCGTCCCATAGCCCACTTTCCAGGTGGTAAATTGTCCTCTTTCACCAGTACAATGTCGCCTTCTTTGATGTTTCTGGTGGGCTTGTTCCACTTACTACGAGTTTGTAGAGTACTGAGATACTCGTTGGACCAATTTTTCCAATATTGATGAAAAATGTGCTCGATAAGTTGCCATCTGCGACGTAAGTCGATGCGGTTTGTGTCATTGTAATCCGATAGTGGTAATGACAGTATCGGGCTTCCGGTTAAAAAATGTCCTGGTGTCAGGCAGTTATAAAATTCTTCTGGATCTTCAGTGAGAGAACATAGAGGCCTTGAGTTCAAGCAAGCTTCTATTTTAGCCAAAAGAGTCGTAAACTCTTCAAATGTTAGCTTCTGGTCCCCTAAGACTCGTCTCAGATGGTGTTTCATCGATTTCACGGCGGCTTCCCACAGACCGCCCCCACTGGGCCACGCTGGGGCATTAAAATGCCACTCGACCTCCAGTTTAGATAGTTCGTTGAAGAACTCTGGTTTCAGTAGTTCTTTGAAGAATTGGAATTCTTGCCGAAGGACCTTTGCAGAGCCAACAAAGTTTGTTCCACAGTCCGAATACATGTGCTTGGGGGTCCCGCGCCTAGCACAAAGCCTCTGGAAAGCTGCTATAAATGTTTCTGTGCTGAGGTCTGAAACAAGCTCAATATGGACTGCTTTTGTAACCATACATATAAATATCGCTACGTATCCTTTTGATGTCTTGACGCCTCTGCCTTTGTTGAGTTTGATTTCAACATGTCCAGTGAAATCAACCCCTGTATGGGTAAATGGCCGACAAGGAGTAATTCTCTGATGAGGTAGATCGCCCATCAGTTGGTGGTTATCCATTCTCTTGAAACGATGGCAGCGAACACATCCCTTTATACAGGTTTTGACCGCTCTGTTTCCGCCAACTATCCAATATCTCTGTCTTAGGTAAGTTAATGTTAACCGAGCCCCTCCGTGTAGCGTTCTGGCATGAGCTTGTTTAATTAGGAGGGTCGTGTATCGCCCCTTATGAGGTATTATGACCGGATTTTTCATTTCGGGAGACAAGTTGCTGTTTTTTAGACGGCCTCCGACACGAATAATTCCTTGGTCATCTATTAAGGGGTTAAGTTTAAATATCGAACTCGTTCTGGAAATGTTTTCGTTTTTTGTTAGTTGCCTGTATTTGGAATCGAACTGTGTACATTGCACATGGATAATAATAGTATTGTTCGCTGCACGTAACTCAGTCGTTGTTAAGTAGGCACTTATGAATTTTGTCTTGCTGCGCATATTCGTAATAAAGCGACGGATCCATGCGACGACTCGTGTTACGCGTGTCAATGAACTACATTTATTCAATAATGCAGTTAATAAATGATCATTATGTTTTGATAGGTTAGTTTCTGTGTTAATATGAAGTACGCGGCCAAAGCTTGTTTCGTATGAACATGGATCAATCTCAGAGTGTTCGTGTTGTGATGAAAAGGAAGGTCCTTGCCACCATAGCTTGAAATTTAGTAATTTGTTTGGTAACAAGCCCCTAGAAGCACAGTCCGCGGGATTTTGTTCGGATTTTACATAACGCCAGGCGATTGCAGGAATGACCCGTTTAATCTTCGTAACCCTGTTAGTTATATACGTTTCCCACCTTGTTGCGTCACCATGAATCCACGCTAGCACTACTTGAGAATCTGACCAAGCCTTTATCGATATGTTATATCCTGATAAAGCTTCTTTTGTCTTCTCCATCAGATCGGCTAATAATTGTGCTCCACATAGTTCGAGTCTGGGTAGCGTAATTTTTTGAGTCAGTGGTGTCACTCTTGTTTTTGCTGCTAGTAAGGTTGTTATGGGCTGGCCACATTCATTAATTACTCGACTGTATATTACGCATGCATAAGCCTTTTCGCTTGCGTCACAGAATCCAAGCAACTCTATTTGTTGTTGTGAATCTCCAATCCACCTGTTTACCGTCATGGTTTTAATAAGTGGCAGTTCTGTTTTGATTTTTAACCATTCGTTTTCTAAGTCACTCGGTACTTCGTCATCCCAGCTGAGTTTTTTCATCCAGATTTTTTTTTAAATAATAATTTTGCCAGGACTGTCACTGGTGAGAGCCAGCCAAGCGGATCATAAAATTTTGATATATCCGAAAGTAGTGTCCTCTTGGTCAGTCGTTTTGAATGTTTTACTGGCCACTTGAAATGAAAGTTATCACTGCTAGCATTCCAACACAGTCCTAATGTCTTCGCAGGCTCTTCAGTTTTAAATTGAAAGTTGTTCTGTGGTGAAATTTGATCTTCTCGTAGTTTTTGGTATAATGCCTGGTGATTGCCCGTCCACTTTCGTAAATTCATGCCACCACCTTCTAGCAATTTTATCAGAGATAACTGCAAATTTTGAGCTTCCTGAATATCGTTATGACCGCTAATGACGTCATCGACGTAGCACTCTGTTTGAAGTATGTTGGCAGCTTCCGGATATTTGTGACCATCGTCAAGAGCCAGTTGCTTCAGTGTGCGCATAGCAAGCCAAGGTGCTGCTTTAGTTCCGTAAGTTACCGTACAGAGCTGAAATTCATGAAGATTGTCATCGCGCGAGTCTCGCCAGATTATTTTTTGAAGATGTTGTTGTTCCTCTGAGATCCATATACACCGGTACATTTTTTCAATGTCTGCAGTGAAAGCGTATTTATATGTTCTCCACTTTAGGATTAGAGCCTGGATGTCCCTTTGTAGATTGGCACCTTTTTCCATAAGACTGTTTAGACTGTACCCGCTCGTAGTCCTTTGTGAAGCATTAAATACTACTCTCAGTTTTGTTGTTGTAGAATTCTCTTTCAGGACACCGTGGTGAGGTAAATAGTAGCTGTAATTTGATATGGGAGACGCCGGTTTCAAATGGCCGAGATCTGCATATTCTTCAATGAACTTTCTATACATGGCTGATAGAGTTTGGTTTTTATCTAGCCTTTTTTCCAGTTGTAAGTATTGCGAGACGGCTATAAGTTTTGATTTCCCTAATTTTTTCTCAAAATCAGGAGTCAATGGCATTTTCACTATATATCTACCATCTTGCTTGCGTTGTACGGTTTGTTGATAAAACTGTTCACACTTCTCGTCTTTAGAAGTGTCCTCTGACCTTTGAATATCTTCAGTTTCCCAAAATTTTGTTAAATCCTCCAAGTTTAATAGCGTGACAGTTAAAGGTTTTCATTTTTCCGCATAGGATCCATCCTACTTGCGTTTTTTGTGCAACTGGGCTTTGTTTATCTCCCTTTAATACTCCATCCAGGATAATTTGTGAGTATACGTCGGCTCCCAATAAGAGGTCTATTTGACGTGATACGTTGAATGTAGGATCCGCCAGTTTTAAATTCTCCAGATGCGGCCATTGAGATTTTTGGAATGTTATAGTAGGTAAGTTGTTAGTCAGCTTCTTCATGATAAGTACTTCCGTTTCAAAGGTATAATCGGAATGAATCGATTTACAGGTGAGGTCAAGCTGGCCTCTACTGTCGCCAGAAACCGCACCGATTCCAGTAACCGATGCTTGTATCCTTTTCCGTGGAAGTCTCAACATTTGTGCAGCGTTTTCTGTAATCAAGTTCACCTGCGAGCCTTGATCAAGAAGAGCACGCAGTGTAATATAAGTACCGTCAACTGACTTGATTTTTAGTTGGACTGTTGTCAACAGAACTTCCATATCGTTGGAATATAAGTGGTTAGAAGCTGCTTGTTGAGAAGAAGCAGTTTGTTGAGAAGATGATGAAGGTCGTTGCTAAAAGTTGCCTTTTCTATTCATTGTTGTTGTGTTTTTCTTGTCAGGGTTGTGCAATAGCGTATGGTGTTTTAAGTTACATTCTTTGCAAGTTTTCGTTGATTTGCATTCATCACCACCGTGACTAAAAAGTCAATTTTTACAAAGTTGCAATTTCGAGACGATATTACTGCGTCTGCCAAAGTCCATTTCAAGAAATTTGTCACATTGCATTAATACATGATTTCCATTGCAATGTGGACACTTTCCGTATGTTGCGTGATAGTTGTAAGTTTTGTTGTAGTTATAATTATAGTTAGGTTTTTTCAACTGGTTTTGGTTGTTCGATTTATTTATAGGTTTCTCTAGTGGTGTTGAGCTCCCTTTCTTTGTAGATTTCATTGTCTCATATGCCATGAATTGAGTTTCAATGAAATAGAGAAAGTCTTGCAAACTTTGAAGCTCACGATGATCCCGCAGTTCCTTCATATAGTCACTTAATGTGTTGGAGTCCAGTTTCTGTGACATTATATGTACAATGATCGGGTCCCATGAAGAAGTATCGATGCCAATGTTAGAAATACCACTTAAGCACTCTGTTATGACGTCATGCATCTTCTTTAAATTAAATGAATCTGCGTGTTGAATGACTGGTAGATTAAGCATAGTGTTCATGAATGACGTAAACTGTAAGCGACGATTATCATAACGCTGATTCAGTATGTCCCAGCACGAGTTATAATTGTCAGCGCTGATGGTAAGATGTTGTACCAGTCGTTCAGCTTCACCTCGCAGCTTGGTCTTAAGATGTTGCATCTTTTGTGCATTGTTAATCATCGGATTCTTGTGTATTGTTTCCAGAAACAAGTCCTTGAAAGAAATCCATTGGCTATAACTGCCTGAAAATTCAGGAATTTCAATCTTGGGAGCCGATTTCTGAAAATGCGCAGTACTCCAAATCTTTGAGTTAAGACTGTTTTTTAAGTCATCGTATTTTTGTTCGACTTCAGTGAACAGGTTGTAATATTGTTCGTTAGATCCTTTTAGGTGAAAGTCGATTTCCCAATGTAACTTATCGATGGGCTCCCATTTACCTTTCAAGACAGATAAATTATCATCTAGTTGCCACTTCTCATAGATAGAGGCACTGTTAATTTTGGATATGACCCGCTGTATGGCGTTGAAGTTGCATTCTTGTTTGTTTAACAGAAATTGAATGTTTTCACCAGTCTCCGACTGAACATCCAAGTCAGCTAAATCAAACTTCACGTTCTGGTTACGTTTCTGCAAATCCGTTAATCTGTTAGTGATGTCCGTTTTAATTGTAGCGTACATCTCTTTAGTCTTTTCGTAGACTCCATCCACGAAATAGTTGATGTTCTTATCTTCTAGTTCTAGGACTAACATTGCATGCCTGTTGTCAAAATCCTGCCATTGGTTTTCCAACGAGGACAAACGCTTGTTTAAGTAGTCGAAAGTTTTCCTTGCTGAAGAATCCTTGCGATAATTGCCACATAAGGTCTTGATGTTTTCAAAGCATAATGACTGCAGTTCCAGTTTCTCCATCGTGATGCTTTTTGTTAGGGAAGTTTAGTTAGTTAGTTAGTTAGGTAAGTACCTATAGTTAGTTTGTTAGTTAGGTACGTTGAGTTAGTTAGCAAGTTTAGTAAGGTAAGTTTAGTAAAGAAGTTTGTTAGTTAGTTAATTTGGCACTTAGCTGAACAGACTGATGACCGTAGCGTTGGCTGCAGGCGACGTGGCAAAATTACAGTGTCCTAAATTCTTCCACAAATCGCTTCAGGATATTCCGTATTCGTATTCTATTCACGATATGTGCGTCTTCACAATTCAACTGGGGCGACCCGCTTCTGGGAGACCAGCTAAACCGATTCACTACCGTAGACAGAAACACTAAACACACTAAATCCGGCTCGAAGGACCATAAAATGTACGGTTTCGTACACTTGCACAAAGATTATAGTTCAAGTTAAAGTTGTAGTTAGGGTGAGATGAGAGCGGAGAGAAAGAAGATCACAAATAGTTCACTCTAGTTGAGATTTAATAGTTAAATATGACACATAAGATAATACAGGCAATTCTTTTCTCTAATAATGTTAGATGTATGTAGTTATTGCACACACTTCGCTCACATACTAAGTTTTGCGCTGTAATTAATTATATATTTAAGTTAATAAAATGACGCACGCCCAAAGTAGGCCGCGCCGTCAGCAGAATATGTACGATGAGATTGTACACTAATTATCTTTACACCGACTCTTTCTATTAAAATTTACCACTTCTAAACCACTTGCAGACAACTTCCGATCGGCTTACTTATTTCGAACAAACTGTAATAATTTGTAAATATACCAGATAAAGAGGTAAACGTTCTTTAGGTAGCGTTTTTTCCTGGTTTTTTCTTCAAAGCACTCGCAATGCCAAAACAAACAACATATAAATGCGATGACACAGTCTTAATTCAAAACAGTATTTAATAACAGATAATTAAAAAGTAAAATATAAATTCCTCGAAGAGAACTTAGTAAAAAAAGAAAAAACAAAACCTTCTTTGTTGTCCACTCCGTAATAATTTAAATACAAACTCCTAATTAACAATTACGCAGAGAAATTAATTCTAACTTGACCGTTTTTTTTTTTGCTTTTATTCAACGACTGTTGAATCAGAATTTTTGCGATCATTTTCACTAGTCAGTGACAAAAAAGTTTGATTGAAAAGCCGCTTGGATTTGCTGTACTATAATAAAGCTTTAAGGAAATGGTTGATCTAGACCTATGTCTGGAGAAAGGTGTAATAAAATGTCTGTGAAACGTGTACTTTGACCGAGAGAGACAAAGAATGGTTAGAGAAGATCAGTTGGACAGAAAGAAACCCAAATGATGAAGTATTTATTTAGTGTTAATGAGAAAAGATAGTTATTCAGAATCATAGAGAACAGGTGAGGAAAGATGATTGGCCACTTTATACTACACACTTTTAGAAGGCGAAATTGAAGAAATGGAAAGAATTAGGAGTTTAATTGAACAATTGAAGGAAAAAGTGGGAGAAGAGTCGTATCAAGAGATCAAGCAGAAGGTAGAGAATACAGTGACACTTGCGCCACCGAAAAAATGGAGGAGATAGAGAGAGATAAACTGACTTAACTAAAAAAATAGATTTTTGGAACCCCAAGAAAAGTAATTTACTAATCTCTAAATCTAGAAATATATCAAGTATTATTCATACACTCATGGCCATATTCAATTCAAACACTAGTAAATTTTAAAAATGTCTCCTGCTTTTGCAGTCAGTTTCATTTAAAGTGATTGAGATGGGCTACTGACTACCACAGTGATTGTCAAAGGTTAAGTCGTATGTATACCGAGACCAATTTGGATTTAAGGTCTCCCTTAAGGAAGAATGGGTCTCGATATGTTGTGTTTCCCCATCCACACACTGATTGCGGCAAGCGTGGCTTACCATTGCAAGTCAATTGATCATGCTAGTTACAATCTAGCCACAAGCTTCCTATAACTATTCTTACTTAAAAACATGACATGTAAATCCTCGTCAAGATTTCAAAAAATTCAGATATTTAAAGGAACAAGGCTTTTTTCGGCCATGTTTCATGTCAAAGCCACGAAATAAGCGGACGCCCACGAGCGACGCATCTGGTCTAATCTGCGAGCAAATATTTATTATACGTTCCTATTAGGGTACAATCTGCCAAGGATGAGAGACAAGGATGGGACATAAGGATTTGCTCTTAAGCCGATATTGCATTGTTGGGAAATATGATTATATTTTTATACGATTCTATTGTGTTTACCGGATTTACGGCATGGGTATTTTCGGGGATAATTTGGCTTGATTTAATTTTGTCTTTGGTCTTTGTTTGTTCTTTTATGTATTCATGAGGGGTTATGAGCTTGTGTGTGTGTGTTGTGTGTCGTGTATATATTCTCTAAATATAACATACCGTCACGTCTGTATTCTCCAAAGGATAAGGCAGAGGTGTACTAATCTTCAATAATAATCACCCACACTTCGCTGGTATATTTAGGTACAATGTAATAGGGGGTTTGTGCCCGGTTAATGGCAATAGCGAGCCTATTGCCATTAACCGGGCACAAATCCAGACTCCGAGCTGCTACTGAGAATTTCATAGAAAAACCCAATAACACTTTGCTCGACCTGGCGATCGAACCCAGGACCTCTAGCTTAGCAGTCGCACTTACGATCACTAGACTAAATAAAATCTACTACGTATAAAATACACTGGTACAACCGACTATTTAAAAAGCTGGTCAAGAAACCAGGGACAAAACAACTCTTGTAAATAGGGATAACAATAAAATAGGCAACATTGAATAATAAAGATGCTCACAATATAAATAGGTCGGGACTATTGAGGCGAAATAAGGAGGAAAATATTACGTAGTAAACTGTTCCTTATTTGCTCCCATACTGATCTAATTATGTCAGAAAACTAGCATCTACCCATAACTTGGTCCGAATTGCAACGGAACATGACATCCCTATTGGAGTTTATTAATGGTTGCCCGAATAATCCATATACTAATATCATAAAAATGAAAGTAACTCTCTTCCTCTCCCACTCTCTTTGTATGTAACGTATTCGCACGTAGACAACTGAACCAATTTTTATATAGAGATAGAGTAGACCTTGGAGAAAGGTAAAGGCTTTATTATAATTCATAAAAAAAAAATCGGGCAGAAATATTTTTTTGCAAAGTATAGGATGGCTTCAATAATTAGGTTACAATAATTGACAATCAGTAGGTACCAGACATTTTTTATCATTTCCAGTAGTGAGGCGTTAAAATGGTTTGATGATGTATCGGTATGGTGATTGTAATGTGACCAAATATGTTTGATCGCCGAAAAATGTCACCAGTAAATAGAAAACTAAATCAGAACATCATAAAGCTTTGATATGGAAGAGCAGAGTCTCCTAACATATGCATTACCTTTTGCTTGCTAAGAAGGCTCCCTCTCCAACCACTAATTGTAATCAACGAAAGCAAATAAATTATTTAGTATTACAAAAACAATAGAATTCAATTTAAACCAATACAAACACTACTAAGCCAACCACCTAATTGGCCGAAACAATCCCAAAACGCAAACGATGGTCCACCGAACAAAATCCAAAAACAAGAATCACGCGAAACACGATCCCCCTTTGTGTACAAGCCGTTAGCTTGTCTGTTTGTCTGTACTTTTTGCAATCGATATCTCTGGAAGCGAGCAGCTGTGGCGACTGCGACACGACTTTTTGCTCGTCCTTCAAGCTCGTGATATTTTGAAGCGGATTTCTCGAATGCATACGCTTGAGGCCTTTTGTTTTCGACTGTCAGTGGATTCGATAAGCTGGGATTTTGTAAACGACACGTCTATCGTGAGTAGCATGGTATATCGTTTCTCTCTGTCAATGTTCAAAGAGATGATTCTTTTTACAGGTGCCTTCAAATCCCGTAACTGTTTTTCATAAATCCTATCTTAGTGGATCCTTTTGTTCAAATCTTATTTTTAGCTCCAACAGTTTTTTCTCGTAGGTATGATTCAGTCATGACATGTTAAATATAATTTATATGGTTACCTTTTAGTCTAGTGGTGCCAAGCGAAGTTGTTAGTCTGTACCAATAACTCTATATAACTCTTTTCTTATTATATGAGTTCAAATCCGAAGCAAGCACCACTGACTTCTGAATAATTAATTATAAACCATTTAAAACGGAGAAGGAAAATATCATGAGGAAAACAGCATGCTTGACAAATATTCTAGACCGCGCGTGAATTCTGCCAATGGTGGACTGTAGCCTAAAGACCTCTCATTTTGAGAGAAAACTCGTGCCCAACAGTGGGACGATAAATGCGATAATGTCATAGAACACAAGTTGTTGATTATCGTGTGTTCGAACTTGCAAAATTGACGAATAACTTGCCGAATGGGACGGAAATTTAACTGTGTACTATAACCGCTACCGTAATAGATTTCACGTTCTGTAAGCGGTGTGTACTGTTATTACTCGGCAAGCTAGTTCCTTCACCCTACCCATATAACTAGTTATATTTTGAGCATAGTAAACACTCTAAATCTGGTGCCAACGCTGCCCTACCTTATTACGTTGGTGACACGTGAAAGGAGGTTGACAGGTGACTTTCCGTCAGGTTGGCAACTGTTTGAACTGTGCTGAGATATTAGGAATATTCATCAAAATATTTGAGAAGAGAATTGACATGATATTTGGAATCTATATAGGTATACTAATATAATTTAGATGAAGTGTTTGTTTTTTGTTTCAGCGCGTTAGTCTCTGGAACTACTAGTCGAATTAGAATATTTTTTGTTGCATTTGATAGCCAAATTATTGAAGAAGTTTATAGACCTTATAATATTACGCAAAGACCTTTAGAAACCAAACAGTCGGGTAAAACTGCGGAGCGCGGCTATAGTTATTTATATTGAAAAGCAGTTAGGTATCTTAAATGTTGGGATAGATGTAAACGCCAATTCTAAAATTCATTTTTTTTTAATCATGTACCTACTTTACAGGAAAGAAATTAAAAAGTTTATTTCCTCTCTGCGTTATATGCACAGTAGTGATTTATTGAACGGTACATTTCTTTACAAATTCGTGTTGAAACTAACTCTTTAGTCTAGTGATCGTAAATGCAAAATCTCCCACTCGAAGAAAATATTATGTATATGTATGTAAGTAAAAGGTCCGAAAAATTGTATGCTAAATTCCCTGTTAACCAGAACTTGTGCGTATCTGTTACTCTACACTAAATATTATAAACCTATCAATGCATAATTAAGTATGAATCATTCTAGTTGTTACTACTAAACATTCCCCCATCATCCCATATGAATCATCATCCTTCTTAGAAAAAAATAAAACAATTAAAACCGTATGTGCAAATATGCTAAATCTGGAATACTTCGCTCGCAACTATTCCTGGACGAAGCACCTGGTATTCGCAAACTTGCTTTAACTTATTTGTGAAGTAATTTGTCACTTGTATAAGTGATATATTTATTTAAGGGATTTTTGTTGCATGAACTGTTTTTTTTTTATGGGATAGCTCGGCAAACGAGCAGGCGAGCACCTGATGGTAAGAAGTCATCGCCGCCCATGGATATCTGCAATACCAAAGGAGTTGCAGATGCGTTGCCGAGCCAAAGAAAAGGGAAGGAAAGGAGAAGGAAGGAGACTGTGGGAGGAGTTAGGCGTCCAATTGTGAAATAGACTGTTACTAGCATAGCATAATCTTTTCGTGGCATGATGTTTTGAGATACAAGTCACAATTCCCTCCGAAAGTTCGAATGTATATTTATCTTCGAATCTTTTAATATTTATATTTATCTATATGCGTGTTATTGCACACCAAATACACAATCACAAGAGAATAAGTTACTTCGGCATTAAAATAAAATAATTACAATGTCGTTAAATATCATGCATATTGTGTTATTTTATGAAATTCGAGTAGATATCGTATTCAAATGATACACAATGTGCTGTGTTTTTTTGACTTTTTCTCATTCAATCAATCAATCGATGAAAATTAAATGTCGTAAGTATATGAGCGAGATTCATAGGTACTTCAAGTTAGGAATAAATATTTTAATAATAATCACGTGAAAATATTTTTTCTATTTTTTTTTTCGTGTATCGTAAAGAATCACCAACGCCCAAAATAGAACCGCTCGCGAATATTGTTCACATGAATAATCGCTGTACTTAAAATAAACATCAAATTAATTCCGTAATTGGCGAACCGGCTAGACGATTCATCTTCAACTTTCCTGGAAATCTGTTTCATACAACCAAGATGGCGGCCTGTCGTGACAATGATCAAGTACGAAATTATGCAGATGTGACATATTTATGCGTTAAATAATTTGACGTTGTTCAGAATGGCAGTGGAGCCTTAAAATGTGTGTCATTTCTTGTGCTTAAGGTTGAAACTCGTATGGCGTAGCTGTCCTGATATAATATAACTGAACTACTAGTCCAGATTTGAAAAATTCTCTTTGCATTTGAGAGCCTGATTACTGAGGAAGGTTCTAAGGCTACTTAAAGTAATCCTTCTCTAGAGTTCGCTGCTATATTTAGGTTTCACGCAATAGGATGCGAGCCTATTGCTATTAACCGACCACAATCCCCAACTCCGAGTTGCTACTAGGAGTTTTATATTATATTTTCATTTCAACTTTATCCGAAATAACAATCGCAGACTTGGCGGGTTTTAAATTCAAAAACGTTGTTTTTCGCCGAGTGAGAAAAAATACCGGAGGCTCTTTTAAAAGGCAGGCAACGCACTTGCTAGGTTAGCACTCTTCTGGTATTGCGGATGTCCATCATCATCAACCCATTACATTGTCCCACTGCTGGGTACGGGTCTCCTCTCAGTACGAGAGGGATTAGGCTATAGTCCGCCACGCCAGCCTACTGCGGGCTGGCAGACTTCACACGCCGTCAAGAAAGTCTCTCAGGCATGCAGGTTTCCTTACGATGTTTTCCTTCACCGTTTAATTTTACTAGTCTAATAATTAATTATTAATACGCACATGACTTCGAAAAGTCAGAGGTGCGTGCCTTGGATTTGAACTCGAGACCTTTGACTTGGCAGTCCAATGGTCATATCACTAGGCTATCGCTACACTTTTCCGGCTGCACTTGCCGGCTATGGACACGCGGGTGTCCATAGCCGGCAGTAATCGCTTACCATCAGGCGATCCGACTGCTTGTTTGCCCTCTTAAATACGAAAAACAACGAAAAATACTTTTATTACCCCGCCCTCTGCCAATCCCTCCAATGCACATCTGGGGAAACATGTCTTGACCCCAGATGAAATAAGGGAGTTCACCCCTAAGAAAATCCTGCAGTTTATAGTAGCTGCAGGGTTAAGCGTCGAACTCTGAATCTTTAAGTGGCGATCACAATAGACCGTGCGGGTCGTAGTGATATTACAGCCATAAGTCGCAAATAAAAGAAAAAAAAAATCCCTTCGAGGAATACAGGCGTGATGGTAGTCATAATTTATAGTGATTTCTTTCACTGTTAATATGGTTTTGCTTATCTTATTAGCCATGTTACATACTCTATGCCATTTTATTTTCAGCAACACAAAGATCGCAGAGTACATATAAATAATTAACTTATAATAATACTCTCAGAGTTTATTTGAGGTACTATTTCAAAAGAATATTCGAAGAACTTTTATTAACAAACACGGAACCATTATTCGCTTAAGTGATTCTAAGGGCCAACGCCCACGTGTACCTATTTACCTCAATGGCTTCGGAAATGTCTCCGAGACATTTTAGAATATGTGTGGGTTTCTGTTTTGTTATCTCGAAATGGGCAAAATTCTGAATAGTCTTAAATCAATCAAGGAACTTTATTATTTCTAACCGAATCCGGAAAATTACTTTTCGTGTAATTTTGATTTACTATCTCAAAATTGTTTTGATGATAATTTACCATTTTTTGTAATTTCAATATCTTGAATATACATATATTTTCTAGATTCTATATAAAAATTAAAGGCCATCGAATCTGAAGATATATAATCAAAATATATCAAGTTAGTTTACGTTCGAGTTCGTACGAGTCATTGGATGCAGGCGGCGTATAACCGGTCGTTGTGGAAGTCTATGGGGGAGGCCTTCGTTCAGCAGTGGACTTCATTTGGCTGATAATGATGCTGACGATGAAGTTTACGTTCATCAACTAAGGGAGCGATGATTTTGAGTGGATTTGATTTGTGAGAGGAGACCTGTGCTCATCAGAGGGATAGTAGATAATATGAATGACAATGATGTACCCGTCACGTTCAATTCCTTAACCTAGATTACTCCCCTCTATTTTAACCCTTCTGTCATTTCTAACCGGATCAAAGGATTGTTTCCTTCCTGGCCGGTCATTATCCGGAATGCCACGTGGTGTTACGCAAATAGCCCAGCGTTAGTCCAACGGTTATAATGATGCGCGTGCGACGATGAAAGATGGAGATCCACGTGGGATACGTTGTGGGGATTTGTCTTGAGACAAATAAACATATTTTTATGTTTTATACCGTGTTCATTTTGATAATATAATTTATGTAGGTTTGTTTTGAGTATATGAGTATGAAAAGTACGAAATAAGACGTAAAATGATAAATAAAATTAATGTATTTAAAGTTTATATATTTGCGTATTGCATTAAAATAAATAGTAGGGTATAATTTCTCAAAAAAAAATCCTAACTCTTGAATTTATGTTATTAAACAGTAAATGAAAGTAATAAAGAAATTACAAGAAAAGGTAAAAACCTTCACTGCTTGCAATCAAAATTTAAATTCTAAATTTGGAATTTTCCAGAATTTCTAATCTAAACTTGGAGGTCTAAAATTTTACTTGCTTGAAATATAAAGTGCTTCGGTAGTCTAAAATAAAATAATGTGTAGCACTCCAAGCAATTGTTTCTAACTGACTGACTAAATCCAGATTGACACAAAAGAAAATCCAACGCAAGGAATTCCCGCGTCTTTAGAAACAATCTTAGCAATGCACATCCCCTCTGCTTCGGATGCCGTAGTATTTTGGTATTAGAGACTCGCGGGGACAACTTTGGACGCTATCCAGTTCGAATCACGCGCCGAGAACGCGCAAACGCCGCTATCCACAATAAAAAAAATATCGTAAATAATAAACATGTATTTTTAAAAACTGTTCCATTCCGTTACGTCAAAAAATCCGTTGCAAAAACTAAATTAACGTTCCGTATTTAAAATTTTGAAAATTTCTAACAGTGTATTTAATTGTGTTTTGCATAAATTATTAATGGTGATGATGGTTTAACAGTTAAAAATAAAACGGGATTAAGACCGCAGACTCACAGTGTACAGTGAAGAATAAAAGCTGAGTGCAAACAAACAATAAAACAGCAACTATTTTGAGCACGCCGAGCATAAAACGAGCAAACCAATGCTCATAAACAAAATGGCCACTAACCGGCACGCGACTTCGTTTATAAATCACAATATGTTTATTTGTATTTTTGTTTCGCTCTTACTACCGATGGCGAACGAAGGTGCCGCGAATGTGTACGGTGACAGCCGGAGTCTCCCGAACGATGACGGAGGGAAACGACTGACGAGGGAATACCACCTGAGGCAAGGTGCTTTAAGAGGATTGATTGTGAAGCCAAGTCGGCAATATGACTTACAGTATGTGGAAATGTTCCTTGGCATCCCTTATGCTGCTCCGCCCACGGGACACCTAAGGTTTATGCCCCCAGGTAAAGTTAAATTTCCTTTGGTAAAAAATATTTGATAAAAAGCCACTAACTAATAATATCTACTCGAAAACAAAAAAATATAATGACTATCGATTATGCATTCGGAAGGCACGACCGGTGAAGGACTACCCTCCCACAGAATATCGAAGTTAAGTAGCAATACGAAAACTGTTGCGTTTCGTTCGAATGTGAACCGCTCGAGACCTAATCCCTTCCTCAGGCCCATTCTTTCACCTTTTCCCCTACCCTCCGTTTTCCCTTATAGTGTGAAGTGCCTTGTAAATCTATAGGATAGCTGTTTTCACTTACCAACAGATAGGCCACTTGCTCGCCTTTCATAGCTACCTGTAAAACATAATACAAGTGTCGATTAAACTAAAGCAGTATATATTTATACCATATAATTGGACCTATATCTTGACGACTGAGACCTTATCAAGTTGTGGGCCCAACACTGTATGAAAAGTCAATCATCTTTCACCGTTTGTTGACAGTCAAGACTGCTGTTATGACGGTTCATTCAAAACGTAACTTGATAAGATCAGTTTTGGGATCAGTGCCAGGTCAACATTGATCCAGTGATATGGATACTAGCTCGTATTTTATGTCCTAGAAACATTTTAGTATTTGTTTACTTTGAGTTTTATGAAAGGGATTTTAAGCAACATTATTGTTTCACAGAAAAACCCTTCTTAATGAAATAATAGAAATGATCTACTAACGGAAATTGTACAGTATAAAATTGTAAATGTACTATGTAGATTAGTGTTAACTTTGTAAATATTCACATGACCTACGCATATGTCTTGCTGGTATCGTCGTGCGATGGGTCGTTGAGCTCCCTTAAAATGGTTGAGCTACAGTTTGTTCGAAATAAGTAAGCCGATCGGAAGTTAGCCGTTCCGAACTACCGCGGTGATAAAATCGTTTAATTAAATGTTTTATACATAAATATCGAAATTACTAAACAAAATCATTAGAAATATGAAACATATACGACTCAAATTATCTATACACCGACTCTTTCTATTAAAATTTACCACTTCTAAACCACTTGCAGACAACTTCCGATCGGCTTACTTATTTCGAACAAACTGTACACGACGATTGATGTATGTGTGCTCTCAGTCAGGACAAGTCAACTCAAAGCTGCTGCTCATTCTTCAAAAGGCCTGTTCAGATTTTAACCTACATTTTAAAACTCACATATCTAATAATATTACTATTGTCTGGATTTTACCAAAGACCATGATTCTCTGAGTTTGTTTCGACGTTTCTTCTTAGAAGTCGTCAGATAGGAAATGCCAGCGCCATCTAGTTTAATAATTCATATAAAACTTTGACATGTAAAAGTATCTGTAAAAGATCTATTTGCAGAAATACCTAAATATCATTATTATTTACTGACGCTGGTACAAAGCTAGTACAACCCATAAAATCAAATCGTTGACCAATAAACCAATTATTATAGTTCGGTAGCCAACTAGAACAAATAATCATTTCCTGTTTCTAGTTTAAGAGCTAACAATTAATGTAGCATTAAACCTACTTATAACCACAAAGTTTAAAGAACTTGCCGTAGAGAAGACTAATCATGCGAATAATCATGCATTTATTAATGTAATTTCCATACATTTTATTCAATTCGCTCCGTACATTTTAATTCAATTCAAATGTTACATTAAACCTTGTCTACTGCCAAAGATGCGAAACAAAAACGTGAAACCACAATAACAAATGTAATTCATAAACAGATGCAAATTGAATCAAATAAACTTGAATTATAACTTCAATATAAAAAACTGAGAAGCGGGGATCAACATAAATATTAAAAAAACAATGAGCATAACACTGCACGGGCGGTGTTAAAATGCAAAATGGTCGGTTATCAAGCAACTGTTTACCATAGTATTGCGGGGCTAAGTGATATATTGTATTGTAGCTCTTATTCAGTATTTCTAGCCTTTTCCCTACCATGTTAAGTCGAATTCTAGACTTACTAAATCCAGCCTTCGCATTCCAATTTCTGGACAAAACAGATTGTATACTGTATTTTAAGCTCTTATAAAAGCACTATAGTTTAATTTTTGTTTCTTCTAACTAGCCTTTTTTTTTGTCGGGGTTGGAAATGCTTTATGCACTATCCACCGCCCTGGGCAGAGCGATGGGGTGTGTCGGACTCCGCTCTGAAAAGAGCGATCTACCGACTAAAACCGTTTCGCGTCACCACTTTAGTGCCGGGAATACGGGAGCGTTGTGACATTCCTCCGCAGACCCAGCAGTGGCGGGCCGCCTATGCGGCCCCCTACGATCTTCTAACTAGCCTTCTCCAAGGTCCAATCTATCTCCAATCTCAAAATTCTTTGAAATCTGAAATATTCATTTTTTTGCATAATATACCATCACGCCTGTACTCCCCGATATCCTGATATACCTGGGTAAGCAGAGGTGTACTAATGTATGTGTGCTTACCCAGGTTACCCTATATGTTTAGGTCCCATGTAATAGGGGGGCGAGCTTATTGCCAATACCCGGGCACAAATCAAACTGCAATGGTACTGAGAATTTCATAGAAAAACCAATAATACTTTGCTTGACCAGATAATTGATCCGAGGACCTCTATAGTAGTAGTGGCGTTTAGGGCTATCTATTATCCCTCGTTATCTATCTTTAAATTAATCTCGTTGTATGAAAAGGGACCTATAATTTTTTGTATAACATCGGATTAATTATTGATAACATACCTATTTAGGCCTCATAATTGTAGATGAAATATAATGTTTCCCAATATATAATAATGTAACGTCAGTCAATATAGCCAAATCAGTTTGAAACTTTGAACTAGACTGCCTTATTAGTCTAGTGGGCCTAAGGGCAACTGCTATGCTAGAGGTTCTAAATTCGACCCCCAGGTCGAGCAAAGTATTTGTGTCTGGTTAGTGGCAATAGGCTCGCCCCCTATTATATGGGACCTAAACATACCGGCGCAGTTATACACTAGTACACCTCTGCCCAACCCTTTGAGGAATGGTGTAGCAGTGTATGAGCAAAATCAGTTTGAAACTTGGAAGTAATTTTCAAAATTCACTTTTTTTTCAAAAGAACTTCCAATATTTTTATTTCAACTAAAAGAAAATATCGAAGCGAGAAAATCTCTAAAGCCTCGCTTAAGTGTTTTACTTAAACGCTAGAGGATTTTCTCGAAGACTGCAGAATATTTTAGAACTGTGTGATACTGGATTCTGTTTTACCGACATTTCTGGGAATCAGTTACCGTGGGAATAGGTATGTCATAACATCATCACGCCTGTATTCCCCGAAGGGTTAGGCAGAGCTATACTAATTTACACCCACACTTTGCCGGTATGTTTAGGTCCCATGTAAACATGTTCGAAACCAGTTAAGACTGACGTCCCATTGTTAAAGTTTTCCGTACAATGCAAGTCCAGCCTATAATGGTTTTGTATAGCTTGATGTGTGCCGTGCGTACCGAACGATATAATTATTTTGTTTACCGCTTCATATACCTACCTATTCCTGTCGGCCTCATTAGTTTAATGGCGATAAGTGCGAGTACTACGCTAGAGATCCTGGGTTCGATCCCTAGGTCGAGCAAAGTATTATTGGGGTTTTTCTATGAAATTATCAGAGCTCGGATTTTGGATTATGTGCCCGTTGAATCACAATAGGCTCGCCCCTTATTACAACTGTAGGTGTATAATAAGTACACCTCTGCTCAAACCCTTTGGAATACAGATGTGATGGTATGTTTAGTTAACATATCGTTATTAATAGTCAATATTTCATTGCAGTGAATGCGCCACCGTGGCCAGGCGTGAAGATGGCCACTCGCTTCGCCAACGTCTGTCCACAATCACTGCCCCCCATCAAGAAGGGAAACCCTCCTACATCAGGTCGTCAGTACTACATGAAGCATTTGAAGGCGTTTCTCACCAACGAATCCGAGGACTGCTTGTACTTGAACATCTATGTTCCCTATAGAGGTAAGTGAATGACGCTTTGTATCTAATCCTTATTTTTTAGCATTAAATAATGCGAAAGTACGCAGTGTGTACGTGCGTACGTACGTGTACGCAGGTTCACAGTTCTAATTACTAAGATTTGCATGTAATTGAATGTATTAAATTGTTGTTTTCAAAATTTTTAATTATCAAAACCCTTTAAAATAATATTTTTCAAAATCGCATTCCAATTGACGGAGCAATCGGTGAATTTAATAAAATTGAACATAGAACCTCCTCCTTTTTTGAAGTCAATTAAAAAAAGTTACCAGTACCTAAGTAGTTTTTGCACGTAAGTTTCACATTATATAACGCCTCAAAACGTCCGCCCTTCAACACCTAGTATTTTTGCTGGGAAGAAAAAACAGCGCAACCAACTCCCCAATAACGTAAACATTAGCATTTCTTGTGTTATAGCTTCTTTCGTGTAGCGCTTAGGAAAGGGGTCTCTCTTAAAAAAAAGTTTTGCAGCAAAAGGCCAAAGTGCTCAACAAATAAAATAAATAAATAAAGTTATTTATTACCAAATAAGACGATTTACATAACAATAGTAGCTAAATATGTTTTATACAATCACCTTAAATATAGTAAATCGCTATAGTTATGAACCACTGACACCTAAGCTAAGATTATACTTGTGTTATGGGCGTCAGGGCTTCCTCTCAACATTGATAGATGATAAGGTAAGGTATACTATCTACATTGCGTACTAATTATTAACCTTAAAACATGCAAGAACCACAATCGTGCTAACAGAAAAAGAAGAATCAGATACTTAAGTGATAAAGAAAGAATTTGATTTAATTTCAACTACTATGTGTGTGTGTGTGTGTGCGTGCGTGCGTGCGTGCGTGCGTGCGTGCGTGCGTGCGTGCGTGCGTGCGTGCGTGCGTGCGTGCGTGCGTGCGTGTGTGTGTGTGTGAGTGTGAGTGTGTGTGTGTTTGTGTGTGTGTGTGTGTGTGTGTGTGAGTGGCTGTGGGTGTGTGTTTGTGTGAGTGGCTGTGGGTGTGAGTGTAGGTATGAGTATGGTGTATGTTTCTTTGAATAAATGTATTATATTAACTGTTCTGTCCTGACATAGTCAAGGTTTATGATCCACTTAACTATTATTTTTTGCATTCGAATTTATTTAGGTGATAGATTTTACACTCTTTATTTATTTTATTATAAATTCGACTGCCATTCAGCCATCAACAGTGTTCATATCAAGCTAATCATTTTCAGTTGAAGCTGATCTCCCAATTCTGATGAAAGCCAATGTGAGGTCGGGTTAAAGTGGAAATATATATCTTAAGGTAAAGCTGTGTGTACCCGTTTCTGTCGAGCACTGCATACAAGCAAAAAAAATAACATTAAATTTAATCAAGCGCCGCTATAAATCAACCTGTAGGTACAATTAAAATCAATATTTACAATATCCATTCATTTCATAGAATTGATCTCCTTCGAGAAATCCATCGGTCCTCTTTTAATATTCCCTTTGATCTAAGAAAAATATACAAATATTCTGTAATTTAAAGAAGTACAAACATAAATAAGTAACGACTGTTTACATTTATAAACACGAATACAGTATGAAGCGACATAGAAGTGACGTTCGAGCAATAAATTTAATAATATTTAGTTGATTGTAGAATGTGGACTGCCTCGTTAGTTAGTGGTCCCAATCGCGACTGCTACGCTAGAGGTCTTGGGTTCGATCCCCAGGTCGAGCAAAGTGTTATTGGGTTTTTCTATGAAATTCTCAGTAGCAGCTCGGAGTCTGGATTTGTGCCCGGTGAATGGCAAAAGGCTCGCCCCCTATTACATGGGACCTAAACATACCGGCGAACTGTGGGTGTATATTAAGTACACCTCTGCCTAACCCTTCGGGGAATACAGGCGTGATGGTATCATATGTTGTAGAATGTGTCCAAAAACATGGAATAAGTTATAGACAGAATATCGACGTCAAGTAGCAGTACGCGTACTGTTGCGTTTAGTCAGGTGAGTGTTGAGCACCAGAGGCCCAATTCCTCCCGAAGTCCCCTTCCTTCTCCCTTCCTCCATCCCCTTCCTTTTCTTTAAATAGGCTCGGCACCGCATCTGCAACTCCTTTGCGTTTGCAGATGTCCATGGGCGGCGATGACTACTTACCATTGGAAACCCAAAAAAATACCCATTTTTTATAAGAAGTCCATGTAATGCAAATTCTTATAAAAAATCTATTGACTTAATTAGTTTTGATTGATGACTGTCATTAAGCGCCTGTAATTAGGCGTGCTCATTAATTTTATGCAGAAATGCGCACAATATTACCATATACATTATTTTAAAATCTAAAAGAATTACTATAACTATGCTTTTCCCTAACTTCGCCCACGTGAAAAATGATCAAAGAAATTAATCAAAAACCAACAATGTTGATCCATTCTTTCTATGGATCTGCATACAACAGAGAGGTAATACTCTATCTCCTGATCAGTTAAACTTATTGAGATAAGATGTACTGTAGTTTTTAAATTGAAGCATTTATTATGGTTGTAACAGTTAAGACAAAATTAAAATGGATTTAGTAGTTTTTGGTCCAACCCCTAACAGACTGACAAAAGTGCCAAATATGCATCACATTTATGAATTCGGAGAAGTTTATACAATCTATTTTGTTGTTTGTTAGTTAAATAACTATATTTATTTTACAGAAACAGGTTTTTTTATAATTGTATAATAGTAGGTATAGATGATAGTAGGTATAGATATTTTCCACCAGATCATACATTTTTATAATCATAAAACATACGGCATAATTTATAAAAATATATTCCTAACATTTATCATGAAAACATAATCAGAATTTTTATTAAAACGTCAACTTTTAATCCGAAATTATTGAGTAACAAATCATCAAACTGTTAAAAAAAGTAGAAGAAGTTAGAAGTTAGAAGTTAGTAGAAGCTTATTTTACATAACGTAATAACATAGACATTATGCCTGTATGGCAAGAGTCGTGTGTTTTTCTGTACATATTACGTCGCTCTTTAATTGGGTGACACAAGGCGGCGCCAGTTATGACGTCACAAGGTCGCCTAGACTCGATCTAGAATAAAAATACACGATAGCAATGTAGTGTACAATAAATAGTTTGACATACTTTGATGTTGTTTAACTAGAAAATGTTGTAAATAGCAGCGTGAATATTATTTTTTGAATTTATTAAAATAGTGGCAGTGGGCTGGCCATATTTTAATTTTAGGACATGCCGGTTTCTTCACGATGTTTTACTTCACCGTCTTGGGACAAAGTGAAGTGCCCTGTCTGGGTTCGAACTACGACCTTACAATTCGTAAGTCGCTCACACTTTCACCGCTCCGAATAAATAAGTATTGACAATAATACTTGACATCTAGGTAGCAATCTACTGAGACTCAAAACAAATATAAATTAAAAAAAACAAAGAAAAATAGATAAACTTGCCTATATATTTTATTTAAACTTTCTAGAGCAGAAAGGCATAAGTTACAAAACGTTTAAATAACAAAATCATAATAATAAATGATGACATCATATTTATTTATTCTTCGTAACATATTTTGTTACAATATGACACAGTGAATGGAAATACCAAAGCATTATGTGCAGCAGTTTCTAAAAATATTTTTAACTGAATTCCTGCGAGAGAACTGGCTGGTAAAAGCTTGAATTGGAATATACAAGTGATTTGAATTAACTGTTAACATTTTAGAGGCCGTACCCTACGTGTCATTGCGATAGTTTTTTTATTGAGGGAGTACTGTACAAAGTATCTTCTCAAAATGGCTTAGGGAATCATAGATCTCCACTCTGGTGACCAATTGTTTTCAGAATTCACACGCCATCGAAAAAATCTCTCAGGCATGCAAGTTTCCTCACGACATATTCCTCAATGTGTTTTTATATTTAGTTTTAAATAAGTACACGATTTTATGAAGTCAGAGATGCGTGCCTTGGATCGAATTTTGACTATTGACTTGGCAGGCTATCATTGCCTAGTGCAGGGATGGCGAACCAATGGCACGCGTGCCATTTCTGGCACGTGAAACTTGGGACTTAGGTTACTTACCTAATGAAAACAATTTATTTCGACACCAGCTATCAGTAGCAAATTAATTTTAAAGAAAGAAAACAGATTGCGCGACTGGAATACTATACACATAGATTACGCACAAAGATGTAAAAAGTTGCACAGATTCTCATTCAATCCAACAAAATTGTATTTCATAGATTTATTTAAGTATTTCCACACTTTAGATTGTTTAACGTCATGGCCCCAATTTTTTTATAAAGCATTACACGAATATTAAAAAAGGTTTGACATATCTGGCCTAGTAATACGACCATCGCTTGTAGCTTACTCAACTACACATCTAAAAACAACTGTCAACAATTGAACTAGAATCCACGAGGCGCCTATTATTGGCAATAGTATACTACACTAGTACAACTACATAAATTGGCAGAGGCTACCAAAGTTTTTAAATTCTTTGGATGAATCATTAATAAAAAGGGCAATTCAAAACGCGTGTTAAAAGAATGCTTGACATGTTTAGATTAGATTTGAGTCTTAAATTTTGCAATGAAGATTGATGATTTGATATTATAATATAAATAATTAGCTAAGCAGACAGATCATTTCCAGTCTTAACTTTGAATAAAAAAACGCGTGAGGTTAAATAGTCGTTAAATTTTCTGATATTTTCCAATTTTCTACGCGATTTTTTGATGTTTCTCCTAACATATTATCACGCCTGTATTCCCCGAAGGGTTAGGCAGAAGTGTACAAATGTACACCCATATTTCGCCGGTATGTTTAGGTGCCATGTAATAGGGGGCGAGCCTATTGCCATTAATAGGGTACAAATCCAGACACCGAGCTGCTACTGGGAATTTCATAGAAAAATCCAATAACACTTTGCTCGACCTGGGGATCGAACCCAGGACCTCTAGTTTAGCGGTCGTGCTTTGGACTACTAGAGTAATGAGGCAGTCACAGTTTGTTTTTTCTTCCGTAAGAATCTTACAAAGTATTAAAAAATATGAGTGAAATCGGTAAAGTTGTTCTCAAGTTGGCGTAACCAAGGGAAACCACTTAACGAAAATGTCTCCTTTGTATTACGGTTTTGATTTATAAATACTAGAATGCTTGCTTTGTAAGATTGGCAATTTCCTTGGCTGTTTCACGCTTGTTCATTTTACTCTACTTTCTTATCAAACTGCTGGACAGGATTTCTTCTCAGAATGAGGAAGGTAAAGCTCCACTTCCTTGGCGAATTGCAGGTTGGCAGTCGTCACATGCTGCTGAGAAAATCTTTCAGGCAAGCAAGTTTCTTCAGGATGTTTCCCTTCATTGTTTAAGTCAATGACTACAGATATGTGCGTTAAGTTTCTCTAGGTGGTAGTATTTCGCTGGCATGAAAAGAAGTGCAGTGATAGCCTTGTGATATGACCATTGGACTGTCACGCCAAAGGTCTCGAGTTCGAATCCAGGGCACGCACCTCTGACTTTTCGAATTCAAGTGCGTATTAATAATTAATTATCACGCGCTTAAACGGTGAAGGAAAACATCGTGAGGAAACCTGCATGCCTGAGAGATTTTCTTGACGGCGTGTGAAGTCTGCCAACCCGCAGTAGGCTAGCGTGGTGGACTAAAGACTAATCCCTCTCGTTCTGAGAGAGACCCTTGCCCAGCAGTGGGACAATGTAATGGGTTGATGAGGAATGAAGAGAAATAAAAATGATTTATTTCCTCACCCAAGGCATGGCTGCATGGTGTTGCGTTTCGTTTGGCAAGTGTAGAGCGCCAGAGGCATAATTCTTCCACCGGGCTCCTTCCTTCTCCATTACCTTCCTTTTTATTAGCGGTAGGCTGCGGTTTGGGTTTTATTTAGACAATACTAAGAGAATATAGCCAGTCTATGGCTGCTTGCTCATCTGCCATAGTAAACTTATTATAAAAAGGATGGCCGTATTTACACTTGAAACCTATGACTTTGTATAGTTAATATCTATCGAATTTGACACGAGTAAGGTACAGCAAAATATTTTTCTAAATTTTATGAAATCCCTGAATTTTCTTCCAAATTTTACACAGCTCACATAATTTTACATAAGCTTCTTCATTTTAAGAAATCTCTGAATTCGCTTTCAAGTTTTTACTTTGTCACTAGTTTCTATTGTTGCTAAAAGTACTCTTTGAAAAACATATGTTAAAAAACAGGCCTTACAGTCTTTAGATAGAGTGTTCATCAAAAAGTTGGATTGCCTATTTAGCGGCAGAAATGAGCGCCGGAAAGTTTAAAGTACACTTAATCGTATCTTATCCGTCAAAAATATAATCACCGTTTACTTGGAGTTTCACTCGAGTTGTTTCGAGGACTTAGTGGGTACATAAGTAATAACAGGAGATTATCAGAGATTTTTGAAAACAGATTGTGCTTTTTTGAATTACTACTTTTTTCTACGCTTGTTTAAAGCTCTTAGAATGTATTTTTTCTACTATATTATGGCAAAGAAGCCTATCTGATGATAAGCTACAACCACAGGCAAATTGCGTACCAGATTAATTAACTACATGTAATCATTGTCCAGTTATTAATTTAAAAGAGTTATATATTTTAAAAGAGTGTCTATGGAGTTTCTTGCCGGATTCTTCTCCATGAGATCAACTTTTTGGAACCGTGCAACTAGAGTCAATAACGTTTCATAAACGCTTGTGAAAGCTTATTTGAAATAAAAACATTTGATTTGATTTGATTTTGATGAGTTCATCTTTGTATTGGAATATTTTTCAAGATTGCCTTACGAAAATGAATAATGAAAATCAAAACTACGAAATGAAAGCACAACAGCATAAAGCGCCAGCCTTTTTCCTTATGGAGATGAGACATCATCACATTATGCGTGTATATTTTTTTTTATAATTTATAACATAACATAAGATCACGCCTATATTCCCCGAAGGGTTAGACAGAGGTGTTATAAGGTCCACCCATATTTCACTGGTATGTTGAGGTCCCATGTAACAGGGGGCGAGCCTATTACCATTAACCGGGCACAAATCCAGAATCCGAGCTGCTACTGGGAATTTTATAGAAAAACCCAATAACACTGCTCGACCTGGGGATCGAACCAAGGAGCTCTAGCGTAGCAGTCGCACTTAGGACCACTAGACTCATGAGGCAGTTAAATATTTTATTCCGTTAAAATTGTAATTATTTTTGTATGTTGGTAAGCCTCATCTTGTTTTGCATCTTCTTATTGTTGTGCAATTAATGAAGTATCGCTCCGCACAAAGAGCTTAGCCATTCCCCTAAAATAAGCGATCACGGAGGCCGCAATAACCAATACTATTGCACCAGTCCATTACTTGTGGACAAGTCTTTGATCTCGCAGTTATGACAAGCGCCATACTCTGTATTTATTGCCTGTAGTATAGATAAATGACTGACTCCTGTTTACGTAAATATAAGCAGGAAATTGTTGTGTTTTGAAGCAAGACTTCATAGGAACAGGCGTGATTGAGTTGTTTTCTTGCATTCTTGCTTTTGTTCATGATTTGAATTCAATTTTTTATTTAGAAACGTAAGTGTGTAAAATGTTTTACAATATAGGCAGTACATGACTTATATATTTTTTTATTATTATTTAATTAATTTAATGACACACTAATTACACTTCTGTACAGAATTACACACTAATAACGAACGCGAAAAGTACACACTATCACACCTATATTCTTAAAGAGTTAGAGAGAGACAATTCTATTTGCTATTACAAACACATTATTCGTAGAACCTTAAACACATCTAAGGACCTCTCCCTCAACAATGGACCTAAAACTATATTCAGTAGGCTTTAAAAATAATTTGCTCCGCTTGGAAATTGAAACTCTTATGCTTACCTTAGAAGGCGATAAATTATGTACTTAAGCGGTGCCTAAGATCGAGTTTTTCTTTCGCTAAAATTTATATCATTAAAAATAATTCTTATTTCTGGAAATAGATAATTATTTTATACTTTTCGAAATCAATGTTTCCAAATATTTTTTTATTTAATACATAAAAAATACGCGAAGCTTAAAATAGTCGTTAAGTTATCTAATCTCTTGCCATCTAGAAAGTATTAGACATCTTAAAAAAAAAGAATGAAATCGGTAAAGGTACGGTACAGATACATAATATTATATAGATCAGAAATAACAATTGGGCTATTCGAGCTCTCCTTAAGGCGCAAACTAAAACTTGTCTGTAGTGTAAGAGTCGACTTTTCAGCAACCTTACCTACTACTAACATACATACATACCATCACGCCTGTATTCCCCGAAGGGTTAGGGAGAGGTGTACATAATGTACACCCACACTTCGCCGGTATGTTTAGGTCCCATGTAATAGGGGGCGAGCCTCTTGCCATTCACCGGGCACAAATCCAGACTCCGAGCTGCGACTGAGAATTTCATAGAAAAACCCAATAACACTTTGCTCGACCTGGGGATCGAACCCAGGACCTCTAGCGTAGCAGTCGCGATTCAGACCACTAGACTAACGAGGCAGTCACCTACTACTAAATTCCAACCAGATCACCATAGTACAACATAAATGACCAAAAAATTGGTAATCGAACTAATACAGATTCTTTTTGAGTCTAAAATAACTTTGGCGCCCGCGCCATCTCGAAGAATCGTAAGAGTAAATATATGTCAATCATGCTAAATGTCGGTCGAAAATACCGAAATAGTGTGTAGACATTTGCTAACTGAGTATTGGATGGAAATAGGCCAATATTTCTTGCCTAGTTTTACGTACTTTTTGACTACTTATCTAGTAATAAGGTGATTGAACTTTGCTACTAAAGGGAGATAAACAAGTCGTTAATGTTGTCCTTTTTAGGGTTCCGTAGCCAGAACCCTTATGGATTCGTCATGTCTGTCTGTCTGTCCGTCCGTGTCACAGCCACTTTTTTCCGAAACTATAAGAACTATGCTGTTGAAACTTGGTAAGTAGATGTATTCTGTGAACCGCATTAAGATTTTTACACAAAAATAGAAAAAAAAAACAATAAATTTTGGGGGTTCCCCATACTTAGAACTTAACATACCATCACGCCTGTATTCCCCGAAGGGTTAGGCAGAGGTGTACTTAAAGTACACCCACAGTTCGCAGGTATGTTTAGGTCCCATGTAATAGGGGGCGAGCCTTACTTAGAACTTAAAATGAAAATTTTTTTTTCTTCAAACCCATACGTGTGGAGTATCTATGGACAGGTCTTCAAAGGTTTCTTATATTTTTTTTTCTAAACTGAATAGTTTTCGCGGAGTGACACTTCCAAAGTCGTAAAATGTGTGTTCCCCCCTCCTGTAACTTCCAAAATAAGAGAATGATAAAACTAAAAAAATATAATTATGAAGTACCATGTAAACTTCCACCGAAAATTGGTTTACGCGAGATCTGGAAAGTTTTTTTTTAATACGTCATAAATCGTTATGGTACGAAACCCTCCGTGCGCGAGACTCGCACTTGGCCGGTTTTTTATAGTACAGAAAATCCTTATGGGTTGTCTGCAACCAGGAGAGATGGCAGGGTATGTCGGACTCATTTCGACTAACAACCGTACTTGCCATTCTTTGTCCATGGGATTCGTGACATTAACCACTACCATGAAAGGCCGTAGTCCATTGTTTAGTGGACCACTTCAAAGGGCTAGGCCTTGCCTCGAGTCCTGTTCGAGGGTGCACGTATCTCCTCACAGAATATCGACGTCAAGTAGCAGTATGCATACTCTTGAGTTTCGTACGGTGAGTTTGAAGCGCCGAAAGCCCAATTCTTCTCTCAGTCCCCTTCCTTATTTTCTCCTTTCCTCTCCCTTTTCCTTAAATAGGTTCGGCAACAAATCGGTAACACCTTTGGTTTTGCGAATATGCATGGGCGGTGACAAGTATTTACCATCAAGTAGCTCGCCTGCTCGTTTGTCGAGTCATTCCATAAAAAAAAAACGTATGGGAACATGCCTGCCGTCTACTAAGGCTATTAGTCGGGTGGCGGATTCGGCAAGTCAGTCGCAGTTGTTTGTATGGGTTTTCTTTCGATACATATATACACTCACGCCTTTTTCCCACAGGGGCAGAAACTATAGACTGCCACTTGCTACGACTCTTGCATATCTCTTTTGCTTCTTCCACATTGATGCATCTTTTCATACACACGCGCCGGTCGCGAGTTCTACGCACTGATATACAGTTTTATAGACTGTTTGTCATGATTTTTAGCTAACGATTGTCAGAGGTGATGACAACCGGCTCTCCAAAGCACGGAGTGATCTCGTGTTAAGAAAAGTCACCCATCCACACACTGACCGCGGCAGCAGCAGCTTAACCATAGAGATCCATAATTGATCCGCGTAGATATAACTTAGCTACAAGCCCCTCACCCACATTTCAGAAAAACACATAGATAATTATCCTCAGAACTCATTCACGCTCCGTAATAAAAATGTATATACGGTAACATATTAAACTGTACAGTTTTAGCCTTTGGACTGTATTTCATCATCATAGCTGTGACTTTTGTAGAGCAACTGTACATCTTGACGTGGTTCTCGTGTGTACCAAAATACATGGGCACGCACAAAAGCTTCCACGCGCGCGTTCTAATAGTTCCAAATGTTTATTTTTAACGTAAGAATTTGGATAGTTAGCGACGGAAGTGATGGAAATAGAATTGGAATTGGTACGCAGCTGACGCGGGTTAGTTTACTGTTGTAGGGGTAGGCCGAATGACGTCACGGTGATTTGCGTGCAGTTTTATTTTTCTTTTCGTTATCAATATTTTTTTGCAACATAACATAACATACCATCACACCTGTATTCCCCGAAGGGTTAGGCAGAGGTGCACTTATGTACACCCACATTTCGCCGGTATGTTTAGGTCCCATGTAATAGGGGGCGAGCCTCTTGCCATTCACCGGGCACAAGTCCAGACTCCGAGCTGCTACTGGGAATTTCATAGAAAATCCCAATAACACTTTGCTCGACCTGGGGATCGAACCCAGCGAACAATGAACGGTAGACGTGTTGATTGCAAGGATACGACACTATTGTTTAATCTGTTTTTTTTTATTTAAAAAATAAATGAAATTACCCTTCACTGTAGTATGTGTCAGGTGCAAGTTTTAAAAAAGAAAATTTCAGTTATAATCATAACATACCATCACGCCTCCTCTCGATGAGAAGAAGGGGGCTGTAATCCACCACGGCACCACGGCACGGCTGGCATGTGCCAGCATAAATGGGTCCGCACGACTGAGGAAGCACTACCCGCCCACAGAATATCGATGTCAAGAAGCAGTATGCATACTGTTGCGTTTCGTACGGTGAGTATGGAGCGCCGGAGGCCCAATTTCTACCTAAGTCCCCTTCCTTCCCCTTTTCTTCTTCCCTTCCCTTTTCCTTAAATAGGCTCGACAACGCATCTGCAACTCCTTTGGTTTTGCAGGTGCCCATGGGCGGCGATGACTACTTACCATCGGGTAGCTCGCCCGGTTGTTTGCCGAGTTATCCCATAAAAAAAAACCAGCGGGCCCAGTGTGGGTTTGTAGATGTCCTTGGCTGTGGCCAACATGAATGGGGTCTCCCCCAAAGAGCGCCAACCATCCCGGCTAAATACAACTTCAACCTTATCAGAAGTTGATCGGTATATAGAGAGGACAAAATAATCAATAGCGTCGGTTCTTGGCTAATTGCCTGCAAGTTTTGCTAATTAACCCATTTCTTAACTAAATAAATGATTTACAAATAAACATTATTCGGAATTTAGTTTAAATAAACATTTAACATTTCCTGTCTTTTTAATTAAATATTTTTAGCAGCAATTAAGGTGATTGGATAAGGAAGATCAGGCTCTATGGCATTTATCAGAAGAGGCCTATGTCCAACAGTGGACAAATATAAGCTGATGATATTGCCGATGAGTGATTGAAGGCTCTTTTAGAATTATCGCAAATTGTAGTTTAACAAATTGCGTGTAGTGGATTTGTCAATATTCGCCCTATAATCATTTTATAAGTGCAGTGATAGCCTAGTGATATGACCATTGGACTTCCAAGTCAAAGGTCTCAAGTTCGAATCCAAGGCACCTCTGAGTTTTCGAAGTCATGTGCGTATTAATAATTAATTATCACGCGCTTAAACGGTGAAGGAAAACATCGTGAGTAAACCTGCATGCCTGAGAGATTTCGAACATAGGTCCTCTTTTTTAGGGTTCCGTACCGAAACGGTAAAACTGGGACCCTATTACTAAGACTCCACTGTCCGTCTGTCTGTCTGTCCGTCTTCACCAGGCTGTATCCCATGAACCGTGATTAGACTTTTGAAAATAGTTGAAATTAGTTTTTTTTTTTTACTAACCCATTTCGTCCCACTACTGGGCAGAGGCCTCCCTTCCCTCTTTCCAGGCCTCCCTATCCAAAGTTTAAGCGACCCAATCTTTCTCAAAGGAGTCGAGTTCGCGCCACCTCCGTGTAGGCCGACCACGCTGTCGCTTCGCTTCATGTTGGACCCAATTTGTGATAGCTTTTGCCCACAGTTGATCTGGCATGCGGCAAGCGTGTCCCGCCCAGTCCCATTTCAGCTGTCTGGCTTTGCGCGTGAAATCAGCAATTTGAGTTTTGGAGCGCAGTATTGAGTTCCTAATACGATCGGTAAGTTTTACTCCAAGGATACTGCGCTCCATTGCTCGTTGGCAAACCTCGAGTGTGGACCTTTCAACGACTGCCAAAGACCAGGTCTGTGCACCATACGTGAGGATTGGGAGAATGCAAACATCCATGAGCTTGCGTTTCAGGCACAGTGGTAAATTAGTTTAATAAAATATATTCTATTCTATAATAAATTTGGGTGATATACAGAATTCAGTGTCTGTTTCTAAATCAATCATTAACGAAAGCAGTAACGTGTTCACTTCGCAAGTTTGTTGGTAATAACAAATTTATGGTTCATTACGTTCAAGTACTATAATAACCCATTTACTGTTTATTCTTAGGCTTCATGCGTTTGGATAACGGTTAGTCAAAGTTTTAATAGTACCTAGAAGAATTCATAAAATTTAAAACGAGCTTATAGCTTAGCAAAGCAGCGGTAGCCTTATGGCTGGGTCATCGGACTTGCGATCGAGTGGTTGCTGGTTCAAAACCCACGCATTGCACTACCGACGTGAACCCACTCGTAACACTAGCATTTAGCTTAGCACGAGGGGTTAACAGGAATACTAGTAATGTACGACTTACAAACTTTTTTCTGAAGGGTTTGACTATGATGTACTGAAGTTTATCCATAGTTCACCGATATATTTTAAATCCTTTATGATAGGAAGTATTATCAGCTATTTAAATTTTTTGTGAAAGAAAAATACGATCTCAGGCAGGATTCTAACCTGCGTCCCTCCGGTTAAGTACACCGGACGCTTGAACTACTAATCTATCGGGACAATACCATCATAACATACCATCACGTTTTTATTCCCCGAAGGGTTAGGCAGGGTGTACTTAATTGTACTTGCTCGACCTGCAAATCGAACTTGACCTCTAGCGTAGCAGTTGCGCTTAGCTTAGCTTAGCATCACTAGACTAACGAGGCAGTTCTATCGAAATCACTGTCTGTGATATCGAATTTCTCTTCCATATTCTACGTCTTATGGTGACGTCGGTGTACCTACTTGCCTAATGACTTCCTGATGCATGTAAAATTATACATTTATTTCTATAGTGTTATTCGTTAGTGCTGAATAAATAAAAAATAACCAATTTCTATCTGCGTAACATTTTGTTCCTTCTAAAATATTTTTCTTTTTACACTCAAATTAGGAAGTCAATTCTTAAATCCTTGAATCCTTAAAACGCTAAAGCGTAATACTGAATCGTCAAAGCCAAAGGAAACCTCGCTTTGATTCTAACAAAGGGCCCAGTGATTTACGCGGCGTCCGTAAAAATGTTCCCTCTCTGTTTATTTTTAAAAGCCAGACAAGGATAGAGTTATTCTGTGGCACGGAATGTAAAGAGGAAGTTTGTTTTACGCGATTATACGTAGCAAAAAAAAGGATTATCATAATGAGACTACAATAATTTCTCACTACGCACTAAACCGGACTTCAACTCTTTATAAAATATTATATGAACTAATGACGTGATTGATGGTTGGGATCTTTATTCTATTCCGTATGAAAATTCTGATACATACTCAACTCAGCTGAAATCCGGGCATTTCAGTCATAATAATTTGTTCTTTTCATACAATTTCACTATCTACTCCTTCACTAAGAACTAGAGCATCATAAAAAAATAGGTGAATCATACGAAGACATTAATTTAACATGTTCCACTTTCATGTTTTGCCAACAAAAACAATATAGTAATGCGAGAAAGTCATTACATATCACCTTAAATCTGTTTAACTGAAAGTTGTTTTTGCAGTGTACTTCCGAAAAGCATTATAATTACAATAAAATTAATTAAAGCACATTTACCAAAACACAGTACCGTTCACACAATGAATCCAAAAATACTTGTTTTGCGAACATACGTATTTCAAAGGGCGCTCGCTTGTTTTTTATTTGTAATGCTCGCGTAAAACAACTGCCTGTAAGGACTAATGTTACAATAATGTGCTGAAAGCCGTCGCCACTAGCATTCCCTCATTTCCGCTTGCGTTATTCATACACTTGGTTTTGTTCGTTTTTAAAGCGTTTACGTTCAAGTTTAGGAGCGTTTTGTAATGCTATAGAAATTTTGAGTATAAATTATCTGTGGATAGAGTATTAACTTCTTTTGTTTCTTAGATGAATGAAATCTGCATTGAGTGGGGGAAAACTCAAACGGTATAATTTTTTGACACATTACTATTTTCCGACATGTCGTATGTTTGTTGTGGTAGGGCCACGCTATTCGCAGCTTGAATGGGCCGGCTTTACTGGGGAAGTACTACACTCTCGCAGAAGACCGACGTCCGAGTAGTAGCATTTCGCTACTGCTCTTCGTTAGTTGAGCGAGAGGGCTGGAGCCCCAATTCGTCCCTCAATCCCATTCCTTCTCCTTTTCTCCTTCCCCTCCCTTTCCCTAAATACATCTGCATCTCCTTTGTTCTGGAGATGTCCATGGCCGGCGATGACTACTTACCATCAGGTAGCTCGCCTGCTCGTTTGCCGAGTTATCCCATAAAAAGACAATTATTTCGAAGAAACTGTACATGAGACTTAAAACATAATTATTGGGAAACTGGCGGTGTTTAAAAAAACTACGTTATATATTATGTATGATTTAAACAGGCTAAAATCTCTCAGAATAATCACCACAGGTTCTGCCTATAATGAAGGTTTCAATGCTGTAGGTAGTAATTTTTCTCAGGCGATCTTTTGGGGAGAAGAGAATGGATACGGTATAGTTTAAAAGCACTAATTATTTAAATGTGGTGTTATTACTGCACACCGCCATCTATTAACAAAACAGAACACTTCTAAAACAACCCTGAACTGCTTCAGTTTCAAAAACACGCGCTGTTTCAGCGAGCTACCGTTTCAAATTCCACAGTTGTTCACAAAATTGACACTTGATGTCGCTACGGGTAACTAAATGTGAAATCGAATGTAATTCAAACTGAAATTTGCGAATTTTACGTAAACTGACAGGCATTTGTAATGGAAAGTTAATTGGAATTATGCGGGTATATATGTATATAATGTATTATGGAATTTTTGAAATAAAGAAACCTACAACCTTTGCAATGTCCAATCTATCTCTATAACAATTGTAAAAAACGTAACGAAATAAAAAAACAGACAGTGCTACATTTTGCATTTGTAATTTATATACGGACGTGCAGTGATAGCCTTGGAACATCGTTATCTAATTCCTCATTATTCCATGTTGGATATAGGCTTTCCTCAAACTAAACCAGTTATTGGAATATGGCTTGGGCGAATAAAATCGTATAATTCCACTTTGCAATCTGCGAAATCTGTCTGATAAAATACCGGTTAGCTTCCAATGCTGTGTTTTCGCCTATATAAAGAACGTGGTATTTTCACATTCCTGGCATAGTCTCAGATCAAATAAAAAGTTAAGATGGAACTTTGCAAACAAAGAAATGAGGCCGGCTAAAACTACGCCTAACAGTGTACAACACACAATTACATGCACTTATGTATTATTTAACTACGCCTTATCTTGTCAGTCGAGCTTTCGATACCTCGATAGCTCTGTTCGCAAAGTTCCATCTTAACTTTTTATTTGATCTGAGGGCAAAGTAGGACAATGTTTACTCTACCGTGCATTCCAATAAGAGTAGCCTTTAGTCCAGCCGGTATCCAAACATTAGTAACGAACAGAAAAAGGTTAGAAAGGATTGATTTGTGGAAAAGGTCCTTTTGATCTCAGCAACGATTACATTCACTAAAGCTAAAAAAAAAATCCAAGCCCAACTCAATAACAAACCTTAAATTAAAATCCCTAAGGCTGGAATTCGTTTATCGCAATTAAGGGCGGCACAATTAACTGGACTTTTTTCCCTTTTCATCCTCTCCAGATTATCAAATAAATAAAGATTACCTTTTTTTAAGGGAAAATTACAGTGAGGATTTTGTTATGTTGAAATATTTTTTCACAATTCGCTTAACATTAATAAGGGTACATACATACATACATACACATTGTCACGCCTGTCTCCCATGTGGGTAGGCAGAGACTATAGATTTCCACTTGCTACGATCCTGGCACACTACTTTCGCTTCATCTACATTCATTAATCGCTTCATGCATGACCGTCGGTTTAGGGTGCTCGGAACCTGGCCTTTTTTAAGAACAGCCGCAATTTTGTATATCCTTTATATTATCTATCTATATATAAAAATCAATCGCCGTTCGTTAATCTCGGTAACACTCTAGAACGGCTAGACCGATTTGGCTAATTTTGGTTTTGAAATATTTGTGGTAGTCCAGGGAATGTTTAAACGGTAAGAAAATATGGAAGAATTGGATCCTATAGGGGGCGCTGCGATCGAGTTCGGGCAGGACAGCGTTTGTCAGGTCCACTAGTATTATATATATTATATTCATTTCCCTCTAGTTTTCCTAATGGTAAGCAGCGGCTTGATTATGTAGGTATTTGCAGTTTTTTATTTTTTTATTTAAAGTTTAGACAATGTTAAGGGAACGCAGCCAGTTTATATATTATATACAGTTTATAGTTGCCACTTACCAGCAGGTGGGATTGCTCGTCTGCCACAGTAAATTAAAAAAAAAAAATACTATGAAACCTGAGATTGTATAAATCATTAACGTTTTGTCCTTTTTTTGTTTCTAAACGAAACTATGGAAAAACACATGGCTTTTTATAACGCTTGATAAATTATATTAAATTCGTTATACTTTACTTAAGCTTTAGACTTTATTACCGCCTTTTTATCTTACTGAAATATTGTCACCACCTTATAACCCCGATAACTAAGAATTTATATACATATTTATCTTTGACGTAGTATTTTTTTACATGTGAATCTCCTGCACTGCAGTCAGCAAACAGCAAAAGTTCACGGCAATACAAAAATAAAGTCACATGCGGTTGGTTCCGAGTCGAACGAGTGTTTCCAAACTCGTGCTGCTGCTCGAAATTCTACTATTTACTTAGAATTTGCTTCTGAACTCGTGCCGTAAATAATGTGAAAGTAAATGGGTCAAATATACTGCATCGCGTATGAATCGGACGATCGGTCAAAGCTGACACCAAATCCGAATCTGCAAAGCGTTCATATTTTTTGAATGGACGTACTCGAGTTATCTGTAACATATTACGTCGTGAGAAATATTTGAAAGGAACTATTGATTTTCATACATACAAAATAATAATACTGGGACATCTATGTCGAATCTACCAACTTTAACTCTGCAGTATAAGATTATTCATATTTAAAAATTAGCATTTATAAGTCACTATTTTGCGTAATAAACTTTGTATATTATTATAATACTCGATTCTAGTGTTATAATCAAATCCAACCAATTTTTAAGGTCTATTTAAAAAAAAAATACTTGTACGCATTACTAGAATTCTCATTGCTCCAGGGCTAGTTTAGTAATAAAACCTTTGGTGTTACTGCTTAACAATAGGACCATTTGATTACGATGAGATTATAAAATAAAAACTTTTTATGGATTTTATTGTTTGTTATCCCAAATCTCGATGTTTTGAATCTTACAATAGCCTTGATCTTGGGTAGATTGAGGTGTTCATTATTTTTCAAAATTAACTAGTAGGTATACATTACTGTCAATCTTGTATGATTGGATTGATTTATTTTCACAGAAAATAAGTACAGAAAACCAGATGATTTTTATGTTTAACGATCCGTACACAATCTACCTTATATTAGGCCTCAAATTAAAGTTACAATATAATTTATATGTCTACGAAAAATGCAGTGTCATACAGATATTAGGGTTAATTTAGATTTATATCATTCGAGAATTCGCAATATCAAAAATTAAAAAGGCAGTCAGTTTCATTTATGCATATACAAAGTATGCAGACTCTTTGCCGAAAAATGTATGATGTAAGCTCCCGAGCTTTAAGTTCTTTCTATACTTTTGTCCCCAGAACAAAAATCCAAAAAGTTTCCTGTACTAGTCTTCATTCACGGCGACTCATTCGAGTGGAGTTCTGGTAACCCATATGATGGGAGGATGCTGGCCTCCTACGGAAATGTCATGGTCATCACTGTTAACTTCAGGCTGGGAATTCTGGGTGAGTACTTACAATAGGGTAGGGGACAAGATTTTTTTTTTTTATGGAATAACTCTGCAAACTAGCAGGCGAGCTGCCAAATGGTAAGTAGTCATCGCCATGGACGTCTGCAAAACCAAAAGAGTTGCAGATGCGTTGCGGAGCCTATTTAAGGAAAAGGGAGGGAAAGGAAAAGGAAGGGGACTGAGGGAAGAATTGGGCCTCCGGTACTCCACACTCGCTGTACGGAACGTAACAGTATGCATACTGCTACTTGACGTCGATATTCTGTGCGAGGGTAGTACTTCCTCGGTCGAGCTGATCCATTCATGCTGGCATTTAGACATGCCAACGGGACACTACTACTTCTTTATACTAAAGGAGTGTCCATGATTTTTCTCCATAAGATCAACCTTTTGGAACCATGAATCTAGTCATAACATTTCATATACGCTTGTAAAAGCTTATTTGAAATAAAAAAAATGGAAGTTGAACTAAAGCTACGCCTACTTAAAGGCTTTGATGCCACTTCAGTTTAGGCACGACTTGAGAAACAATAATTCTAATCTTTCTACTCTAAAATGCCATCTATCAAAGTCAGATAGATACCTATCTGATCATCAGCATCAAACTTAATCATTCGTTGACATCAGAGATTCCACAGAATATTAATAAAATACCAAAATACTCGAAAAGAAACTTAGCGGTACGGAAAATAGTATTTACCATATTCGTTCTTTCCATATTAACCAGTCCATTTACTTCCAGGATTCATGAAGCCAAGTCTAACAGAACATGTTTACGGTAACAATGGACTGCTGGACCAATTAGCAGCTCTCCAGTGGATCAAAGATAATATAGAAGACCTAAATGGAGATCCATCATCAGTGACTCTAATGGGTCATGGCACTGGAGCTGCTTGTGTTAATTTTTTAATGCTGTCTCCAATATCCAATGGTAAGCTATAAGTGCATAATATAAGGTTTTTGGAGCAGGCTGCAGCAGTGATTTGCCTGCAAGGTGATCCAAATTTAAATTAAGAGTACGCACTTTGTGACTTTTCCAATTCATGTCTGAATTATTAATTTTCCTTTACCAATTTAGGGAGTCATCTTGAAGAACCTGTACTTTAACAACATATCAAAAGAGTGTAAATTCTGTCATTTGCAAAGGCCCGAAGGATGAATCTTCTCTCAATTTAGGAGGAGGCTCGTAAACATCGTAGAGAAAAATAGGCTGCATTATTTCGGTGTAATGCAAAAATGCCCCTTCCGCAATGCGTCTACCTGATGAGACAAAGCTTCCTCTTTGGAGACATTTCAAAGATGATTTCTAAATCCTGGCCCGCACTGCTTGAGAAATTCACTTTTAGAATGTAAAACCACACAGAAATGTTGTCTTGCCTTTGAGCAAAGTTATCGCATAGCAAGCTCAAAAGAAAATATTAAAATTGTAATCATCAGAATTACCAACTAAATTACTTTAGTCTGTGTAACAAAATCCCGATTTTCACAATACCACGTTAAAATCAAGCTGCATATTCATCGTAATTGCTGTTTACGATGCATCCAGCTTTTGCTTGCAAAGTTGTTGAAAGAAAAACACAACTGCGCCGCTCTCCAAGTTTTAATTCCCGACACTCCGCGTTTTCACATCACTGCTGCCATGTTTCATTCTTTAGCGACTTACCTATCATCGCGTTCACGCCATTACACATGCTATATTTTATTGTGAACGTATGGGTTTTCGTAGCGTGTTTTCCTTGATCGTTTCCAGTTTGGGTAATATCGTACTAGCGTTAAGCGGCATATCTGCTTTACACGTTCACGTTTCCGGAATGCTTTTGGTAGCCAGAATACGGCGATAACATCTTTAAATATTGATACACCACAGAATTTTCTGTTTGTCTGAAAGTGTTTTTAATATGTCTCATTCAATAATTCTTGTCTAGTTTTTATATGAAGCTGAATGTAGGGGTTGATATAAGACAGACTAGTTTATCTTCAATTAGCTAGATTTATAGCCACTAATATATATTTTGAGTCGTTGAAGCTGCGGTTCTTGTATATTCAAAATAATTATCGGTTAAATCCTTATTTAATTGTGTATGTCAAATTTATACCCTTTATTCGGTCTTTGCTTACAGCCACGATTCTTGATGATATTTTCAATTCATGACCTATTATTCTTTTAATACTTTAATTCCAGGGTTATTTCACCGCGCAATATTGATGTCAGGGTCGGCACTATCTGACTGGGCGATGACAAAAGATCCGACTCCGTACACGTTACAAGTGGCGCAGAGTTTGGGGTGCAACCCTAATTCTAAGAATATGATGACGTGTTTGCAGAAGAAGCCGTATGTGTTGCTTTTTACTTTACTGCTATAACTTTATTATTATGTTTGTCGATCTGGAAATATATTTGGTACAGTCGCGAGACACATGATTTAACAATACCTTAAGTTATTTTCATTTATTAAGTATTTTATATTTGTGTTTGCCAAATAAATTTTTATTTCTTTCTTTATTTTCTGTCTAGTTGACCTCACAGCCTAAGACTTTTTTGGTCCAATTTCTCAAATAAGAGTACACTAAGAAGAAGAATATACCTAAAAGAGAACCCTAATTTGTTGGCAAATTATACCAGCGTTTATATCCAAGTCACTTTGGCTCACTCATAAAAAGTTTCGAAATAAAATACAAGAAATTAATTTACAGTAGACCCCTTTCTATTCTTCCTTATCAGAATAACTTTTAAGGCGGTCTTTAAACTCAACCAACAATAAATCGCGGTAAATATTCTTCATTGAGCAGTTATTCCCCATCTCAAGCGTTAAAAGCTTTTAACGTTTATAGAAATTTTAAAAGCCGTATAAAATATGTATAGTCCTTTCCTGTTTTAATGCAAGCGAACGGGTTTTATTAGCAACGTATTGGGTTTGTGGGGTACGCCTGTTTGTTTTAGATTGCGTTGGGAATTTGTGTTGAATAATGGTTTTTGATCTATTGTTTGTGTTGCATTCTGTGAAGCTGTGAATGAAATTGTCTGTTCACACTGCGGTCTTACTGTATCTGTTTTGCTAAAGTAACAATCAGAATTAATAACTACGGTGAAATCGCTTAATATAACAAAGAGTAACCAAGACTAGCATAACGTCCTTTTAATGGTAGAGAAAATTTCTGGAAAGCCAAATATTATGAATTTTCAAATCCCAGCTTTGGGTTAAAGGAGAATTTTTGTTTGTCCCCTGCCAATTTTCTCCGAATAAGTATTTTTCATAATAGAGTACTTAAATTGTTCTAGTCCACCTGCAACTGGCCAGGGTAGTGAAAATTATAGGCTAACCCAGTTCATTCTAAGAAAAGGGGCCGTGTCTAGCAAAGATATAGTGCCGGAGTTGATGATGGTGATGATGTAGGTGGTACTATGCTAACTTTAAGTGATGATTTACAGATTATCTGAACTAAAAAAAGTGCAGATCTTAGCGCGGGAGTTCGAAACGCCTCTTGGACCAGTAGTAGCTGGGTCCTTCATACCTAATGAACCTGCCAAGACTATGGAATCATATCCCAATTTGTTGAGCAAGTGAGTATTAAAGTATTCATGTTATTCATTCCTGAGCCGAGGGGCTAAATGATCACTGTTGCTGATGATTTGTGTGTCCAAAAGTGCTCATTTCATCTGTCCTGAAATTGCAATCGCTACTGAACAACTATTTGCAAGTCTTAAGGATATCATAGCGTATCATACAACAGTTACTCAACCATAATGCCAATATTGAGCATGCATTTTGTCTGTAAACAGTCCTATCATTTATTAAACGGTTTGGACGATAAATTTTCACAATGTAATATACAAAATTTGAACCGATTGATGAATTTTCCAATTCATACTAGCGTAAATCGATCGTACCAAATTCTCAGTGCCCTCATTAATAAAACCTTCAATCATCCTTTGAGATAAAGAACATAATCAATTAAAATCAAGATTTAGGCACAGCTCAGACGATGTAAATAATTGATCTGACAATTGGAAGTCCCTAAACCAGAGTGATCTTTAATTCTCTTGATAAATTAATAAAATTGTTCGCTTATTTTAAGCAAATTTAAATTGCGTAATAAAAGATTTTGGACGAAGATTGTAGTTCCATCAGTCATACGACGTTGTGAAGTTAATGAACACGGATAGTATAAGAGCATAACAACCTAATAGTAGTTTATCATGCTCTTAAGTACGTATGTACGTACACCTCTGTCTTATCAGACTGCCTCATTAGTCTAGTGGTCCTAAACGCGGCTGCTACGCTTAAGGTCCTTGGGTTAAATCCCCAGGTCGAGCAAAGTGTTGTTGGGTTTTTTCAACGAAATTCTCAGTAGCAGCTCCGAGTCTGGATTTGTGCCCGGTTAATGGCAATAGGCTCGCCCCCTATTACATGAGACCTAAATATACCGGTGAAATGTGGGTATAGATTTGTACACCTCTGCCTAACCCTTCGGGGAATACAGGCGTGATGGTATATGCTCTCTGTCTAATCAACAGGGATATAGACAAACAGTAAACTATATCATTAATAAACCTAAAAAAGTCATAATGCTCCAAGTTTACTGTTATCTTGGAAAACAATATATGTTCAAGTTTACATTTCTAGTCAGTGAAAATCGTACCAAAGGGCGAATTGATAAAATAATAAAGTGTTTGAGCATGTTTTAAAATTATTTTCTGTTTTTATTTCAGATATCAACTCCTAAGTGGTGTGACGGAAATGGAAAGGTACCATGACTTTGGTGTCATAGAATTAGAGCATGGGGTATTGGAGAACCAGAGAGATGACTTCATCAAGAAATACGCTAAGATCATCTTCGAAGGAGCGGAGGACGAGGCATTGAAAGCTATTTTGAAAGAGTGAGTTGGTAATGATAAAGTTTGGAGTAATAATAATTAGGTTTTTTTATTCAAAGTTTTAACATAATAAGCGTAATGGTTCGACAAAACCAGAGGCACATAATACTGGTTTCTAACACTTACGCGAATATTAGACATTGAAATAAATCTAGTGGTTACGGATTTTATCGCGTTATATTGATATTTTTAACTCCCGACGTATCGGATTTTCGATTCGTTTTGGATATTCACACGTGACCATGGATGCTGTAAATGATCCGAAACGTCGGGAATTAAAAATATCACTATAATGCGATAAAATCCGTAAAAAGTAGTTTTACTTTAATACAGGCACATTAAATAAAAGCCCTTTTGTTATTATGTTAAGGAAAAAATCTCATCATCATCATCTTATCCCACACTTGCCTTCTCATGCCCTAAAGTCAAGGCCATGAGAGGAAACAAAAGCCTTATTCCTTAAACTAATAAACCCTGTCTCCAAAACTATAAATCCTGGCTGGATCATCTATACTAATATTATGAAGAGGAAAGATTCGTTTGTTTGTAATCGATAAGCACTAAAACTGCTGAACCGATTTTAATGACTCTTCACAATTAGAAAGCTACATTATTTTCGTATAAAATGAGCTTTTATTGGTTGGTAATCCAACACAAAAAGCACACAAAACGGTTATTAATAAATAAATAAAAATAAAAAAATAAAAAAGCCTTTTATTTCTTGCAAAAACAAACATAAAATAAAATAAAATAGGCAGTGTGGAGAAAAACAGTTTGCATGTAAGAAACTTAAAATTAGGTAATTAATAACTTATCTATCTCTGTAACTTATTATATATATTTGTATTTTTATTTTTTTTTATTTTAATTTGATATTTATTAAGCAAGCGCAAGCGCGCACTGATGGTTTTCACGCGATTGTGCGCAAAAAAACAGCGTCGCTGCTAAGACGAGTGAGAGACAGTCGGAACAGCATCCTGAAAACCGTGGCTGAGAGTTTACACTCTCCGTTAATTAAATTTTTTATTCAGAAGGTAATTGGTACTAACACTAGGTAATAAGTTTTTCTACTAACAACATATGGATATTTTTGTTTCCGAAATAAAGATTATAATAATAATAATAATTAATATATATTAATCAATATCAAATTATATAAAACTTTTCAAAGTAATAACAATTAACTAGAATAAAATGGAATGGAAATATCAAAATTAATTTATATTGCAAATCATAGGCTACCTAAATAATTAAAATTATGGAATTCAAATCAAAATTAACGCCAAATTAAAATTATGTATCCAAATTGTTTTATAGAAATTAATTAGATTAGTATTAAAATCATGTTAGAATTATGTTTTAATTTATACTAAACATAAAACAAAAGAACCAATTAGACTAGATTAGATTAAGAATTAAAACCAGTGAGTATAAAATTAAATTAAATATAGGTACTTAGAGATAAAAAACAACGTGGCTTATACAGGTCACGTCATAAAATGATTAGCCTGTAAGGTCACAGAACTTTCGAATGTGGCTCGAGGCGTCCATTAAACAAACTTTCAAGGATGAAAGCACGTTATGGTCGAAGGCTTTAGTGAGTGGGTGGCATCCGAACGATGTTTTTTCCGGCTAAAATCTCATAAAATCTACACTAACCACGAACTTCGCCCCTAAAGAGATCAAAACGATCATTGAAGATTTTCTTGGTGGAAAGAAATACATACATTAAGAATTATCAAACAAGTTTTCTTCCGAGTGGCAGTACTCTGAGACTGAGTTTGCCTAGATTAGAATCACCGCATCGCTTTATATTTTACTATTAAGCATTACGCCTGTTTTTCCCTACGGGTTTGACAGAAGTGTGCTCCAGAAGATAACACGCGTGTATATACCTCTAGTAATACTGGCGCCTATAGGCTGCGATTGCCGTTTACCATAACGAAACTCTTTTTTTGTGTGATAATCCTCATGTATTTCCTCTGCCCCTTGGGGAGGAAAAGGATTTGGATTTGTTTGGATTCCTACCGCCACCCTTTGAGGAGGGGGGATCTCCGAGATCTCCAATGAACGCACCGGTAGCCCCCCTGTGCTTCGCCATTGGCACGTCACTAAAACAATGCAGTTTTATCATAGTATCTTCCCGGGATACGAACGCTGCCCTAAAGCTTATTACAATAAGAAAACGATATTTTATTTGAGAACGAGAGAACTACCAAAATAAACACACTTCGGGCAGAAAGAAGTAATTGAAACATTTTGTGTCTTTCAGATATTCTCCAACAAAACTGGATCCTCAGCGCTGGAACGTGGAAACAAATCGCGACGTGATTTTGAACATGTTCAGTGACGCTCGGACCCTGGCTCCTGTCATCCGCTTCGCCAACTACCATTCCAAGGCCAACAGACAGTCCTACTTCTATGTCTTCGGACATAACTCCATCAGCTCAGACTACGCTGCGGTAAATGTCAGACTCATTGGAGTTTCTGTATGAAATAAATTAAGGCTATACTTCAGCCTTGGGCGCTAAATTCAATTTTTGCAAATTCATCATCATCATCATCAACCCATTATATTGTCCCACTGCTGGGCACGGGTCTCCTCTTGCAAAGAGAGGGATAAGGCTATAGTCCACCACGCTAGCCTTCTGAGGGTTGTGCAGACTTCACATGCCGTCAAAAAAATCTCTCAGGCATGCAGGTTTCCCCACCATGTTTTCCTTCACCGTTTAAGCGCGTGATAATTAATTATTAATACGCACATGACTTCGAAAAGACAGAGGTGCATGCCTGGGATTCGAACTTGAGACCTTTGACTTAGCAGTCCAATGGTCATATCACAAGGCTATCACTGCACTTTGCAAATTGTTCGTCTATAATACATTCTTGGTACAGTCGCCAGCATATCAGGTTATACAAAGCTGGCGAATTTCTCCAAATGATTTTAAACCTTAAAATGTTGATAATTCAGTTCTAAATCAACTGAGAAAATTTGTTTTTTTTTGTGGTAAACTGATGTGCTTGTCATTTTACATAGAAGTAGAAATTGCGACATCAACAAAAACTTATTCACAATTGAGTATTAAAACTCTAACGTTTAAAAATCGTCATTGTAGAAGATTTATCATGATTTGTTCATTTAAGATGTTGTTGTGGTAGGGCCACGCTGTTCGCAGCATGAATGGGCCGGCTTGACCGGGGAAGTACCACACTCTCGCAGAAGACCGACGATTCGTTACTGCGCTTCGTTCGGTGAGCGAGAGGGCCGGAGGCCCAATTCCTCCCCCAATCCCCTTCCTTCTCCTTTTCTCGTTCCCCTCCCTTTCCCTTAATAGGCTCGGCAACGCATCTGCAACTCCTTTGGTTTTGCAGATGTCCATGGGCGGCGATGACTACTTACCATCAGGTAGCTCGCCTGCTCGTTTGCCGAGTTATCCCACAAAAAAAAAAAAATTTGGTGATAAAGAAATCCGCCAAAAATGACAATTTACACATAAATCTGATACGCTTACTTAATTTAACACCAAATTACTAACACCAAAAATGGATCTTGTTGTATGTTAAATAAATGATATTTTATTATTACTATTGCAGTGATAGAGTGCAGTGATAGCCTAGTGATATGACCATTGGACTGCCAAGTCAAAGGTCTCGAGTTCGAATCCAAGGCACGCATCTCTGACTTTTCGAAGTCATGTGCGTATTAATAATTAATTATCACGCGCTTAAACGGTGAAGGAAAACATCGTGAGGAAACCTGCATGCCTGAGAGATTTTCTTGACGGCGTGTGAAGTCTGCCAACCCGCAGTAGGCTAGCGTGGCGGACTATAGCCTAATCCCTCTCGTACTGAGAGGAGACCCGTGCCCAGCAGTGGGACAATGTAATGGGTTGATGATGATGATGACTATTAAATGCGAAACGAACTTCATTTATAACTTGTTATGCGAGCCAAATAAATGTTTCTTTGTATCTTCCTCCCTATGAAATTCTCAGTACTCGTATATATTCTTATTTGTACCTGGTTAGTGGCAATCAGCTCGCCCCTAATATGTGGATCCAAAGATACCAGTGAACGGCGTGACAATATGTTTTAATGTTTAATTTGTTAAATTTGTTTATTTCTTATGAATGCCTAAGAACGCTCTTAGTGTTTTATATCCTGACTTCGAATCAAAGTAGCCATATAAACTACGACTATATTAGAAATAAAGACAGAAAAGTATACCTAAACATACATTTTATGCAAATGGCAGGATTTCAAGAGGGAAACGTATTTCCTGATGTCAAAATCGACTTCCATGTTTCGCTTGAAAACACTAGACATTGTTGAAATGTTTCGCGAATGTCTTTTGTCTAACTGTGAGAACAATGGATGGCTTAAAAAGTTTGAAAGGTCCGAGGCCGAATTCTTTGAGTGCGGAGGGATTTTATTGCAAGCAGGTGTCGAATTATTGCAGATGAAAGGTCATCCCACTGAACTAATGTTTGATGTTGAATGATTATGAATTTTATTTTAAGGATTTAAAATCCTAATTACACTGTGCTACCTTGACACTTTGCCACAAACGGTGAAGGAAAACATCGCCACCTCGCCAACAATAGATAGGTGCCTAATCCCTCATTCTGAGAGAAGACCTGTGCCCAACAATGGGACAATGTAACAGGTTGATGATGATAATTATAATTGTTTATTTTGGATTGTTCTAATTGCACGTACTTATTCACAACTGAGTACCTACTAAAAAATTTGCTTATAAAACGTTATTGTAGCAGATAGTTGCGTATTCTATTTAACACTACTTTCTGCTACAATCACATGTTTTAGTACTAAGTTGTGAATAAGTTCTAGTTGATATCGAATCGAAATATTTACTATGACCCCAGAATATCTTATAGTAAACAATTTACGTAAAACAAAAAAAATGGCGCCCAACGAGGGACTATACGCCTCTAGGACTCGACCAATAAGTTTTCACCCGTTCGCGTAAGTTTTTATCCCAAAATAGTTTTTTTTATCTAGCTCAACAAGAGCGTTCAAGGCGAAGAGCTGCCGTACATATTTGGGGTTCCACTTGGAGTCATTAACACACACTTCAACCGTGACTACACACAACAAGAAAAATTGCTCAGTGAGGTCGTCATGAGAATGTGGACCAATTTTGTTAAATACGGGTGAGTTTAAAATTACTGAACTCTTAAAGAAATTAATCAAATATCCAACTGAATATTAATTTACTATTATTAAGTTCTCTACAGTTAAAGAAGTATTTATTAGCTTAGCTCTCTTACATGTTCTGATAATTCATTATTTTATGCTTTTGAAAGTCTGAGAAACCGCTTTTTAAATAGTTTTAAGCCACAGTTTTTAACACAATAATTACTATCTTTTTGTTTCTTTAGGCATTTTCCATGCAAAGATTACTAAGTTATTTTAGTGAAGGAAAAATACGACCGCGGGTAGGATTCGAACCTGCGTCATTACTAGTTAAAAGGTAAGGTGGCATTGTACGACATCGTACTTGCTGTAAAGCATGTCATGTCAGTTGAAAAGCATATTTTCAACAGATGTCACTAAATTTGCCTCAAAGACGTAAATAAAAAATGTGAAGGCAAATTCCGACTTGGCGGGTGCGACTCGCGGTGCCTTAGCGGTCATAGCGTCTGGTGTACTTAACCAGAAGACGCAGGTTCGAATCTTGTCCGCGGTCGTGTTTTTCCTTCACTAAAATAACAATAATTACTGTTTGTTGGTATTTTTGTAAACCATAACTTTAATTTTATTTCTTTCTTTTGCAGGTCCCCCAACTCACAAGCTCCAGTCAAATTCTTCAACTTGGATAAAAGGCAGTGGAGCCTTTATGACCTGGACTGGCCCGAGTATGACAGTACCCGACAGTCCTATTTGAAATTTGGTATTTTTTCTAGTTTCACTTTTAAATATTTGAATTAATTGCTAGGCCTAAATTATTAGATTAATAATTGTTTGTTTCCGCAATGAGTTAGGCGGAATTAGACAGACTAATTCGTTCTTTCAAATTTAAATGTTTCATAGATGGTTTTCTTTAAATATAACACAGTATAATTATGTATTAAACCTTCCTGTCTCCTTCAGCCGTTACTGAATAGCATTCTTGTGTACTATAGCACTTGCAGGTTATATGTTTGCTTCAATAATTCCTATTAGGTTCATTTCTATGCCAAGATTCCATTTAGGGTTTAGTAAACTAAATATATTCTCAGTAAGTAAATTTAATAATAACTATTTTATTTTATATTTTTCTTGGCAGACATTCCACCAGAAGTAGGCGCCTCATACAGGTCAAACTACACCAAGTTTTGGACTGAAACACTGCCCAACAAGATGAGCAGATATATCATAGATCCATTGTTTGAGTATACGCCCCCTCCTTCCTCGCCAAAGCCGAAAGTTACGCATAGAAACACAGGGAATGGGAATGCAGCAGGTAAGATATTGTTAAGTATATTATGTCTTCGGTTTTATTTCAGTTAAAAATGGCTTGAATTCTTTTTATAGCAGAAAAATAGAGATGGGTACTGAAATGAATCAGTTTAAAACCTTTAAAAACTTATAATATAATCAAGAACAAAATATTGTTTTTTCCTCAGATCCAATCCGCAGAATATGGGCACCGCAAATTGCGGAAACTTCGCACTCCTCATCAATTTACGGAAAATTACGTCCGTATTCCCAGCCGGTGCGCAGGCCGGATACCAATGTTATATACAAGGAGATACAGTCTATCGAAAAGCCATTTCACCACGTTCCATCGGGATTAATGGAAAAAACCGCAAAACACACTACCACGCAAAAACCAAAAGTCAACATATCAGTAAAAACATCCAGTGCAACAATAACACTGATAGTCTCGTTAGCTATTCTATTTCTCGCCGTTAACGCCGGAATTTGCTCTATATTGTATTTCAAAAAACGTAAGCTCAGAATACGCGAACAAACACTCGAGAATTCTCATCAGCCGCGCGCCGAAATAGGTGAAGTGGATGTTATCGGTCAAAAGAGCTCCAAAGACGACAGAAGCGCTTTACAAACTCTTAAAAATGGTTGCAGCGTTATAAAGTCAATGAGTATTAATAAAATGAAAAACAATTCGAAGAAACATAAAAAGAAATCTGATCCGTGTAAGACGCCTAAGTCTGATGACTCGGGAGGGTTTAGAGAGAGATTTAAGCTCAGACGGCACTTATCAACAAGTACTTTGGATGCCCATACCAAAGTTAGAGACTGGATTGCCAATGAAATGATGCACCGATGTTCTCCTGGAATACTACGAAAATCAAACTCTGATTTAAATGAGAAACATATCACTGTAGCGAAACCATTTACTAGGTCTGAAGAACTGCTTTCAGATACAAAGAAAAATAAACACGACAGTCTTAAGATGAATGACAGTGTGAATTCCAAGAGTTTTGCTTCTAAGACGTATAGTAAAACTAGAACATCTGAAAAAACTACGTCCACTTCGGCACTGGGATCCCATTCGTCTATTGCAAGTAATAAACAATCCCTAAAAAGTATTAAAGAAACTAATAAATCTAATAATTCCATAAAAAGTAAAGCTACTGAAAGTATAAAGTCCAAAAAAGTATCAGTAGCTATTGACGCAACACCTGCTGCGAGAACTCACTCAATGTTGAACCAAGAACCGATTGAAATTTCTAAGTCATTTGATGGCGGTGATCAAATACATTCCAATAAAATTGAAAAATCGACCATTGAAATTAAAAATTCAAATAAATCGGAACTTAAGCAGGATGAAAAAACATTCACTAATGTAGTTACATTGTCGGTTCAAGATAAACCTTTGATAATATCTCACAAACATTCTTCGTCTGATCCAGTAACTGATGTAAATTACGATAAATTGATGGAAAAAATGGAGTGTGCTAATCTTACAAATATCTTGCCACCTGTTACTTTTAGAAACGATATTAACGTTACTTCTCGAGAAGAATGTTCACGCAATAACCCAATGACGGCTGAACAAGCATTGCTTACTATTAAAAAAAGAAATTTCCCAAAAGTACTGCCAGATTTGCCAAAAGCCCAAAAGCGATTATCACTGCAACCAGGTTCAATGCAAACGTTTCGTGGTTATTCGTCTATCGATAGCCAAACTGATCACCCTAAGGTTCCACCGCAACCTCCGCCTAGAACCACAACTTTAGAAAAACGTCTTGCATATAAAAATACCAAACCCTTATTATCATTTGATACTTCAAATATAAAAAAAGTCAATGAAAATAGTACTGCTAAAAATTATGAAAATATTGATAGTTTATCGCCATACCCTGATACTCCACGCAATGCATCATTTGATAGAAGCAAACCAGATACAACTATTACAATGTCAAAAGATAGAGAGTTCCCAAGGGTAATAATAGCATCCAGCGACATTCCTTCAATGCAAGAACCGAAAATAGTAATCACACCTTCACCCAGTCAAGTTGAAATACCTACCAATGTACCAAGAATTCGCCTCCCTGATGATTTTCACGTCCAAACTGGATCTGTTACATCATTCTCATCGTTTTGTTCAGACGAAGATGATGATGACTATTTTGAAGTTGACGATGAATTTGAAGATAAACTTATTCAGGAATTAGTTGGTGGTGTTGACTCACCAACTAATATGGACGATATATTGGATACCAAAGGCCCAGACACAATTTTTGAAAGGAAATTAGAAATTGTGCCTGTAAAAATTAATCCTGGTATTGTAGTTCCTAAAACAAAAGATGATTATGTATGCGTAAGTGACTTTTTTTTGCCTGATGTGAGTGATTTAGAAAAAACTGCCCAAATTAAGCCCAATTTCGGTTTAAACAAACTGCAACATAGAACAGAGAGTATCCACAGACCGCCAGAGAAGGCGGTTAAAGTTAAACAAAGAAAAAGTATTAGAACGCCATCGATTTTGAGTAGAGGTTCTAAAGGTAAAAGAGGTAGTGATAGAAGCAAAGTTGATTCAGTAAAACTAGAACATTCTAATTCTGGTTCATCAAATGATACTGAAACAAGCACAGGAACTGTGAAAAAAGTAGAATTGAAGAAAGTTTAAGTTTAAATAAAAGTAGGGTGAGACTGACAATATATAGCTTTTTAAAAGGTATTTATGTAGTTGCTAAGAAAAAGTTCAATATACAAGTAACAGGTTGTACTAAAGCTGTAGTAACATACAACAGTAAGATCTCCGTAGATGTAATAAATGTTTAAGTAGTATTAGTCTACATGTAATTTTGAGTATACACTTTTGAATTATGATAGAAGCATTTCGGTAATATTCAAATCTAAAATAGACTCAGTGAACTTAAATTGCGAAATTGAAATATTGCAAACAAAAGTTTAAAAAGATGTACGAGTATAATTATATAGTATAGTTCTATATGGCTGCATAAAAATGTCAACCGGTGTGCTTTTATATATGATGTATTTTTCATATTAAAGTCTTAAGATAAGAAAGTTTTATGTAGTAGTTACGACGTTAGGGCGTTGATAGTGGCAATATATATTATTATATTTCCATTTAGTATGGTGAAACTTTCTGTCTAATAATTCATTATTGTGTTTGGAGCGAGTAAGATATCTGACCAAAATTGTGAGCCAAAGTATATTTATGTAAAAATGCATTTAGAAAATATAACTTTTGTAAGAAAAATATGGAATTCGTTTTATTACCTTAAGTTCCTTTTTTAACTTTCTGAAGATTTGGTTGGCCGGGACAGCACTGGAAATTATGGTGCTCAGTTTTGATCATGACTATTTTGTAAGATCCTTTCATGAGCAGCTTAATAAGTAAGATTATTAACCTAAGTTTTTAAAATACCTAAAACTTTGATGAACATTTCCCAAGAATAGAGACTTTGGTAAACAAAGACAGCAAAGAATCACAACTCCTAGGTGCTAAATAAACTTGTGCCTGAAAAAGTAATATTCTCACATATAAAAATCATAAGTACGCAATCGCAAGATTCTCATAGCTCTCTCTTGAATCCTAACATTAAAGCCAGCAGTAAGTATTAAACGATATTCCTGGCATCACGAAATCTCTTATTGTCTTTTGAAAACGTTGTTACTTCCCAAACATCCCGAATTATACTTTGATCCTTGTGAGGGCCAAGTTATGAACTGAATTACTTACATTAATATAATTTATCATTGACATTCACTCTGCTAGCTTGAGTGAAAAAGATAGTTTAAAAAAAATATATAAAAAAATATATACTGGGCAGGTATCGCAGATATTAGATAATAGTAACGCAAGAATGACTTAAATACAGGTTGACACGCACCATTGAAAGAAATTAGATTTGATCTAATATTAAATAACATCAATAAATTTAATGATCCTTGAAAAACCAAGTGAATTATCTTCAAACTAAAACAAAATAGAACAATACAATTCGAGCAGCCAATAAGGGCTGCCTCACGCATCAAATTAGCGGCGGCAGCTTAATGGCTAGGGCGTTGGACTTGCAGTCATGTGGTTGCCGGTTCGGAACCCACCCATTGTACTACCGACGTGAACCCACTCGTAGCACAAGCATTTAGCTTAACACGAGGGGTTAACAAGAATACTAGTAATATGCCACCCACATTGCTAGTAAGCTTTTTTAATAAAAAAAAAAACAATCATCGACACACTAGGACGTGGAATGATCCCCACAATAACAACAAGAAGAAGAATCTAAAATAGGAATTATGAAAAGTTTTGGGACTATAAATGCATCCAAATAAGTCGCTTACATCTCCTGATTTAACCCACCCAAACACTTACAAACTTTATATCCAGCGTTATCGTGGAGCGAGTTTGTAAGAGTAATTCTTGAGTCATGACTGCCATTGAAGGTCTCCGTCATCACTGCTCATACCAATTAGCCCTTGATCCTTACGCGCCCCTCCAAAAACTTGGCCAATTATAAATTGTAATCTTCGTTTGACAGGCGTACTAGAATTTCAGTGTTGTTTTAAGTTTTTGTAGTGCTTGCCATTATGAAGATCTGTATTAAAACTTTTTGTTGATCTAATGGTATTTCTGTGATTTGAGGTTGTTATTTGACTAAGTTCGGTTTTGAGTTTTGGTACTACGATGAAAAAAAAACATCTTTTTATGAACCATAATCTGTGCTTAAATAAGTGGTACATTTTTACTTCAAAATCAAATGTTTTTTATTTCAAATAAGCTTTAACAAGCGATTCTGAAACGTTATTGACCCTAATACTAATATAAAATCTATTGATAATCCTCAAAAGTGGTAATAATGTAATCAATATAATTATAATATTTGCTTGAGTGATAACTACCTACATTGATTTCCGTGAGCTCAACACCTTTAATATTAAATTGGTAATTTACCATACTGATATTTGAATCACTAAGTAGTCAATAATCCAAACCTCAAAAAAGAGAGATTACCGCTAACTCCCACCCACAATACCAGTGTGATTCGCAACAAATTGGGAGCGTTCGGCGTAAAACCGAAATGGCGATTAATTCTTTTGTTTCCGCGGTACTGTTTATTTTCGCAGGTAATTTCGTATGTAGTTTGGGAGATGGAACTCAGTTGAGTATGTTAATCATTGGCGTATTGTTAAATTTGTTAATTGGCATCGTTTTATTTGACTGTTAAAATTTATTCGTTCCTTACGAATGGTTTGGCTTATTGACCAATCGATGCGACACGACCTATGATTATGATCAGTTTACTAACAACTAATTTACCATCACGCCTGTTTTCCCCGAAGGGTGGCAGAGGTGTTTACCAATATACACCCACAGTTCGCTGGTTTGTTTAGGTCCCATGTAATAAGGGGCGAGTCTATTGCCATTAACCGGGCACAAACAGAAACTCCGAGCTGCTACCGAGAACACTTTGCTTGACCCGGAAATCGATCCCAGGATCTCTAGCGTAGCAGTCGCGATTATACTAATGAGGCAGTCTTCTAACTTATTACTTTTAAATTAATTTAGTTCATGATGTTGAAAAACTAGCTACTAACTTGATAAAAGAGCCTCCGATATACTTTTTAATAAAACTGTATTTTAATTTATATTTTAAAACCTTAGCATTGATTAAATTTTAAGCGGCGGTAGCCTAATGGCTAGGGCGTCGGACTTGCGATCATGTGGTTGCCGGTTCGAAACTCACCCATTGCACTACCTACGTGAATCCACTCGTGATAAAAGCATTTAGCTTAGTACGAGGGGTTAACAAGATTACTAGTAATGTGCGACCTAAATTGCTAGTAAACTTTAAAAAAAAATATTACGATACATGTAAACCATTTCAGACAAAGCATTTTTTGGGTTACCAAAGCGGGTAGAAAATATTTCCACAAAAGCCGTTTCGCTTTTATTTATTACAGCTGACGAAGCTTTGAGGTTATTACTTCACTAATAGGTAGACCCAGAAAACAGTAATAGCCACAAATATGTCAGTTAACGTTAAAAACACAACCATTTTCCTTTTCCTTTGTGTTCCTGCTAAAAATGTCGTGAGAAACGTAAGGTAGCAAGAAATACACACTTGGTTAAGTTTCACGTGCCCTGCAAAATGAGCCCACATTTAAATGTATATGGGTGTTGCATTTTCTTTATTCGTGTATGTGTTTATTGTTATTTGCTCTCAGACCGGGAACGGAATAAAAACGGAAATGTTTTTCTCACTTACGCGAGTTCATTGAAATAAAACTACTTTACATATTATGCGCGCTTTGATTAACTTTTCCATACTAGTCTACACTACTGATTAGCTTAAGATTCTCTGTAGATGTGAGATTACTTAGCTTAAAATTATACGATAGTATAGATTATTATTTTTTGTGTTAATTCAACAACTTGAATAAAAATATCCTAACTGAGGGAGCTGGATGAAACGGTACATCAAACAGTCCCCTAAATAACATACATGCTTAAATCCTTTTTTTACTTTTTGAGAGCAAAGGATATAAATATAAAACCTCTTTTTTTTAAGTAGAACACGTTCATTCCGTGAATAGTAAAGAGTAAAGAGTAAAGTTCCAACCGACGCGAAGAAGCGACGGTAGCCTAATGGCTAGGGCGTCGGACTTGCGATCATGTGGTTGCCGGTTCGAACCCCACCCATTGCACTACCGACGTGAACCCACTCGTAACACAAGCATTTAGCTTAGCACGAGGGGTTAACAAGAATACTAGTAATGTGCGAACCACATTGCTAGTAAGCTTTTTTTTTTAAAAAAAAAACCTATCTAATAAATAATTCACCTGCTTTAGCTGAACATAGTATTAATATTGAGTGGGCACAGAACTGAACAACTTTCGTCAATCAGCTTATCATAAGTCCTTCGCAAGTTTCTCTACATCACTTGCCTCTTAAAGGTCTCCTTAAGAAGCGACAAGCCATTACAGATCTTAAGAGTATTAATCAGTTTTCTGGTATTTTTTGTAACTTCCTTAATACTGTCATAGTTGTGAATCGTGCAACAAGTTTTAAACAATTCTTGAAGTTATATACTTGTTAGTAAGCTTAACATTTTCTGAAGGTAAAATCTAACTTGTAAAGTAACTGTTTTGATTTAAGTTTTTTAGTCAAGGAATTGACTCCCCCTTGATAAAGGTTTTATTTAAATAAGTGGGAGAATATAAGGATTATAATTTTTAAGAACATTTCTATTGAAATAAAACTACATTTTACGGATTTTATCGCGTTATATTGATATTTTCAATTCCCGACGTTTCGGATCCTTTTCAGCATCCATGGTCACGGTGGACTGAGGTGAGGTGTGAGGTTTATTTTAATGTCTAATATTCGCGTAAGTGTTAGAAACCAACATTTCTATTGTCCAATTCAGTTTAATTTAGCGAGAATTATTTGGTGATAAAAATCTATTTCTAACTCTGCCTATCTAACAAAAACAAACAACGAATCCTGTTACTGAATTAAGTTATGCACAGACTTTCAGCATTAAGCTACAATTAGCGAAAAAAGACGACAGACGGTCGGACGATACTTTAAACAGAGATCGTTTTGCGGTACAAACAAAACAGGCACTAGGGTAACTGCGAAGCTAGAAGGAGACTTTGTTTTAAAAAATACTATTGTTGTCATCAATAGATGTTGCTGAGATCATCTTAAGACGAAGGAAAGAAGAGAAAGATGAAGAATGTGGAACAGAAATTTGAAGGTAGCGTAGTTGGTTAAAGGGTCTGGCGTATTTAAACCAAAAGACGCAGGTTGGAATCAGCCTGATAATATTTTTTGTTAAGAAGAAGAAGGAACACATTCGTAAAGTTTCTGAAATAATGAAACTCTTCTATTTTATTTACATTCACACAAACTTCTGTGTAATCACGCAAAGATAGTGATACTTCTTAACGATTGTTGTTTTAACCATTTGTTAGATTTCTTAATCAAGCTTCTTCTTTTCATGAGTTTTTATTATAGAATTATTCTCTCAGTGCCCTTTGCCAATATCCCATCTTCCATTGTATTTCTTTTTTGTAATACAATGGAAGATGGGGTCGGCTGTCCCTTGCCATTCATGAATTCATTCGATAGGAACAGGTTGTATTCCAGTCTTTGTCGGATCTCTTCAACATCTTTCATTGTATTCTTGAAAATTACGACAGTTGATGCCAAGGATTTTGCAAACAACTTGCTAAATTAATTCAAACTTGAAACGAATCGAAACTTGAATTTTACTGTAACCATTAATTGACTTTGACAATTAAATTATAGATTTAATTTTAAAAGTCAATTAATGATTACAGTTTCGTGGGTCAAGGAATGAAAGAATGTCTACTTCCGCATATGGATATACCTCAGGCTACAAAATACCAGTTTAACACCGAATTATGAATATTCCAATTCACATCAAACATGGAAACCCTCTTTTAGTTTCCAGCCAAAATGCGGTAGCGCGATACTAAAACAGTACTTTAGTAGTTCCGCGGAATAAAGTATTATAAATGTCCTCCTGAGTACTGTTCAACACAAACGAAATGGTAAATACAGCCGTGTTGTACGTAACTTATTATGTTGTTTATAAAAAGTTTTAGCGTATTTGTGCTTTTGATAAATGATATTTATTTCTGTAAATAGATCTTTTAACGACACTTTTACAAGTCATTTTTTTCACATATATTTTTTAAACAAGATGGCGCCGACATTTCCTATCTGAAGACCTCTGAGAAGAAATGTCGAAACAAACTCAGAGAATCATGGTCTCTTTTCTATTATTTTCCGTTTTCTTTTACATGCAGTTCCGCGGTAATGAGTAAGATATTCATTTTAATTATTATTATCTATTTGCTTTGAGTATACTTTTAGGTATATTCCTCTATAACTGTAACTCCAACTAATGCAAATACACATTTCTGTTTATTTTGACTCTCTGGTAAATTTTAGTTTTAAAGACACTTTAACGAGTAGTACAGGACTTTCTGCTTCTAAACTAAGTTTGTAAGTAGATTAATTTCTCTTGTAACCTTAATTTGAGATTTAAACAATAATTATACCTGAAGGATAAGGCAGTTTGCTGGAATACTTGAGGTACCATTAGCCTGAAAAACTTAAGTACGAATCAAAGCCCCAAGCTACAACTAAACATTTCTCAACCTGGGAATCAACCAGGAACTCACAAAAAAACATACATATAAACACTCATGCGTTTTTCCCACAGGGGTAGGCAGAAACTTTAGACTGCCACTTGTAAGTGGCATTTTCTACTACTAGAGTAATAAGGCAGTAAATATTGAATTAATGAATTTACAGTGAGGCAGTTTGATTCTCCCTCAATACTATAAGTAATAGTAATTTTCAAGCACTTATCAACTAAATAAAAAAAAATGGCAAGGTTTATCCAAAACTGTGCCACACAAAGCACTAGGAGTATGAAGAGGAAAAGCGTTAAATCATTTTATCGATAAAGTATAAACTTCCTACGATACGGCAGCAGTTTTCGAACACTATCTTCACAGTCACGCGATGTAATAAAACTTTATGGTACACTTGCTTTACCCGCGATTACGTCCGCATATTTTCCGATTATTGCATTACCTACAGTTATTATGAGCAATATGTTCATAAAGTCTTTTTCCTTTCCCTAACCTTGATCCTTTGTCTACTTTTCAGCTTAAAGATGCAGTTTATTCAATAATTTATTCTCTTTATCTATCTCCTATCTAGACATCTCCTTCAATTTATATCGTGAAAATCTAATAACATGAAAACTTATACTATCACAAATTTACATTAAAAACTTTTCCCGAATCATCAGTACTTACCACACGAAATTATTACATCGCTCAAAATGTTCCCCAAGTATAAAGTCAAGGGAAAAAAGTTGCGCCCGTCGAAAATTAAAACTTCGCAGAGGCGGCGCCCATTAAAAGTTTCATAAAATTTATTAACGATCGACTATCAGAACCTGACTTTCATGATAATAAGCAGATATAAAATCTTACTACGAAAGCTATAAAAGCGATAATTCAGTTTTCCGATAGCATTAGACTAGTTTGCAAAGTACCGATTTGACAAAATTGTACTCTGCAGTTGGAAATAATCTTGGAAGACCTTACTACATTTTAAGAAGGTCGAATTTCAATTGCAGGATTTACTTAAAGTCTGCAAAAGATTAAAGTTTCATCACGTGTGCAACCTTATAGAACTTCTTACTGCGGCTGAAAGCTTGGAAATTTGTCCGGCTCGACCCTTAATAGTTCCGATCACTTTGTATTGGGAAGTTAATGATTACGAAGTTATTCAAAGTTCCGAAATTGATGGATTATGGCGAAAACAGGTCCCAGGATAGAATATCCTGAGTTTTAAACCAACGGAATTATGCATTATGAAAAGTGATCTTTTAAAAAAGTGTTTCCTTACGAAAATTTAGAACAACAGAGAACAAAGACCAACATAATTAATTATATTTTATACATAACGTACCACATTATTTCAGCTTTTACGATAGAAACATTTTAAAAGCGAGAAAACGTTTAGAAAGAAATAAGGTTGTATTCAAAGTTTAAAGTATGTACAGCTTCAAACCAGAACAACCACCATGTTTAATTACCAAAATCTACATGAAGAGGACACAATTTACGGTCTTAATAACCTTTCAGCTTATCTGATTTCCACATTATCCTTTAAATACTTCCTTATTACTCGCCATTACCAATCTCACCCAAGAAAACGTCCCAACGTTGCATCACATTACCTATTTGCGTACCTAGACGACTTCTTCTTCACAAGCCCAGTAAACACTCCCGCGGCGCATTTTCTTCACGTTTCACGAAGATAAAATAAACGTTGTAGGTAATAAACTCGCTTCCGAGTTAATTAAGAGGTACGTGTCACGCCGTGAACTGGCTAAATTAAAATACATAGCTCGCAAGTGCACGATGTTTTGAGATTAACTTCCCAGAGATTGGCCGAGGGTAGTGATGCGAGAAAACGTTCTACAAGCGACTCCAGAAAATACTGGAGTTAATTTTGTGTGTTAAATTTTCATGATGATTTTTGAGATGAGGGGGGAATTAGAGTGCTTGTGAGCATGAAATGGAGGGTTGGTACAGGAAATTGATAACGTGGATGTCTTTATTAGGAACAGGATCGTGCGGATATTTAGTAATCCGGTTTGATTAGGAAGATATTTACTTGACTATAAAGAAAGTAGATCAGTTTTAATAAAATTATAACGAAAAATATAAATCGCACAGAATATACAATTTAACACGTCTTAGTTACCTATAACTTTGGCATATTCTTTTCAACCACAAAACATTAAACAAAGCTTTAAAGCACATAAGATTATATAGAGGTTATGCTATTGTACACCTCTAGTATGGGTAGGTACATACGGCTACACATCAAGCTATGCAAATCCAGTTTAGACTGAAATTGCAAAGGTTTTCCAGCCTATACTGTTGTCTATACTGTTTGTATAGATTGATGTGTAGCCATGCGTACTAGTATTATTTACATAATATAGGTATTATATGTAGATGTCACAAACCTGAAGTATATGCTGCTACTAAAAATTTACTATTATAATATGGTTCCTACAGTAACCTAATGAACAAAGAAAAGCCACCTTCGCCAATGTAGCTGTATGGTGTGTAGTAGGATTTAGTACAAATACCAACTTAATGCTTAAGCAATAAGCTGGTATTTCAGATAATGGTTGTAAAACGGCTTAGTGTGATGGTGATGTCCAATCGAATTCATGCTGAGGACATTCGAATTGCCACTTCAAGCCCTGTTCACCAACTCGAGTGACATTGTTTGCTACATAGTGCAATTTAATTAATTTCTAACCACCCCTGTCGATACCAAACACGGCTTCAATCGATACTTAGGCACTAATTGAAACATTAATTAGTCCATTCGCGTAAATTTCATTAATCATTATAATGAAGATTCTTTATTGTATAGTTAGAAATTATGACAATTTATGGGCGTGTTTTTTTTTAATATTAACTAATATAGCCTTAGGGCAAAGTAACAATTTACACAACTAAGAGTTCTTACACACGAGCGGCATGTTCCCAACGGCAGAGGTAACTGCAGCCGTCGACATTTCAACTTCGAAGATCAGCGGCAGCCGTCGTCTGCTCTCTTAGTATAGGAGTCAGTTGTAAAATGGATTCCGAAGAAGAAACACTGTTATTGCTTTTACTTCGTCGACGCCAACGGAAACGAAAAATAAAAACACGTTCATTGTGGGTTCAAGAAATATTAATCAATAGAGATCAAGATGGGCAAACCGCCATCCATGCTCTGTTTTTTATTGTTTTATTACTATAATCTTTCAATTTATAATTCCAAATACAAGCATTTTTCTTTACTGCCATAATTAGCAATTCATTATCAATTTCGTCAGTAGAACTCATTTTACAAATTTACGACGCGTGCGCACTCTTGAACTATTTGCAGTCCACTGACAAAATGGCGGACGCGGCACACTACAACTGCAAGTGTTGCTATAGGTCGACTGCTGCCGTCGACGCGTCGACGGTTGCCGCCGACGCGCGTCGACGGCTGCAGTTACCTCTGCCGTTGGGAACATGCCGCTCGTGTGTAAGAGCTCTAACATCTAGCAAAAACATAATAATTACGAGTACACGAAATGCGGACCAGTGTCTGACACTACGTGCATGACACATGACCGTCGCCTCCGAAACCCCGAACAAATGAAAGCGACTTGACGAAACGGCTTGTCTTTTATACAACACCGACGCATGCCACTTTTACAATAGGCGGGATACCTTAAAACTTCATCAATATCCTGACAGTATAATAAATCTTACTTTCACAAAAAATCCTACAATAATATTTACACGATAACAGTAATGCCTGATGCTTAGTTGCATCCAAGGCTTGTTTTTGTTGTGCTGAGTGGCTTTGATTTATTATAACTATATAATATATATTTTTTTGGATTATTCGTATCATGATACTGTTATTTTTTTTTTGTAAACGGTTTATTTAAAAATGTGACTCAAATAACAATTTCGTTATCTCAATTGAAAAAATCAAACTAAGTTTTTGTTACACGTTGCTCATGTTTCCATACCCATTTTAAATGTCTATTAATTCCTAAATCGCTGTACAGATTTCTATAAAATTTGGTAAGAGGATAAATTGCATTTAAAAAAATATATATGGGCTTTAAATCTCAAAAAAGGTGAAGCAGTCGCAGGTAACAGCGAGTATATTATACAATTCCAGAATATATCCATTTCAAGCAAGCTAATTCTAAAGTGACACATTTAGATCGAGCCAGATGCCACAGGCTTCACGCTCCCCTGAGCCGAATCCTTACCGCACTTGGTCTTCAAGCTATTACAGTAGAATTTATTTTGTACTTAGTACTTCCACGGTAAATCTGAACATATAATTAAATAAAATAAAATTTTAACTACTTTTCTATAGGTTGCCTTTTCGCTTATCTGTTAATAGAAAAAAATTACATAGACTAGTTAAATAGCTGTTTGCCAACTTAGACCATTAATAACAAAACTGAAGATGATTTGGAAGAGATGTTCTTGTACTTTAATATTATATTAAACTACAACTTTTTTTATAACATGATGTTTATGTGCCTAAAACCTTTCTTAAGAATTTAGTTATCGAATGCATTTTTTTAGCCCAACTTCAGTCAATTGCCGTTGGACACACACACACCGAAAGATCCATCAACTTTATTAACACACAAGAAGATAGCCGATTCTCGTTCTTAAGTTCATAGGTAGCCTCAACCGCAAGAATGCCACGTCACTATCTCTAGTTATTTCTAACGGTAGATTAGTATTTCGGGTCGACAATCGCATTGCTCTGTTTTATAGCAAAATAATTGTTGTACATTTAAATTAAGTACGCTCTACACGATAATATAAGGCTTACAGTGAACGAAAGGGTACCGAATAACCAGGATCAAAGTTATAATTGTACAAATTTCCTTTTATTACACAAGCGGACGAGAAGTTTGATTACATTTAGCTTCACAAAGAAATGAATTTTCTAATTAAAGAAAATTTCCTAGTGAAAGAAAAATTCGATCTCAGGCAGGGTTTGAACCTGCGTCTCTCTGGTTAAGTACACCAGACGCTTTTCCAACTAAGCTACCGAGACAACTGCCTGTGATGTCGAATTTCTCTTCCACCTTGTACTTCTTGAGGCGACGTCTTTCTTTAATTAGAAAATTCATTTCTTTGTGAAAATTTCGCAATATTTAATGGTAAAAAATAAGTACATTTAGCTTGTTTAGATTATTCCAGAAATCCTTAACTAGATTTAGTTGCTCTTAGAAAGACAATTAAAATTACAATACCCTTCCGGACAATACTAATGTAAGTTGTTTGGATCAAATTTTCTGTTTTATAATTTAAACTTATGAAAAAGTGATATTGATGGTTGAAAGCATGGAACGACGACAAGAACGGAAATTTAAATAGCTCTAAGCCAGGCTTTGAACGCACAATTTAGGATTCAGGAAGCGCCTCTGATTGGTATGAATATTAAATTTCTAAATGTGCTAAATTGTACTGCAATCACAGATTCAACATGAATTATTTTAATTTGCATACTTAATTAATAAAACGAACACCTATACATTATTCTATTTTAGGCCCTCTATTATTCCTAATATACATAAATAATATCCAAGAAATTAAATTAAATGCCCATCTAACTTTGTACGCAGACGACACTTGTTTGTTCTATTTTGGACCTTCCATCCATACTATTATTTCACAAGCTCAAGAAGACTTAAACGCCCTTTATTCATGGTTCCAATACAATTTGCTAACAATTAATATTTCAAAAACCTGCTATATTATATTCAAAGCCAAAAACAAAATAATACCCGCACATGAATCATTAACCATAAACAATGTATCCCTACACCAAAAAACCTGTGAGAAATATCTCGGTCTGAGAATGGACAGTTTACTATCATGGAATACCCAATTAGATCACATAAAAACTAAACTTTCATCACTACTTGGATCACTACGAAACATTACCAGCTGTATACCAAACAGATTACGTCATACTATTTACAATACTCTAGTTAAGCCGCATTTACAATATATGATTGAAATTTGGGGGAGTGCAGGTAAGAGTAAACTAGCAGATCTGCAAATCAAACAAAATAAGCTAATAAAATTGATTTTCAATTACTCATATTTGACACCAACTTACAAAATTTACAATGAAACTAAAATAATGAATATCAAACAGTTATATATTTATAATACATGCATTTTCATTCGGAAGGTTCTTAACAACAACATTCAGACCAACTTATCGTTTACCAAATTAAAAAATACAACGCAACGTAGCACTCGTCGGGCTAGTTTCTTAGTCTTACCAAAAATTAGAACGAACTATGGCAAAAAAACTGTAACGTATGAAGGAGCACAATTATATAATAAAATACCGTCATCTATCAAAAATGTACGCTCATTTAATGCATTTAAAGTACAATCAAAACAATATATAATGGAAGTCATTACTTAACTCGAAACATATAAATGCATTAGGTGGGTACTTAGAACTATAAGTAAATAATCTTAAGCGAACTTGTAATTAATATAAGCAATTGTTGTTCTCAAGTAAGTGACTTTATGTTTTGATTGAGAATAAATATCTTTAAACCTATTATTAATATAATTTTCACATAATCGGCTTCATTGGATTACCACAACACTGCGGAAAGTTCAAAACTATTCCATATTATTTATTTATAACAAACTTTGAATTCAGTATACATTTAAATATTTAAACTGAAAAAGCTGTTTATATGGTACGATTAAACTTTAAAGATGGTAACGTAACGAATGGTATGATTGAGAAAGAAATAGAAAATATGGCAGCTTATAAAGTCGTAAATAAAAAAGGCAAGAGAACAAAAAAGGAAGGATTGTGCTGCCATAACGTATATATATATATATATATATATATATAACATAGCAATTGATAAAAGAAAAAAATATACAAAATGATTATGATGATGATATTAAAAATAAATAACTAAGAAAAACAACAAAGAAACTGTGAGTTGCAGTTCCCGATAAAAAAGGTTTTACACCAAAATCGTGCAATCTAAATGTACCCAAAGAAGATAGAGGGGCCAAGATAAGACTAGAAACTTGTAAAGTTTGAGAATAATGGTCAACCGCAGACCGGTCTCTAGCCAACGGGGATTTGGAGTTTGATAATACGTTAATCAACTCCATGGAACACCCATCTTGGTTGTGAATGAAGCAAGTTTTTAGTGAGACCCAACTTACCTCGAGTTAGTCAGAAAAGATAAGCTGCGGACTGGAATCCAGATGGAACAGTAGAATTTAACTATCCACTAGATTTTTGTCCTTCAGAAGACTCTGGTTTTAACTGGAATGTGAGCGCTGCAATTTTGAAACTACTAAGTTGAAGGCAAACGAATTCTCATCTTATTTTACAACTTATTTTACTGCTCTGTACTAGAAACGAAAGTAATCCTCTATTATATCTGTCTGAACTACATCTAAATCATCAATACTGTTAACCTATAAATGTTCATGTATTTCATCTTTATCAAACTTTTTATGATGACCATAAAAATTTTACTCTAATTCTGCGACGATAAAGTTTGTATGTGTCATAATATTATGTTATGTGTCGTTATTGTTCATACAACTTTATAGTTTTGTATCTTTGATAGTCGTAGAGACGTGTCACGCGATTTAGTTTTTAGGTGGTGCGAGTTACATAACTAAGCGGTTTGGAACAATTTAATCTCATAAAGCTTTTCTTATATCATTTAACATACCATCACGCCTGTATTCCCCGAAGGGTTAGGCAGAGAGTACTAATGTACACCCACATTTCGCCGCGATGTTTAGGTCCCATGTAATAGGGGCGAGCATATTGCCATTTACTGGGCACAAATCCAGACTACGAGCTGCTACTGGGAATTTCATAGAAAAACCCAATAACACTTTGCTCGACCTGGGGACCGAAGCCAGGACGTCTAGCGAAGCAGTCGCGCAGGACCACTAGACTAATGATGCAGTCTTAAATCATTTATACTAGATGTAATAGTACTTAAAAAAAAAAAAAACAGTGTGGGTCGCACATTACTTGTAGTCTTATTAACCCCTCGTATATTTAGCTTAATACGAGTGGATTCAGATCGAGCAATGGGTGGATAGCGAACAGGCAACAACAAAATCGCAAGTCCGACATCCTAGCTATAAGGCTACCACCGCTTCAAAGTTAAGTAAACTGTTTTTTATATTTAAATATTGTTATCGGAGCACTGCTTCCGAAATCTGCATTGCAGTTTGGCAGAATCTTTATTTGCGGTTGTTGAAAGAGATGTTGATAAAAATAGCTGGTACCTGCTGGTCGCAAATAGCTCAAGACAGAGACACATGGTATTCTTTAGAGGAGGCCTTCACCTTCACTTGAGGAGGGGTTCATGCATACAAACTTTTATATTATTATTATCCAGACTTAAACTATTTTTTATGTTTCTTCTAAAAAAAACTTATGTAATGTAATGTATCTTACTTTTCTTTTGCATGAAATAAAAGGCTTATTATTATTATAAAGAGATGTTTCATAAACACAAAATAAATAAAAGCAAATATTTTAAAATTATTTTCAATATGAGCAGTATCTTACACAACTTCAGCGGGATTTCACATTCGCCTATCACTTGGGACCTTATCAAGATCGGTTATCGCTTCAACGCCATTATCAATTCCGTCTCTTTCGTATTCTTAATAAATATACACCGGTCTTGCTCTATCGCTATTGATGTAAGCGAGACCGAAGACAATTTATCGTATCGTATATTCGCACGAAATCGTTGGAGAGAAAACTATCTGGAGATGTAAGGATGCATTTACAGTGGTAACGAGGTTCTTGAACCCTAATAATATTGTTATGTTATAAAACCTTACGTTGTATTGGATACGTGATAAGTATTGAGGAATTGAGTAATTTATTTAAATACAAAATTACAGACGTAAGTTTCGTATCGGTTTCAAGTGTTTTGGTACTACCTATTAATAATACATTGTATCATAGATATTGTTTAATGACGAAATGGATTTACACCGAAATTTTCATTTGAGTTACCTTTCAGGGGATGTACTTAAGTATTTTTTTTTAAATAATTTTTCAGTTGGAGTAATGGAATGTTTTTAATGTAATAGAATAAAATAAGTGAAATTTTAAATTCTGGTTTACATAATTTTGGCAAAAATTTACGCATTAAAAGTTGTTCACAGGAAAAGTAGTAATGAAAGAATATATTTTTAAAAATTCCTTAAAAATAATTAAAAAAATAGTTACAATTTGATTAAAAGCGGTAATTCCCACTATACAGTCCACTTATCCCCTGACCTCATGTTAATTTATATCCTAACGATTAGGGCGTGATGTCCCGATGGGAATGTTTTGGGATCTGACCTTACTTAATGGGAAGGGACCTTCGAATTAGGGGTCATGATCTAACCCCATAGGTTTCAAAACCTGTTTCCAAGTAAGTACAAAATGTTTACTAAGTCTGGTGCGTTCTTTCACTTTGTTTTTTTACCTACAGCTGAAGAAAAAACATTATAATTTTTTTTATTTTTTTTTCACTTACCCAAAAGGATCACACTTGTTGCGGAGAAATGACAACCCGTGGACCCTGTGAAAATATGAACATAACATAACATAACATACCATCACGCCTGTATTCCCCGAAGGGTTTTGCAGAGGTGTACTTAATGTACACCCACAGTTCGCTGGTATGTTTGGGTCCCATGTAATAGGGGCGAGCCTATTGCCATTCACCGGGCACAAATCCAGACTCCGAGCTGCTACTGAGAATTTCATAGAAAAACTCAATAACACTTTGCTCGACCTGGGGATCGAACCCAAGACCTCTAGCGTAGCAGTCATGATTGGGACCACTAGACCAACGAGGCAGTCATGAACATAATTATAACATAATTATAACAAAATTATTTGAACAAATAAATACAATGCTATAGTCTATCTGTGCATCTTTATTAATTAAATGTAGTCTGTTTACAACCATTCTACCGTGTGTTTTAATAGACCCAGCAAAAAGGTGAGGTGGAACACCTATATGGTTTTAGTCGGCCGGTTTTACCCCTCGTGCTAAGCTAAATGCTTGTGTTACGAGTGGGTTCACGTCGGTAGTGCAATGGGTGGGGTTCGAACCGGCAACCATATGATCGCAAGTCCGATGCCCTAGCCATTAGGCTACCGCCGCTTAGGTCAACCACTAGTAGTCTGGGGTGGTCTTTTGTGAGTACACGGTGCCCTCCTTCATGTGCTGGTGGTTGCCACCAGGGTGATTTAATCCCCAAAGAAGGTCAACCACTATTGGGTAGAGTCTGACACGCCCCATTCCTCGGGCGTTGGAGTTCCATGAGGATTACTATACATACATATTGTCACGCCTGTCTCCCATGGGGGTAGGCAGAGACTATAGATTTCCACTTGCTACGATCCTGGCACACTACTTTCGCTTCATCTACATTCATTAATCTCTTCATGCATGACCGTGATGGTCATAGGGTCAAAATGGTCATGGACTAGTAGAAAAGACTTAAGACTACATAACATACCATCACCCCCATATTCCCCGATGAGTTAGGTAGATGGGTAGTAACAGTAGTGTGTGTAGTGTACACCCATGCTTCGCCGGTATCTTTAGGTCTAGCCTATTGCCATTCGCCGAGCATATATCAAAACTCTGAGCTGCTACTGATACTTTCATAGAAAAACCTGGGAATCGGACCTAGGACATCTAGCGTATAGCGCAAATTTTGTTATTAAGCTTATTTTTTGTTATCAGTTTAAAACTACCGTTTTATCTACAAATACCCTAACATCGCAGCAATTTCTCAGGATAAGCTCCTGTCGATCGGCGCCGACGTTGACGGATGACAATGCTCAATTACGGATTATACTAGAAAATACCCGACGCTGCTTGTAATTAAACTGTTTCATCGACGTTTTTGTTGAAGCACTTAAAACCGCAGCATTTAACTAGGATTTCTCTTAGTATCGAGGCGGGAGGAGGTCACATTTTGGGTATATTAATTTTATTATTACCCTGAATTTATAAACTAGTGTAGGTTTTGACCTGACTCTATATTATGGGTGTATTCACCCAGTGGTAAACACTGGGCGACCGCCGCCCGCTCCAAAGGCGAGTCAATCCGCCTAAAATTACCATAAACACGAAAAACTTGATATGTGCAATAAAGCCCATAGTTATAAGTACTTAGTGCCAAGTCCCATCACTTCTAAGAACAAATAAGTTTGGCGCGCTCCGCTCCAGATGCAAGCATCAAGTTTCCCCGTAGAAGTAATACTTGTTATAATGAGTGATTAAACGAACTTACCTGTAAGTGAAGTTCAATCATCATTATATGAAGACACTGTCCTTTAATGATTGACCATTATGTAGTATCCTCTATTTTCATCCACTGACGCACGATTTCAAAGCAATGCAGAAAAAACGCTTGGTTTTGTATGTATTATCTGTGTGAATCTGCTGTCACTGTCACGTCACGGACTGTCACCTGGAAGTCATTCTATTGAAAGCTACACAGTTTTTACAATTTTATATCGGGAACACAAGAATAGGTTCTTTCGAATGGGCATGGGTGGGTTGCTCCAATCATTAAAGGACAGTGTCTTCATATAATGATGATTGAACTTCACTTACAGGTAAGTTCGTTTAATCACTCATTATACATCAGACAGTCCTTTAATGATTGACCATTATGTAGATGTTTAAAGCTTCACTAAAATTGTAATAAAATGTGTAAAAATAAATACATTATTATGTTAATGGAAATTCAGTTTCATTACTTTAAATTATAAGATTATTAACTATATTTCACTGTGTATTTGAATACTACAGGTTCTTTTATTTTTAGTATAATTATAACTTATTCAGTCTTATTTCGGTTTTAATTTATTAATATATATATATATATATATTTTTTTTAATCACATTACTATGTTATAATATATTTTTATAGTAATGTAGAGCCAAAGGGCTAATCATTTCCTATTCCAACCTTTTACTCTGTGTCTGACTTAGCAATATGGAGTTGAGCAAGGATTTTTTTTTTACAAAATCTTGAGTGAGCCTTCATTGAGTAGGTGCTTACTGCTCTTGTAAAATTAAATTTATTTAATACAGCATAATTATTTCTGCGCAGTTAAAGTTGAAGTCAGTTAAGGTTGCAGATCTTTGAATTTATCGTTCTGATTAACTTTCGGCATCTGTGATTGCAGGACTAGTAGGTACTGTAAGTATTGAATAAGAACGCTTTTTAAGTTCTGTAAATAGTTTTAATGCTATCTCTATGCTCCCTTGTTCTATGCCTATTCGATGCCTGCAGATAAACTACGACCTTCTAAGATAAATCTTAGGCTTATCTTGATGGAAAGAGATAGTTTAATTTGGAATTTTATAAATTTGATTTATGATTGGTTAAGATAAACTAGATATACTAGGTATTGAGGATTGAGTAATGAGCTAGTACGTAAGTAAGAATATTTAGTAAGATTTATTAAACAGATATTTTATTATAGTTACTATTTTCTTTGTCCTAGGTTCAAATTATTATTAGAAAAGGCTATTCCTAGCTTTAAGGAGCCACATAAACATACCATCAAAGTCACATTCAGTTATTGTTGGTCTAGTAATTTAATCTAATATGGGTATTAAACTAACACCTCTCTCATGTCTCAAAGAATCTTTAACTTATGAATATTTCAGAATTTGTATGGAGATACTTATAAGTACATATTTAAGGAATCAGTGTGAGCACACCTTTAGCTTAATAAGCTTTTTGTTTTTTTTTTTTTTTTTTTGAAACAAAGGGCAAGAAGATATAATTTTAAGAATAGGATCAATCTTGCTTGAATTATAGGACTCACACTAAACCGTAACGGGTGATTAGGATTGTTTTAGTTATGAAATTCATTATAATAGCTGTTAAGGTCATGATTCCTCTCATGAATATTAGCATTCGGAGCGCTAACGCATCCGGTTGCGAACTCTTTGAACACGAGATGTTATTTTACTGAGAAACAATCATAGCTTGTGAGACAAGCATCGACATAAATGAGTATTGGGTACTAGGATTGAACAATCCAATATGGCACTCATACAATTAATTTCAGGTACATTAAGGGAAATTGCTGAGAAGGCCTAAAAAGAAAAATGGCCCGTAGTTTGTAAAAGTATCTATTGTATGAGCTTCTTCCATGTCACCTTATATTTTAAGCATTTAAATTTCAAATAATTTTGGTTGTAATCATTATTATTATAAAATCTATTATTATTTCTGATTCTTTTTATTTATATTTAATTTTTATATTAGGCATAAGTAATCTTTACAAGTTATTCCTAATTAAGTTAAACTTTGCAGCTAATGTGTTAAGTAAATATTTAATTATTTATATTTTCACATTTCCATACCATATACAATTCTATTGCCATTGGTACTTATTAAGGAATTGATTGGAGAATATAGAAATGGTCACCAGTGATTCTACATAAATCAGAACTATACATTGTGTAAAATGTAATGTTATCATTAATAATATTATTATCATAATTCATATTTATGATTTTAATTTTAATATTTAATTTCCCAATATTACCTATATCTCTTGAGTTCCTATACCTATTAAATTACCTTATTTACTTTTCTAGCATAATATGCTAGAAAAATAATTATAATTCAAAATATTATTAATTATATTTAAATATTATAAAATTAATTAATTCTAATTAATTAGTAAGATTGTAATGTTAGCATTCCAATCCAAAGGTTACATTCTATAATAGGTATCATTGATACAATAAAGGGAAATGGTGTTTTTAACATTTGCTACAGATTCATAAATCTAAGTATATTGATTTTCTGTTATATTAAGTACTATGGTTCAATTTCATATTATATGGGACCTAAACATGCCAGTGAACTGACACTGGCACACCTCTGCCAACCCTTCAGGGAATACAGGCATATATATTATGTATGTATGTAGGCGGGTATGTTGTTTTAAGCTCTGAATATAGAGACTTTTTATAATCACTGTGACATGTAATGTAGGAACAGTTCCTCAAAGACTTAGAACCTCTAATCAATTACAATGATTAGGTATATAAGAGGTTAGGAAACTTAAATCCTTACCGAGTTGTTTGTCAGTGTAAGAACTGTTTTTGTAAATGTCAATTAAATAATTTAAATTATGATTTCTCTTTTGTGCAGAAATTAGTACATATTGTTTTGAATTAAATATAAACCTGTAAATTAGTCATTTCATGGTGTATAAGGCAATTTTCTGGTTACTTTACAGCACTGGCACAATTGCACTGGTAAGTTGAATTAACTATGTATCTAGATAAGGTGTTAATTTTTAGCCTTAGGATCTCAGAATAGTACAATTTGTTTTAGAATTAAGTGAAGATGTAGTTGTACAATAGATTAGCAGAAGCTAAACTATTAAATTTATTTTAGTTCTAAATATAATGCATCTGTATATCCTGTGATAGGTACTTCCTATTATCTTTGATTATTACCATAATGCAGACATACTTTTCATGCAAGTTATAAGATAAGTTTCTGCAGTGGTATTTAAAACATAAGCATATTATTTAAAATATTCTTATATAATACGCTGGGTAAGTAATTGACTCAACATAATCAGTACTCTAATGTTAAGAGTATTCTGGTTGCTTACTACAATGCCCTGAGATCCTCATCCTTATGGATTCAGATATAATAACCCGCTGTAACAAATTTTGATTTCCTTTGCTTTTTCTTCTTCCTGAGGAGCTAGGTAGGTACCAGATGCTTGTTATAGCCAAACTGGTTTTTAACAAAATGATAGATATATCATTTTCCTTGTCCCAATACAATGGTAGAAGGTCTTCAGTGATTTTCTGTTGGTTATAATAAAATATTTATGTTATACCTGCCAGTATGTCTGTGATGATACTGATCACTGATTGTTGAAGTAGGTATGCTCTCCGGCAACCACCTGGATCTGCTACTGGTACTGCTGCTACAGACTACCTTCTCTCATTGTTGCAGCTTGCTTCAGAGATGTCATTTGATGTGCCTGCTGCAATTCTAGTTAGTATAGCATTCGGTAGACTTAAGTTTATGGTATTACCTTCTGACTTATGTGTCCTACAGATTTAGCCATTATAGAGAATTTTTCAGAGAGGTTATCTCCCAATATATATTAGTAACAAAATTACCAACAATATTTTCCAGTGTTGTACAATACTACTAGAAGTGTCTAAGATTAATTATGTTGCCTCTTCTGTTAACACTCTTTCAGTTGTATGCAATAGTATGCATGTCCAGCATAGGTTAGGTAAATCAATGGTAAAATCAATCCTCATAGTTGATGCACATTCCATGACCAAACAAGATACAAAATAGTTTATGGAGATAAGTAGTTAATTGGGTGATTAACATTGTTACCGTATAATGACTGATAGAAGAATGTGTTGTCCTTCTTGTCAATACACCTCTGTGAGATATTTTCCTGCCTCGTGACCATCTCACTATTTAGAGTAGGTTGCCCTTATGGCACCACACTGTTGACCTATTTCCTGGTCATTTGTTCAGGTTTGTAACATTATTGTATGTACCAGGCACTTTTAGAACATTCTTATGCAATATTTTTTCCACATCTGAAAAATAAAACTATTTCCTACTTACATACCTTATTATCCCTGGCCTGGTGTACTCCCCCCCCCCCTTTTTTCTCCTTCTTTACATTGTAATGGCACGAAATTAGAACACTTCTTGAGTAGTGTGCACCTTGTTGCATCAAAATATTGCCATCGAATGGTCCCCCAGTACCAGTCCTAGGCAGTGAACAACGCCGTGAATGACCCCAAAGTGTCAATCCTTGGCGTGTTAATGTCTTCGAACAACCCCACAGTGTTGATCCTAGACATGGTAACGACCATTAAACGAACCCACAGTTTCGATCTTAGGTCTGATTGTTTATTTCGTGCATTTTGAATCAATAGCAACTGTGTTGCATGTTCCATGTAGGAGGTTATCATCTACCTCAATAAGTATCTTGGATCCTGCAAAAAACCTCTTCTTTGGTGATACTAGGTAAGTATCTGTATAATAAATCACCACTGAAGTAAGGAACAGTCTTCTTTGGAGGGCGAGTGTAACGATATTTTATTAATTTACGTTGTCGTATCTTCAATATACACATCACTATTACTTTGCATTTAGGCATTATTGTTAATGCCTTTTATTGCTTATTTTAGTCGTAAAAACATTTTAAATCCTGTAAGAAAAGTTTTTACGGTGTGCGTCGTTGCACGAAAAAAAGGAATGACTTCCAGGTGACAGTCCGTGACGTGACAGTGACAGCAGATTCACACAGATAATACATACAAAACCAAGCGTTTTTTCTGCATTGCTTTGAAATCGTGCGTCAGTGGATGAAAATAGAGGATACTACATAATGGTCAATCATTAAAGGACTGTCTGATGTATAATAGATTACTAGCGTTCCATTGTTGTAGGCTCAAAACGCGAACCTTTCAGATGCGAACCAACCGATTCTGACTAGGTACGTACTTAGGGTTTGCACACAGATAAAATAATAAAATTTTATTGACATACTTTATTATTTAGCCATTTTCGTCCAGTAAGCGGCCTCATTAGTCTAGTGGTCCTCAGCGCGACTACTACGCTAGAGGTCCTGGGTTCGATCTCCAGGTCAAGCAAACAGTTGTTGGGTTTTTCTATGAAATTCTCAGTAGCAGCTCGAAGTCTGGATTTGTGCACGGTTAATGCCAATAGGGCTTCTTATTACATGGGACCTAAACATACCGGTGAAATGTGGGTGTACTTTAGTACACTTCTGCCTAACCCTGATACAAGTGTGATGGTATGCATGAATGCGTTTCATTTTCGTCCCACTGTAGGGCAAAGGCTCACTACCCTTTTTCTATTCCACACGGTTTAAGGCTATTTTGGGCCAATCCTTCCAGAAGAAGTCAAGCTTATCTTTGTTTATCCCACAGCTCATAATATTGGCATAGTATTGTTACAAAATAATATTATCGATGTATCCTCTGACTCTTAAAGTAGGAAAAAGTTCTTGTCCCATTTTTATAAATTTTTCTTTATGCCAAAATAGTTGAGTACGTAGTCTGGATTTTTGCCTAGTTAATGGATATATACCAGCGAAGTGTGAACTAGCACATCTCTTCCTAACCCTTCGGAGACTACAGAGGTAATGGTATGTAATTGTATTTCTATACCTAGATTTCTAATTCAGTCGCCAGCCCTGTTTGTATAGCAAGTCACGCGAGTAATTAATGTGGAGGCGAAAGGTAGGTATCTGTTGTAACGAATCGTTTGTGGTTACCGTATTTTGGGAACTTGAAACATTGAGCCTTTCCCGTTTGCCGAAATGGCTCGTCATTTGAGCGGTGAAGATCGATAGTTAATTATTGGATGAATATTGCGATTGTTTTTTTGTATTATTAGTAGAAAATCGTTTCTTGGAACGAGCAACTCTCTATAGAAAGCTGAAATTCTCAGTGGTCGTTAGTGTAACATCAACATTTGTCTAGTGGTTGCAACCGCTGTAGGCTAGTATGGTGGGCTATAGCCTAATCCCTCTCAATCTGAGAGGAGACCCGTGCCCAGCAGTGGGACAATTTAATGGGTTGGTGATGATCTACGGACGAACTTGAAGCCGCTGTTACCTCTAGGGCGTTGGACTTGCGATCATTTAGTAGCCGGTTGGAAACCCACCCATTGCACTACCAACATTTAGCTTAGTACGAGGGATTAAAAAGTATAGGTAATAGTGATGTGCGACCCACATTGCTAGTAAACTTTTGAAAAAAGAAAAGAATATTTTACAACACCAACAGACATATAACGTAAACAAAATACGAGAGTTATTTCGAAGCAACTGACCGGAAATCTGAGTGACTGATTTTATGACCCTGTTTACGAGGTTGAAGCAGTTAGTTCGGGTTATCCCCTTATCGGGTATGTATGACGCATGGGTCTCGACAATTCAAGTTAAGACCCTCATACGTCATACTTTATCCGGGTGTTTTAATGAAGCTGGTGTATTAAATTTGATCAATCCATCTCATTAGTCTAAAGTGGTTACAAGCTGCTGAAGGCCTTTATCCTGTTTTTTTTTTTAAAGCTTACTAGCAATGTGGGTCACCCATTACTAGTATTCTTGTTAACGTCTCGTACTAAGGTGAATGCTTGTGATATGAGTGGGTTCACGTCGGTAGTGAAATAGGTGGTGTTCGAACCAGCAACCACATTATCGCAAGTCAGACGCCCTAGTCATTAGGCTACCGCCGCTTAAACAGCTTTCATTTTGGATTGTGTTTAGTTAAGGGCAATAAGTGTCCCCTATTACATATACATGGTGAGGTCTCATGTAATAGGGGGCAAGCCTATTGCCTTTAACTGGTCAAAAATTCAAATTTCGTTCTACTAACTCCAATGGCGAATTTCATATAAAAATGCGCCACTAGTAACGTAGCGTTCGCGGTAATGACTATTATATTAATAAGGCATTTTCTATTACATGAAACGCAAAAACATACTTAAAAATAAGGGTGTACAGTGGCCAGCACAGCAGATTATCTGAAAACTGACAACATTTCTCCAAATGATTTTAAACCATAACGATTTGATGATTAAGTTCAAAATCAACTGAGCAAATTTGAAAATTTGTGGTAACTTGATGTGTAAATTATAGACCAAACAAAGAAAACAGATTGTTGGAGAATGATTTTAAATAGAGGGTCCAATTTTTTGTATGTTAATACGAAAATATATTCAGATTCTCGTTAGTATTTACATAATATTTGAATAACTTAGGATCACGCTGTTGTAATGTTACAAAAAGATTTAAATGATGAATTATTAATGAAAATGGTATGTAATAATTTTATCAAGTGATACATTTACGGAGATTTTTGGGCATGCATTGCCATTTTTACCATTTTGGGACAACCCTAGCTGTTAAATCGGACAGAGAAAAGTTGAACTTTCGTAGAACTTTCTATGTAATGCTCTAAGTTTGACACAAATATTATATGAGACTTTTCGCATCTTCGACCTTTTTATTAAGATAATATCATATGTTGGCGTCAAAACTAATCGAGTTTATTATTGGTAACTTTTTATACGTTTCATTTTTATTATTTCGAATCTTGGACCGAACTGTGGGAGTACTAAGTTATGTTAGTTGACATTCTACTGAAGTTTTTAAGGTTATTGTGGAGCCCAATGGAGTAAAACACTTCACGACTGATGAAGTAAGCTTAGGAAGTAAAAAAAGAAATCACAGTATTAGACTATTATTGGTGACGCTTCTTCCGTTCCCCTCCTTTTTCCTTTTCTTCTTGCCCTCCCTTTTCCCTAACAGTTAGGAGTGGCTTGGTTGTATTTTCAGAACAAAGCCAGAGATAGCGACAAGGTAGCGGGTGACACTTAAGTTCAAGTTCAAAGGTTTTTTTTTTCAAATAAGCTTTTGTAAGCGTTTGTGAAGCGTTATGACTCTAATTACACTGTTCCAAAAGGTAGATTATATAGAGAAGAATCCGGCAAGAAACTTCATTGTACGTGTTACAGTCAGTTTATTACATACAAATTATTTTTTCCATTCTTACATGGTCAAATCCAGACTAATTGTATCAGTCCATCAATCCAAAAGAAAAGACTAAACTAAAAAACGCAAAACTAAAAACTTCTAAAACCAACCACAAAAAATTTACAACGAACTCTTAGCAGCATTGAAAACCAGGAGTACAACGAAATATACTCAACAATATGTCCCCGAAACCGTGGACGACGGTTTCAAAGCCAGAATTCGTTTCAAATGGAAATCTGGACGGGAATTTTCATGCAAATTTCCCCGAGGTGTTATGCATGGGAGGCTGTAACGGCGATGTTAAAATCTCCGCGAAAATTCTATTCATGTATGGTAACAATGTTAAGGGTAGACGGCTTTTGTTTAGAGGCCCATAGATTTCGCGAGCTCAGTCTACAATGTGGAATTCGAAAATTATTGGTGCGAAATGTGCTGTAGGAATCTAATTGATTTAAATTACAGTGCAAATGTTTTAATAAAAGACTGACCTTACACCTGTTCATACTAGACTTCCAAAGAAAAAAGGACTTTCAAATACATGTATATAAATATCGCACGCTTAGTATTAGACTGACCTAACTCAAAATAGGCCGTTTGTTGGAAAATCGCAAAAACGTTACGGTTTTCACAACTAGTCTGACTTTATGCCAAACCTTAATAAAAAATACCGTCATAATAATTAATTTTGTACCTATTGTAAGAATAGTTGATTAAGTAATTATTTAATTATTGATACTATCGCTTAGGACTTAAACCATAATTGGTCAGTCCATTATTAACCGTACAATATGAACAGCACATCAGATTATACAAAACTGACAAATTTCTCCAAATTATTTTAAACCTTAAAGCGTCGGTAATTAAGTTCAAAGTCAACTGAGAAAATTTATACCGTACACAATCATATACATAATATATATACCAGGCATTGTTTGAACTTATGTCTTTTACAATAAGACAGTTATAATTTTGTTCAATTGTTTCGAAAAAAATTTTGCAAGTCAAATGGAACAGAGAATATCAACGTTATAACTGATAAAAACGATGTCCATATTAATCAAAACATTTGTGCCTATGGCACTTATCTTTGGAATATCGGTATTCTCCATAAATTGGTTTGCGGAGACTGCCTCATTAGTCTAGTGGTCCTGAGCGCGACTGCTACGCTAGAGATCCTGGGTTCGATTACCAGGTCGCATGTATTCCCCGACGGGTTAGACAGAGGTGTACTTAATGTACACCCATTGTTCGCCGGTATGTTTAGGTCCCATGTAATAGGGGGCGAGCCTATTGCAATTACCCGGGCACAAATCCAGACTCCGAGCTGCTACTGAGAATTTCATAGAAAAATCCAATAACACGTTGCTCGACCTGGGATCGAATCCAGGAACCATCGAACCCAGGATCTCTAGCGTAGCAGTCGCGCTTAGGACCACTACACTAATGAGGTAGTAATCGATAGATTTATGCGGTCCAGAACCACTTCTTAATTTATTTCCAATCAGTTTAATAACTTTTATTTCTGCAATCGTGGGCTTTTTGTGGGATAACTCGGTAAACGAGCAGACAAGCTACCTGATGGTAAGTAGTCATCGCCGCCCATGGACAACTGCAAAATCAAAAGTATTGCAGATGCGTTGCCGAGCCTATTTAGGGAAAGAAGGAGAAGGAAGTGGATTGATGGAAGAATTGGGTCTCCGGCCATCTCGCTCACGGAACGAAGTGCAGTAGCGAAACGCTACTACACGCGAGAGTGTGGTACTTCCCCAGTCATGCCGGCCCATTCATGCTGCGAACAGCGTGGCCCTACTACAGAAATGGGCTTCTGGTAAAACATATTTAAGCTATATCAAAGTTTTAATTGATTGACGTAACGTTGATTAAAGATTTAATTACAGCCAACTATTATATGGATCCAAAACTTGGCTTTGTATCAGATAGGTGGATAACTTTGAGTTAGACCTAAATATTGGTTGACCTACACGACGAAAGATGTATGCGTGCCGTCAGTTTGGACAGGTCCGCCCAAAACTGATATAGCCATTTCTTCAAAAGGTCTGTTCAGATATTTTTTACTACATTATAAAACTCACACATTTGATAATACAACTACTCTCTGGACTTTAAACACAACCTTCTTAATCTCTATATACATAGCTGTACCAAGAAAGTAACATTCATTAACCGAAGTAGTAAAGTTCGTGATTTTTATAATTTTTTTTACACATTTTGAAAATTTTCGCGTGACAAGAGCCAATTTTACTTTTAAAGTCTCACAAAATAACCGCTTCTCGTCGGACCAAACCACGAACTCCATTATACACTACATCAATGTACACTGAAGAGATGAAGTGCGTACATTGTTCTGTTCCACGCAACTATACTAAATCATTCTGGGAGTTCGTCACGCACAACTCTTTTGTTCGCCATTGTACCCGCTCCTAAAGGGTATTGTTGAGTACAGGTGAATGGATGCGGTAGTTTATAGTTCAACAGAGGTATACGGTTGTACTAAAATGTTTTGTGTAGGCAGGGGTAATGCACGTAAGGGTCGGATTTTTCTGTTGGAGTACTTTTATAGCTTGGAAAATGAGAGTGTTTGTGTAACTTGGTCCTTTGAAATAATTCTCTCGGTGAAATTTAAGGTGAATTTCGTCCCAAGAAATTCAAGTTTCTGTGAGTGTTCAGTATTTCGGAATTATGCTTTGAATAACTTTTAAAACACGAGGTCTTTACTTTTGTTTGGATATATTTAAAACGGTGGAGTTAGTTTTCTGTATTTTAAAGTCCTACATGAATAATTACATAAGCGACATAAATAGTGAATAGAAATATACCTAAATGGACGAGGAATACATTTTACAATGTCGAACGAGGATTAAAAATTCAATATGTGCGCTCAAAGCCCTACTATGTCATTCTTCTAAAGTTTAATGTTCTCTTCTTTCATTGTCTTTTGTTTCAGATTATCTTCAAGGGTTACTGTGGTTTCTATTGTTAATTACATGCTTTGAGCTTATTTATGAGACTGCTCCCTAAAATATGAGGTGTCACCGCAAACTTGATTTATTCCTTAAGCGGGATTCTCGACACGCGATCGTCTATAGATGAGGAATTAACATTAATTAATTGTGAAATAATTAAGTCTTGTTAATGGCATGGAAAAAAATTATGCAAAATTGTTAGTTGTCACAATGATTGTATCAATGTTGTAGTAAAAGAAAGAATTAAAGAAAAATCATTTAGCACTCGAAATTTAAATAATATTGGTATTTTTTAAACACTTGATAATTAACATAACATAACATATCACGCGTGTATTCCCCGAAGGCTTGGGCATAGGAGGCGAGCCCATTGCTGCTAAACGGGCCCAAATCCAGACTCCGAGCTGCTACTGAGAATTTCACTAGACAAATGAGGCAGTCACTAGACTAATGAGGCAGTCCACTAGACTAATGAGGCAGTCACGCATGAAATAAGGAAACAAATTCTTGTAAAAAATATCTACAGAGTAAAGTAAGTACTACATATGAGAAGTAACAAATTTCGTATTCTTAAATTTTATGCGACCAACACAAACTTGGTGTTCGCCAAGGATCGCAATTTCTTAACAAAATGTTGATCACTAATACTTTATTAAAGACATCAAATGATGTTTTGACAACTTTATGACTCATTCAATAAAAGTTCATACAATAAAACGTATCATAGCTTAATCAGGCTTCACTGAACCGTGAATAGGATAAAGAAAAATAAATACCAATAAGTAAGTAGGCACTCAAACAAAACATTCAAACAAGCTTGAAGGGAAAAGAAAAGAAAACTTCAATCAAAGAATCTCTCACCTTTTGGAGGCTTACTGAAAGACTTCACACAATACGGATCTTCAAACTCTCGATATTATCAATTACAAACCAGAAACTGAGCCGAACCAATTAGTCCGATCGATCAAACACATTGTCGTGGACCTAAGTGATTGCTACATGAACCACTTGCCTTGGAAACTCGACAACTTCAATGAGCGGAACCAAGTTTCTGTCTTGCTCAATCGTTCCAGTTGAAACTTGTTTCAACTTGTTCATAACTTTGAAGTCGTTGTACGGTATGTTTTTATTTTTATTAAGTGCTTTCAGTTTTAGTGGCTCTTTGTTCATTGGTGACGTATCCAGTTGGAGATTATTTATTTTCAAGATAAAAGTCTTGAAAATGTTATATTCTTGACTAGAAATTGTGTAAAAGTGTTTTAGGTATTTCAAATTTAATAGCTTTGTACTGTTATAATTTTAAATGTATTGTTTAAATTAAATCTCATTCAATTGAAGGCATACAAACTGTTTAAATATGTTTCATATTTAATTTGATTTGAATAGTAAAATTAATTTTAAAGCTACCAAACAAAGATTCAAAGATTAGTTCAAATGCAAATAAATTTTCTGTATGTCACCAATTAGTGCTGTGCGGCTAAACTAATTACGTCTCATTATTCACACCAAAATTAATTATAATGTACGAGCCTCATTACTAATGATCTGTTCACCGCAACACGTTCGCACTTACATAGATCCATGTAAGTATACAACAGCAGTGATGCTTCACATGATGGTGATTTAGTTGCAATAAATAGTTATGTTTTAATTGGTTTCACTTGTACGAGATCAGATTGCTTTCTAGACACTATGTTCGGGATAAAGACATAGATCATCAGCAGCATCAATCACGTCTCCATCTTTATCTGTATCATCAAATATTTTTTTAAGATTATTATAATGATAATCTGTAACAGTCATCATACTGTTGCTGATACATATATAAATTATATTAAAGGACCGTTAATATTTTCAAATTACGGTTTATATAGAAATTCAAACTTTTGCAAAAGTAAAGAAATTTCTTGTATGGGACACGATTGTGTTAAGACATCCCAGATAAAAGCTCTTGCAATTTATCATTATATAAAGTTGCTAGCATGGGGACAGCTGGTCATAGCTGAGGATCATCTGAGAAGGTGTTCGGGATAACGAGAGTAGCAGAACGAGTATTATGCTTCTCAAGAAACAGAGTTAAATATGCAGAGCTGACTATTAGCGCTCATCAGAAAGGCTTTGCAAGAATAAAAAGAAGACTATTTTCCCTCATTTGGTCTCCAATATAGGGATAAAGGCAGGAGGAGGACAAATAAGGTTAAACAGACGGACAGACACCGAAATCTCTTCGTAAAGGTTTCGTTTAGGCCTTAAACAACTTTGTCCTATATCAAAATTATTAGAGACTGTTACCATAAAACCATGCGGTCAATATGTAACTGCTGCAGAGACTTTGCAATATGTTTTCATAAAAAAAAATACAGAGCTACTGACTATCGAGCTCTTAGAAGCTGTTAGAATATGTTGACACCAAAAATCGAAAGACAACAATGAAAAACCAACACCGGCAGAAGAATAAAATGATAAAAACAAAGTAAATTGAATTTGACGAGGTGTGAACAGTAAGAATACTAAATGGGCCAAAGTTTTGCTGTCTCAACACCTTTGAGCGTGGCGGTGAATAAATTGGGATCCGATTGTTTCCATTATAAGAGTATTTCGTAAGATTTGCTTGGTTATTGAAATTATTGGGAATCTGATAGGTTTCATAACAATGCTATTCAATTGTTTTTAGTTCCACAATTTATTTCTTAACATTTCGGTTCTTTAATAAATTATAACATACCTTCACGCCTGTATTCCCCGAAGGGTTAGGCAGAGGTGTACTTAAAGTACACCCACAGTTCGCCGGTATGTTTAGGTCCCATGTAATAGGGGGCGAGGCTATTGCCATTAACCGGGCACAAATCCAGACTCCGAGCTGCTACTGGGAATTGCATTGAAAAGCCCAATAACACTTTGCTCGACCTGGGAATCGAACCCAGGACCTCTTGCGTAACAGCCGCGCTTGGGACCACTAGACTAACGAGGCAGTTAATAAATTATTTTTGTACGTATCTGAATGTATCTAAAATTAAAAAGATAAGCAATACATTCAACAATCATTATCATCATCATCAGCCCGTATCGTCCACAGCTGAACGTAGGTCTCTTTAAGTGAACGACACAGAGCCTGATCTTAAGCTCTTTTAAGCAAGTTGGCTGGCAGCAACTTGCTTAAAAGAGCTTAAGAGCTTTTAAGAGATCACTTCAATATGGAAATCTTGGTCACTGATGTAAACTCGCCTACATATATTATTAAACTAAGGAAACTAGTATAGAATGAGTGGCCATTTTAAAACCAATGTGAGGCCAGCCTACACAGTTTTTGTTTATTTTTTGTCTGCTCTCGTAAGTTGTTAATGAATTTATTTTTATAATTCGTTGACAATGATGTACGGTAAAATTCCTATGAGTTTCTTTTGTATCGTTTAGAGTGTCGGTACTATGTGTATTTCTTAAAAAACAAACAAATACCTATATTAAATTGATTTAAAAAAACATTAACTCTGAGAGGAGACTCGTGCCCATTTGTAGGACAGTAAATGGGTTGATGATGAAGGTCACTTTACCCCAGTTAGACGATTTTCATGAACCGGGTGTTGGCAAAAACCTACCATGAATAACTTTAGTACCGTCGGCACGTACAGCAATAAAAATAAAACAACCACAAAATTTAACACAGAGCTTTAAATTTTGGTACTATTGCAGCTATCTAATAAACTATTACTTTAAAAAAAAAAAGTTAAACCGCCTTAAAAAATAAATAAAATAATTTTATGTCTAAAACAGTTTGGGAAGTCGGTGACTTCAATTTGAGTTGTTATTTTGCTTAACGCACTACTCCATGAGACAGCGATGTTTCGAAGTAAACGATAATACCATCAATGTAAACAATTTTAAGATTTTTGTTTATTTTTTTAAAACCCGTGAAGGTATTTCGCTAACATTTGAACAGGACCACCTATTAAGTATTGCCTACCAAAAAAAAAAACGGTTACGGAGATATCGCGTAACAAACATGCAAAAAGTCGGTTGAAAATGTGTCGATACGTTGTGGTTTTACAAAGAGTTTAATATTTTAGTTTTATTCGTTTCGTTTCAAGCGATTGCTATAACGATCACGTCGGTCAGTGCTCATTCGTTCGCAATCTGAACGGAAAATAAAAATCTTTCAGTACTTCGATATTAAATGTACAATATTTGTTGCCTTTTTTCGCCATATTTTCTTTAAACATAATGGCTCTATGTGAATGCAACTTACAGTAATTACTAAGATTTTGCAGTGAGATCCACTTGTTTCTAAAAATAACATATTCCACACGATGTCTTCAAGGATTTGTAAAAAAAAAATTAAGTATTGTGAAAACCAAAATTTTTACCGTTACCGATGATGCATGAATTAAAAAAATATATATCGTTCGAATTTTAAATTGTTTTGAAATATTTTATTGTTTAAATACTCGACAAACATTTTGTGGATACCGACGCATATATTACTCCCGACTTACAGCAGTCCGTAAGTGCGAGGGTGGTAGCTAGCTAGGTCACTACATCTACCATGTATAAAGTATTAAAATCCGCATTAGCTCAGCAAAGCGACTTTACCCAGCAATGCCCTAAGCCGAGGTCCGGCTGCCGTTGGGAGACAGCCTTAGCTGCTATCGCTTAGTTTGTAAGTTGCGGCTGGCTAGAATAATCATGGAATCATCATCATCGGTGTCTTGCCACCAAGTCCGCTTATCTTGTAAAAGTACCCTAAAACTAACATCCCAAGTCCGCCTTAAAAAAAACCTTTTTTAATATCATGTGGAAATCGTCATGGACCTATGCCGCCTGGGGACGCGTTCAAAGGCTTTACTACACCTTTAAAAAGCCTAGGCTGGCCAAGTAAATTCAAAGGCTTTACTACGCCAATTACTGTATTTTTAATCTACTTGTTAAATAATACCAATAGTCCAAGACAATTACTTGTAGCTGGCATCTCAAAAGGAACCCGCTTATTGCCCCAGTCTTAAACAATAACAAAAAGTCAATCTAGTTTCTCCATTCACTGTAAAGCCTTAAATATGCTGAAGCTCTTTTGTACCGGCCGGCATTCTTTACAAAGCTGGGAAAAATCTATTAAAAGTGTAGTTAAATCACTAATTAGTTTCAAAGACTCGGAAAAAAACGAAGTTGACTCAAAGGAATTCAACACAATTACGTTGAAAGTTGAAAGCGTGGTAATCATTTCATTCCGCGCGGTCAAAGAGATTATTCAGTTTTATTATTGCAATTAAAATGCACAGTGGTAAAGCCGACGGTTTTTTTACGCGAAAATGTTGTCGTTGTTAATATTTAGAGCTAAATTTTGTGATATCATTATTTTTTTACATTTTTACGTAGATACTGAATAGTAAATTTATATTTTAATATTAAACAGTTCTACTTCTTAGATGAGGTAAAGTTGTCAATGAAGTAATAATTACTTTTAAAATTGTTAGAAATATTTGCAAGAAATCTTCTTCTTTAACGTAATTATGGAAAGAAAATACTGATACTTTAACAAAATGAAAATGAAAATTACGTTATGCTTGTCGTAAGTTATATCTTAGTAGTCTCTATGTTATAAAGTAGTCTCTAGTCTGTATGTTATAAAGTAATTTTTTAAAACATTTTTTGTTCTCGGCTTAAATTAATTTTGTTAATAGCGGTATTTTCAACTTTATTCATATCATATCTTGGGTATCACTTAGAACTTTACTTAAGAATTCAATAAAAAATAAATGAGGGCGAAACATTAATTCCCTGTTAACTTACTACTGCCACTGGAGATTTCATATTGAATCCAGTATGAGTGATAACGCAGAAAATCAAATATTATAAATGAAATATTAATTAAATTTATAATGCAGAACAGTAAATAAATCCACTTCACGCGAGTCCACCTAAAATTACTCTCATAAAAAATTCATTACGCAACTAACCTCACAATACAACGAACAAAATGCAGCATGGTACTTAATCTATAAGCCAGCAAGATGGGTGAACACAAAATATTTGTAGCTGCAAAGTATGAATATGCATCTACCCCGTCCGGCTTAACGTGTAGAAGTATGAATTATGAGCGAACAGCGGGATTCTCTTTTTGAATTAAGCACTGCAATGGAACAGCGTAAAAGAATTTGCAGTTTTATTTTGGTGTCACGAAAAACGTTGTGAATTATTTTTGTCTGCGAAGTAGTAAAATGCAGCCAATTGTTGGAATGTGATAGAATGATTATGTTGGATGTATAGTGGTGAGATGGAGAAACATTTTGATTCAGTTAATGCAGTACATAAAACTAAGCAAGTCTCTAAAAGAGAAGCTAAGTAAAATTAACGACAGAATTGAATGAAAATATTCAGTACGAAAGATATGGCACGAGATAGACAGCTTATAAAGTCAAATTAAAATAAAAAAACCTTATATCTCCGTTTACATTACTAAACTAACTTATCAAGTTTATAAGTTGTATTTGAAAACCCCTGAAATGAAGGCCTTCTCTAAAGAATGCCAGCTTACTCAGTCTGTTCAATTAGCAGCTTAATGGATACAATAATAGAATCGAATTTTGTCGTATCGACATTTTTAAGGATTTGTTTCATGCTTGCACCACACGCTTGATAAACAAACCTTGCTTTACCACATCCATTAGGTATAATACAGAAGCCTTCAATTACACACAACCACAACATCGTGTTATTATCGTTCACAGCTAATTGACTCGTGTGACATACTCGTCGAGTACAGACATGCTGAATTATTGGCTAGATCAAGCGTGAAACGTGAGGATAAGATAGATTCTGTTGCAATGTGGACCGATGTCTCAAGCATTCAAGCATCAACTTACATCGTCTCACTGCTGGGCACGGGTTTCCTCTCACAGCGACTATAGTTCACCGCGCTAGGGTACTGCAAGTTAGCATACTTCACCTGCCATAAAGAAAATCTGAATATTGCTATGTCCATTCGTGTATATGAAGCCAGAGCAAATCACCGAAACAGAATTTACTTGACTCTATTTTGAAACCTTTGAAAAGGTTAGAAAATAGTAAACACAAAGTTGTAAACACAAAGTTGTTTACTATCAGGCAAGACTTGGTTCGAACACACTTTATAAAATTTCTCTTTTTAAAGTTTTTCCCAATGGAGGGCAGAAATGGCGTCATCCTTTCTTGACTCTCCGTGGATTAATTAAGATGTTGTACAATCAAACATCCCAAAAGGTAAGGCTCATCCTGTCGCAGTCCATCGGTGGTCTGTTTTAAGCTGAACTGATCCTATTTTGCACATCACATAATATTGTAATATTTGCTTTTCAACCGACTTCAAAAAGGAGGAGGTTCTCAATTCGTCTGTATGTTTTTTTTTTGTATGTATGTTACTCGATATCTCCGCCAATTGTGGACCGATTTTTATTATTTATTATTGTTTTTTGTTAGGTAGGTCATACTTCAGAGGTGGTCCCGTTCAAATTTTATCGATATCGGTTAGGCAGTTTTGAAAATATCAAAAAAATCTAAAAATTGTTTACATCGATGATATTATCGTTTACTCTGAAACATCTCTGTCTTATTGGAGCAGTGCGTTTAGTTGGCTAACAAGTACTTCTAAACAAAACTTTCCACTAAAAATTACAAAATAAAATTACTTTTAACAAAAAAGTTAACTTTTAACCGCCTTCAAAAAATAATAAAATAATGTTGTCTAAAACAGTTTGGGAAGTCGGTGGCAAAAACAGAAGACCCACTCAAATAGAAGTCACCGACTTCCCAAACTGTTTTAGACAAAATTATTTTATTATTTTTTGAAGGCGGTTTAACTTTTTTGTTAATTAAAATTATGTTTGTTTTTTATTATTTTGTGCATTGTCCATGATTGTATCAAAAACAAATTTAACTTGCTTCCTTTCAAAAAATTTACAAGCTTTAGTGCTAGCATCTTTAAAAAAACATTATATATACTCATAGGAGTCACTATTAAGCTCGCTTTTATTACCGCAGTCGGGCCCATAAAAGATAAAACAAAACAAAACAAACATTAAAAACTTGATCACGAACAAGAAGTGACGTCAGACCGCAGTGGTGGGGCATTAATGGTGCTAAGTATATGGTGTTATCGTTATCTATAGTAGTAGATGTTCTACATTAACATTAACATACCATCGCGCCTGTATTCCCCGAAGGGTTGTACACTTGTTGCGAACTGTGGGTGTACTTAAAGTACACCCACAGTTCGCCGGTATGTTTAGGTCCCATGTAATAGGGGGCGAGCCTATTGACATTCACCGGGCACAAATCCAGACTCCGAGCTGCTACTGAGAATTTCATAAAAAAAGCCAATAACACTTTGCTCGACCTGGGGATCGAACCCAAGACCTCTAGCGTAGCAGTCGCGATTGGGACCACTAGACTAACGAGGCAGTCAGTAGTAGATGTTCTGGGTTAGATAATGTAGGATTCGGTGTAACTTTAAAGGTCGTCGAGAGTACAACACCAATGGATGACACAGGTTTCAATCTGGCCCAAGATTGAATATTTCTGTCTACACATCAAGCTATACCGCTGCAGTTTAGACTGACCTCCCATTGTAAAGGTTTTCAGCAGAATTCAAAGGCCAGCCTATACTGGTTTTAAAGCTTGATGTGTAGTCGTGCGTACCGATATTCAAATCAAAGAATAGTTTAAAACTTATGTCTAGAATACAATAAAAAATTGGTATAATATTTAATTTACTGGAAATAAACATTTTCAAGATGCTTATTCAATGTTTTGAGTAATTAAGGTCACTATGTGTTTCTAGTTTCGAATATTTCTATCTACACCTATTATAAATATTATTATGTACTTTAGCTTTAGTTATTAATAAGACACTCATCATAAACCATACCTTACTGTTAAATAAAAAAATTCAGAAATGTACACCATTATTGTAAAATAATTTAAATAAGTTTTTTTTTGTAGTACTAGATGGCGGTGGCGTTTCCTATGTGATGACCGTTGAAAAGAAACAACAGAACCAACTTAAAGAAAATCCTGGTTTCTTTAAAAGTAGAAAAAATATAGGCTAATAAAATAGGACAAAATACAGGACAAATAAATACACAAAATATAGGACAAATAAATACACAGAAAAAAACTTGAACGAAAAGTTATACTTTTCTAAATTCCACTAGTCATCATGCGTTTATGAACGTTAAATAATAAAGCTACATAACAGGTAAACGGACGTCAAATTGATTAGGGTCGTTTCTGAATGTCGTGAATTCTGTCAAATAAAGTTTTAATGAAGAGTGACCGTGGTGATGAGGCTAGAGTGAAGAGTTTGACCTCGTTAAATATTAATTGGAGTCTTCGATGAGAAATATTTTTTATAAGATATGAAATACTTTTTTTCTTATTGGGCACCTTTTTCGAAGTTTTAACTTGTGAAGGAACAAATTATGAGACATAATAGAAAAGTAGTTTTTTTGTCCGCAAAAGTTTTATCCTCGTGTCACCAAATATTCTACAATTTGATACTATAGTACAGATAATTTGATGGTTAAAATCAACTTAGATGTTATTTCACCATGTATTTAAAATTATAAGACAGAAATCTAGACTCAAATTAGGCTAGATTAGACCTAGATATATTATGCTCCTGAGAATTCATAGAAAAACTCAATAACACTAGGCTCGACCTAGAAATCGTGCTTAGGATCCCAAGACTACTAAGGCAAGTATCTAGACTCAATTTAAGCTAGATTAGACCTAGATATATTACACTACTAAGAATTCATATAAAATAATACCTTTGTGATGTATGCATTTACTTCTATGTGTACTTAACAGTAGAAATAAATTATACCCTAAACAGATCAGACGTCTTACTTTAAATTGATATACTCCCATCCCAACACTTTGCTGAACCTGGAAATGGAGCCCAAGACCTCGAGCGTAGCAGTCGCGCTTAGAACTCGAACAATCAGGCATTAATTATTGCCAAAGTAAAAATAATTCTCACAGTTCCCCCATCTTGGTTAATGAAGAGCTGGTATTACTGAAGGCACTGCTAAGACCCCGTGCCTTGATTTCCCCAGAGACCCCCAACAGACTCTCTGAAAAATTGAAACTGAAAGCACAACTTCATAACGATAATATTTCTCGTTTCAAAGTAAATTAGATTTTTTTATTTTTTTCGCTTCAAGCTTATTACGCAAGTTGTGTTTATAAAGTATTCCCTGAGAGTTCTGCGTAAATTGGACTAGATTTAATATTAAATTGCTTGATTAATGATATTAAACTTTACGTCCTGGGAAATAAAGTATACTCGAGTTATGATTATTTTAAAGAGAGTTCTCTTGTACATACGGCTAAACATTTCACAACTAAAATAAGTAATATTTTTGAATGCGCGTGCGACTGGAACTTTATTCAACTTGCAACTTTTTTACTTAATACAGATAACTGTGAAACTAACTTTGTGGTTATTTATGTGTTCTCCAATAACTTTAAACAAACAGTAATTCATAGCGTAGGTAGTGCTGACTGGCCCCTACAATTTACTCACTTTAGTATCTTTTTTCTCTGTTAATGCTTGGCTCTTTATCTGACAGCATAGCCTAATATCTGCATAAACTTACTACTGGTTAAACAGCCAAGTCACTCTTTTTTTATATATGATTTATATGTGATATCACTAATTTGTACGTCCAAATAATCTTAATCGAGACTTGGCACGTTTTTACAAAATGTTTTTATTGGAATTATCTTTATCCTTTTAACATAACATACCTATACATAACGTACCATCAAGACTGTATTCCCCAAAGGGTTAGACAGAGGTGTACTTAATGTACACCCACAGTTTGCCGGTATGTTTAGGTCTCAAGTAATAGGGTTCGAGCAAATTGCCATTAACCGGGCAAAAATCCAGACTCCGAGCTGCTATTAAGAATTTCATAGAAAAACCCAGTAACACATTGCTCGACCATTGGTCGAACCCAAGACCTCTAGCGTAGCAGTCGCGATTGGAACCACTAAACTAATGTGGCAGTCTTTTTTCTTTATCCCTTTCTATATTTTTATATTCCACTTAATAAAAACAAAAGAGGATCGTTTTGATATTGCTGACAGTTGCATTCGGTATATTTAAAAGACTTCAAACATTTTATTCGAAATTAAATTTTCGATACTGCAGCGCTACCGCCGCGATTTTACAAACGATTTGACCCTTTATGCGTTTACGAAATTTCTCGAATACAGCTCGAATTTATTCGAGAATTTCCTTCGACGTTACTTCAAAGAGGTTTTCTATCAATTTGTTGTGCACTCGAGTACAATGCTGTATTGGTGTCAAACGGTTCAAATGGATGCGCTATGTGAATAAGGAGGGAAATTGAGGGTATTTGTGAGGGAGAAATTTAATTTTCTGCGAGAAAAGCTTATGTTGATGGCCTGTGTGAAATCAAACCGTTTTTGTTAACGGTGCCTCTATTTTCAACGTTTATATTAAATACGATGTAAATATTTGCGACTAGTTAAATAAGTACTATTAAGACGCCAAACTTAATGAGCCCTCTAAACACAATTTGCTAGTGCAAAATCTACCTTATTCTCTTGCAAACTGCACATAAATTCAGCACGTTGAAAAGTTTAGTAATTTCTCTGTCTACCATATTCGTGGTAAGTGCCACTCGCGGGCAAGAGTAGCATATAAGTGGTTAGGTTATACTCCAGCTGGTTGGCCTAATAAGGATTGGCAGACTTCAAAACGCCATCGTGAAACTGTCAGGCATGCACATTATTCATCAGTATCATAATCCGTCTCATTAGTCTAGTGGTCCTGGGCTCGATCTCCAGGTCGATCAGTGTTATTGGGTTTTTCTATGTAATTCTCAGTAGCAGCTCGAAGTCTGGATTTGTGCCCGGTTAATAGTAATAGGCTCGCCCCCTATTACATGGGACCTAAACATACCGGCGAAATGTGGGTGTACATTAGTACACTTCTGCCTAACTCTTCGGGGACTTCTTATGTTATCATAATCCATTCCTTTATACTATCTTACAGCTGGGCACGGGTCTTCTCTCAGTACGAGAGGGATTAGGCTATAGTCCACCACGCTAGCCTACTTCGGGCTGGCAGATTTCACACGCCGTCAAAAAATACTATAAGGCATGCAGGTTTCTTCACGATATTTTCATTCACCATTTAAGCGCGTGATTATTATTTATTTAATACGCACATGATTTCGAAAAGTCAGAGGTGCTCGCCTTAGATTCAAGCTTAAAGGCACAATAATAATATGTTTACCATGTAAAAGGTCTATAAGTTGAAATACCAATGATCATATCATAAGGCTATCTCTGCTTACAATATGACATAGAGAAACTTTGTTTCCTCTGAATAGTAAACATATTATACAAACTTACAGAAACAACTTTTCAACACCATTAACTTCATCATACTTCTAACGAAAGTTGAACAGGTCAAGGTTACAAAAGTACAATATTGTAAATCTTGTTTAATGCCGACAAAAACATGTTTACCGCGGCCATGTTGGTGACGTCATCGTGTTTTGATCCCCGTTATAAATATAAGCAGGAAATGGTTTGCAATACTTAGACCTTTTTGAAATCTCTGGCCCGCTCAACAAAAAAACATACTCAATGTCAAATTCAAACGCAAAATCATGTTTTTTTGTAAGTTCAGACCTAGTAGAATACAATATATATAGGTCGATTAGGCGACTGCTACACTAGAGGTCCCAACTGACTGCTACACAAGAGGTCCCAGGCGACTGCTACACAAGAGGTCCCAAGCAACTGCTACACTAGAGATTCCTAGTTTCCAGAGGTCCCAAATCGAGCAAAATGTTCTTGGGCTTTTTTATGAAATTCTCATTGGCAGCTTGGAGTTGATATTTGTGAGCGGTTAATAACAACAGGCTCGCAAATGTCGGTGTACATAACGTACGTGAAGTAACGTGCGTGTACACCTCTGTCTAACCCTTCGGGGAATACAGGCGTTATGGTATGATAATATTAAATAGGGAAGGCCAAAATATACTAGCAGATATATAACCTAAGGCTGGACTCAGTTTCGGGTTCCACTATCTCAGCAGACCGATCAGAATCTTCGATCTTCATTAAGTACATTATTTACTAAAGAAGCCTGCTCACACGAAATCGCTGAAACTTTTCAAAGGTTACAACAGCAGTATTTATAGGCGTTCGCGCCTCTCGTATTTTCTACTTAATTGACACTTAGTTAGATTAATGCCTTCGAGTGATAATGCCATAGAACAGATATATAGAGGAGACGTGGCAAGATTGTTAATAAAGTGTTTTAATAATTCCTAACATATTATTGATAGCAATAAGCTTGTATTTCATAGAAAGGTTAAGTAATAATAAAGTCCTTTGGTTTTGCAGATGTCCATGGGCGGCGATGACTACTTACCATCAGATAACTCGCCTGCTCGTTTGCCGAGTTATCCCATAAAAAAAAAAAAAAAAGTAAATGTGTCTGGTGAGCTCCGTATAATAATTATATTATTATGAGTGAGCTACACAATATATTATAATTATGGGTGCCGTGGGTTGGGACTGCTCTAAGCTGTTAAGCCGCTGTGGCTTTTTCTACTGAAGGCTATATTATTATGTTGATACGGTCTGAACTTTAAAAGGTCAACCATGGTAAAACATGGTCTATGTTTCTTCGAGTTTGTTTCGGCTTTTCTTCTCAGAGGTCTTCTTCTTCTTAGTCGGGCACTCTTGACAGAGAGTGATGTAGTGAGTTGTCGTGGCTGTCGATGGACAGGGTTGCGTCCCGGAATCACCGCTGGGGTCGTTAGCTAGGAAATGCCACTACCATCTGATACTTAAAAATTTAAAACATTATCTTGTAAAAGTGTCTTTAAAAGATGTATTTACAGTATTTATTTGTATGTCTGTCTGTGGCATCGTAGCTCCCAAACGGATGAACCGATTTCGATTTAGTTTTTTTGTTTGAAAGGTGAATTAGTCGGGAGAGTTCTTGGCTATATTTGATGTAAAATCGGTCGAGATATAATGAAATTGTCAGGGGTTTTTTAAATTTTAAATTTAGTAGTTATTAAACGTTTTAGATTTAGTAGTTTTAACTTTTTATTTTAGAGAAAATTTAGTTTTATACAAAGATTTGGTCCATATTTTTCTGTTTATAGCCTGAATTTACATGATATTAAATAAAAAAATGCAGACACAATGCAAAATCTTTTATTATTTTACGTCGGTGCCCTTAAACGATTTACTTAATTAAGTACCTAGTACTTAATGCAATATAATATTTTATTAATGAATTTGACGAATTTTACTTGACGTTATGTTGTATAGTCTGGCTGGCTGCATACAGCGTACTGAAATGTGCTCGAGAGATTTATAATGCATCGATTATAACGGCCTAGCTCGCCAAAAACAGGTTTTGTTGAGAGACAAACAGAGTTGGCAACTGAACCGTCCGTCTTACACACATACCATTAGGTAGGTAACTACCTGATGGGTCAATATTCACTTATTTACGTATATTGTTTGATTATAATTATATTTATTAGCTCACGTATATATAATAAACTCGTATTTCTTGTATTATTATGTATTTATTTATATACCTAATTATACTCACATTCAATTCTGGATTATGAAACTGGTTTGCATCCGTGATTCTCACTACCAGGTCCAGTTGAAAACCAGCGCCAGGCAGCTTACCAGTTGTCTGGCTTTAAGCTGAACTGGGCCATTTGGCACAGCCGTGGGGCACACAATGAGTTTGGTTATTATCTTTTTTTTTTAATTTTTTTTTTCTTTATAGTTAGGTACTTTTAATTATTGATTTCTTTTAAGTTATTGTGTGCATTATCCTGTGACTGTGACAATAAATATTTTTTTCTTTTCTTTCTTTCTTTTACCTATAGGTTGTAGGCAGATTCGTATACTGAATGTCCCTTCTGTAATAATCGTTGTTTTAAACCGTGCGCCTAACAGATAATTGAACTAGCGTTAAGACAGTGATGAATCCGGCTCTTGTAAGTGCTTACACGCATTTTGATGCCAGACAGATGCCTGTTGCGGTGACGGCGTGGCGTGTTGTATGCGACAAGAATGTTGCGAATGTTGTAAGCAACAGTACTTTAATTATGTTGTGAAATGTACGGTAAGGTGTAATGGGTACCTACGTGTTATTAAGCTGTCTCATTAGTCTAGTAGTCTTAAGCGCGACTGCTAGGCTCCTGGGTTCCTGGGTTCGATCCCCAGGTTAAGCAAAGTGTTATTCGGTTTTTCTATGAAATTCTCAGTAGCAGCTCGGAGTCTGGATTAGTGCCCGGTTAATGGCAATAGGCTCGCCCCCTATACCATGGGACCCAAACATACCGGCGAAGTGTGGGTGTACATTAGTACACCTCTGCCTAACCTAACCATAAAAAATATGGTACATGTTATTAAGGGAGGATTCCACTGAGGGTTTTGTTTTTAACAATTAACGGATTTTGATCCTTAATCATTCATTTATTTTTATGTATTTTGATGCAATACTCTTGAGAGCAATAGACTAATAACTACCTCATTAGTCTATCGTTCCAAGGGGCGACTGCTAAGTCTAAGGTCCTGGGTTGGATTCCCAAGTGGAGCATAGTACCTATTATTAGACTTTCCTATGCAAGTCTCGTAGTAGCTCGAAGTCAGGATTTGTGCCCAAATCCTGACTTCGAACTGCTACTGATGGCAATAATGGCGTTTAATAGCAAAATTCTCACCTTTTTTGCCTACTACTCTAACCCATCTGCGAGGAAAAATTCGTGCTAAGCATCGGGGCAGCAAATGGGTTGATGATGATGATGATGGTTAATTATATTTTATGAAATATAATTAATTATATGATAGGTACATATAATAATACGTTACATTAGACCCTTTCTCTAAGAGACAACCAATTTACTTTTGAGAGGGAAAAAGATAAATCTTTAATTCTGGTAAAAATACATTTAACCTCATAATACTAACAGTACTCCTTCTAAGGGGAAATGAAGATAAATGAGGCCCCAATCTCTGTAAACAGTACCAAAAAAAAAACAATAAAAAGCCAAAAAACGTAACAAAAACATTAGCCACATTTAAACACGGGCTGAGTCCCAAGTTTTCTCATTTCCTTTAAAAAGATTAACACCCTGTTTGTGAACGTGATCGGAACGCAAATTCATTTGCCGTTATTATTCATCTTATGAATTTAGATTTTTGCTATGCCTGTAGTAAATACTAAATCCGCTGGGCGAGAATCATTAGATACTTTTCTAGACGTCAAATAATACTACCTAACCCAACAGACGTCGTCCTGTCCAGATATCCCAAAGATAAACGCACTGTCAATACATACTTACACAAAAAAACGGCTACCAACCTCTAAACCTACATACCATCACGCCTGTATTCCCCGAAGGGTTAGGCAGAGGTGTGCTAAATGTACACCCACAGTTCGCCAGTATGTTTAGGTCCCATGTAATAGGGGGCGAGCCTATTGCCATTCACCGGGCTCAAATCCAGACTCCGAGCTGCTACTGAGAATTTCATAGAAAAACCCAATAACACTTTGCTCGACCTTGGGATCGAACTTAGGACCTCTAGCGTAGCAGTCGCGCTTAGGACCACTAGACTAATGAGGCAGTCGAAAAGCATCGAAATCTTATCTAACGAAATCTTAATCTTACATACGGAGAAGGAAGGGGGCTGAGGGAGGAATTGGGCCTCCGGCGCTCCACACTCACCAAACTGTAAACTGTCGTGCCGAACCATTCATGCTGGCATGTAGATTTGCCAGCGAGACTACTACTACTACATATGTATTGTAAAACAAGTCATGAATAGAAGTTTTTGTTTGTGATTTTGGTAATAGTCATGGAGGTGGGTGAGAAAAAGAGAGATGTCCTGTGAAGTCTGCCAAGTCGTAGTAGGCTAACGTGGCAAACTACAGTCTAATCTCTCTTATTCTGGAAGGAGACCCGTGCCCAGCAGTGAGACAATATAGGTATGGGTTGATGATGATGACAAAATATATCATAAACTTATCTATCACACATGACGTATTCAAAATTTCATAAATTTAATTGTAGGAGAGTTAAAGAGGAAAGTTGCAAACAATAAGTGATTCGCATTAAGGCAAAACAATAGATATCACATAATATTGCTTGCATTATTCCGGTATCTTCCAAAACTTTTGCACATTCAACGGGCAGGATTTTATCTAAAATGTCTGGAGCATTTGCGTTTGGCATTATATTTTATGCTGCTTTATCTGCTCGCCCTCGAGATGTGCGATTTGGCCTAATGTCTCCGGAAGATTCACTTCTGCGGGGATTCTTTGTTGTTCACGATACGGGAACGATACGATTTCCATATCATTTGTAGTTAGGCTACACATCAAGCTATACAATTTTAGTTTAAGTTGATCTCGCATTGTATAGGCTTTCCACATGATAATTTATATAGTTCAACGTGTAGCCGTGCGTACTGTTACTTTAGCGAGCGACAAACTTTTTTTCTGAATCAATACTTACGCCAGATAAGTAAAAATATTATGAATAGCAAATAGGTACGTTCTTTAATGCATAAAATTAGGTAGATAGTTACCTAATTTCGAAGAAGTAGATATCAGTTACTAACTCAAAATAGCCATTTAATTCAATCAAAGATTTAGTCGCAAATATTTGGTATGTTTCACTCAGACTTCATATTATTTTTACCTATGTTAAATGAAATGTTAATATAGCATAACTGAACATCTAGTTACTTAAAATGTACAAAACAATATTACAAAATGATCTGAGTACCTATATTAAAGATCACCAGGTTCTTGATTCGTTAATTCCAGTACAATTATACCATCACTCTTTAATTATTATCATTCATAATAACATTTTTATCATCATCATTATCAGTAGCAAATAATTACACACTGTTAAGTACGGTCGCCAGCACATCAGGTTACCACAAAATGTAAATTTTTCTGTTTGTTTTGAACTTAAAAATCAGCGCTCTATGGTTTAAAATCATTTGGAGAAATTTGATAGTTTTGTATAACCTGACTGTAGGTACCTAAGCTTCTTAGGTATCTGTATTTTTCATGCAACACACCATTGTTGATGCTATAATTTACTGCGACACTCCCATAGACTTCATCGTCGACGTACTGTCTCCTCACTTAGAAGAAATCGTGCCGTATAAATGTCTCTCGCGTTATCTGTAAGTGAACGCGTGAAGTATACTGGTAGTGGAACGTCGCGCCCCACGTCTGTTTGAGTGAATTTATGTGGCGCTGTCACTTAATTGATATTGCTTTTATTGTTGGAAGCGAATAGTACTAGAAATGTTGACGGTGTTTAAGAGATTTAAACAAAATTGTTTTAGCAGGTGAGTTCTTTTCTTTCCATACACTTTTGGCAAAGTGGTCGTGGTCGTCATTTAGGGATCAGCAGCACACTTGACAATCTGATCTGTCTTTCCTTTGCACTCATAGAAGGGATTGCTTATTACAGGCTTTATTTGATCGATCTAGACGCCGCGAGCTCGTTTGCCTTCAACATTGCCCTGCAAAGCAAGCCGCTCTACAGAAGTATCTCCATGTCTCAATGCATGCCCGAAGAATGTGAGAATTCGGACTTGCATGGCAGAAGATAGGCGCTGTTTGGTGTGCAGTTCTTGCATGTAAGTTGACACCTATATATCTTTTTTTTTCTAGGACTACCTTTCTGCCCCAGCATGGTTTAAAAGTATAAAATGTTTTGGTTTCCTCACAATATTCAATCTATTGTTGGGAGGAAAGGTGCGTGGAAAACCACCGCAATCTACTGGAAGCAAGTTATACTTGTTATGGAAGCGACAGAAACGAAGAAAGAAGCATCTACTTCTCGCTTCGTCTATGAGCTGCGGCCGGATGACTTTAGGCCAACACCCAATCAGACAATGCCAAATGACAGGCGACGCACGTGAAGTGGTCCAATTGTGGTGGATCTATCAGGTTTTGGTAAACATGATCACATCATGCCTCGAACATAGGGCAGGTGAAGATGATTGCGGTTTTAAGTCGATTCGAGGCCGACATACTACACTGACTCTTGGACTTCTACTCTATTTCACTGATAGCAGATAATCTATGCAGACTGTTGATACAAAGAAATAACCTTTACAGTGTTTGCCCTCAGCGTGATTATTAAAGTCGAAGGTTTGTGGCCTTTGATGTGCAACGCAGCGGTTATCCGATTAAATATATGAGCGTCTAAGTGTTCAAAAGGCGAGTTCAATGCCACAAAACCTTGTCTGCAGTTGTCGTAACTTGTTGCGCAGACAGCTCGTATAAGCCGCTTCATAACTGAATCCCGCAACACAACATGTTGCTGACAGTTCTATGATGCTTAAGGTTTCTGTATGGAGTAGGCCTCATTGTAATAGAATTTCAACGTGAGACCAAATATTATTCTGCAGGCAAGAGAAAACAATTTGGCCGTAATTAGAAATTTATGGTGCAAGCGATGGAAGAGGACGCCCTAGAAAGATATGACGTATGTCGTACGTTTGGTCGTCACAAAGTTCCATCATCAGCATTAACCCATTTACCGTCCCCACTATCGGTCATTTTTCAGAATGAGAGGGGTTAAGCTAATAGTCCACCGCGCTAGCCTACTGCAGGTTAGCCTTCAGAATGATCAGAAAATAAAACAGACCCAAACAATATTTTGTTGTTTTTAAAATAAAAGAGCCGTTTATTTAAATAGCAAAATATAAAAATATTTAATGAACTTTATCAGCGTACAAACACAAACTAGTTATAAGTCTACATAAGTTTACCCAGTCATTTTCCGTAGGAATTAAGTTGAAAAAATACCAGATCTATTGGTACGTCGATAAAACAGTGCAAACAGAAATACGTAGGACGTAACTGAGACATAACTGAGACGTCGGTATTATGACATTCAGCGACATTAACTTTCCAGTAGAGCTTGGCTCAAGTTATAAGAGATAACAGACTGTTCCATTTCTATAACAATTGGTTTAATTTTTATTGTAAGAAGACGGCATTAACTAACACAAATGCTACACATTTTTATTCATGCAAAAATATCTGTGGTACATTTTTTTAATTTAAATTGCCACCATACTTAGCAATACTTAATAGTTTAAAAAACTGTAACTTATATCCTGCCTCATTAAGGCTATGGTTTTATGTCAGGGTCGAATAAAGTATTGTGGGATTTTTTCCGTTGCCCGATACGGGCTTCTTCTGTATTGTAGGTAAATTTTCTGTATTGTATCAAGCAGACTAGTCTGTTTCTGGTTTCTTTAAATGGGGCACTTCCTCTTAAGATTCTGAAGAAATCCTAGCTAGAGAGGTAGCAATCAGTCTTATACAGATTTGCAGCATTCATTTCAAATAATTACCTATAACTTCAACACTACTGTATCTTTATAAACTAAGAAGGAAACTTGTACGGTATAGCTTTAAGTTTATAAATCTGTATGTGTTTTGGACACTAACGTTTATATTATATACGATATATAATTATATTTGGTGGTGCACAAAGAGGTACCCAGATCTCAAACTAGTGCCTGTAGATCATATAAATATTTGAGTGGAGACTGAACAAACCTCTTATTTTCCTTAACTTGTTCCAAACTCTAATTCGCCCACTCCACTTTTTGGGTAATTTTTACTTTTACGTCGATTCTTTCAGCAAAATTAAATTACTTATGCGATGGGCGTTGCGCCACCCTACAATATTTTCTTCTGCGCGTTCATTGACTCTAATATTATTTTATGATGCATTTTAAAAATCCACCTGCATCATTCTTATTAAATTAAGCGTGTTCAAATTTATTTCTGGACCGATTCTCTCGATCTGTGATCTTCACAGTTCATTGGATAATAGAAGCATTTCTTTCATGATGATTTTTGGAGGGTATGTGACGTGATATATAGACTCTTCTGTCATAAAGAGCTTCAACGATTGGAGACGTCTATAAGAATAAGAACAGCTAACTTTCCAAAATGTCTAAAACCTAAGCATAAGTACTGAAAAGTGAACATTGATGATACTGGCATAGAAGTTGGGCTGCAGATGATGATGATGGTGCGACCTGGATAGCGGTTGGCTTGGTTTTATTAAAATCGTCCTTCATGTAAATTGTCCCCGTAGACGATATGTTTGTCTCACGTGCGCTCTTAAGAAAAAAGAGCGAGGCTAGGCGGCCTTGATGCAGTCTGATGAATTATGTTAGACAACAGAATGTTAGAGTCCTAGCAATCTCACATTGAAAATTGTCTGTAGGAAAAACGTGGATTTTAGAAAAAACAAACACAAAGGTGCTTAGCAACCGCGATTGTAACCACTTGTACAATATGACTGATTATTTAAATAGATAAAAAAGAATATACAATGTACATTTTCCAGATAAAATTTACGTATATACGCCATAATTATAAACCAGTCCATTTAATGCGATCGCGCGTGCGGCGTCGTTCAAAATGCATTGTTCATGTTTAACTTAATGCTGTTAACGAATCGCCACTTTAATTTGCAATTTACTGTTAATTAGTTTGAGGACCGTGGTTGGAAAATATTGAAAAGAACCAATATTGTTTGTCCAAATCGTGTGAAACCATATTTAGAATAATAATAAAATACTCACTAGACTGCCTCATTAGTCTAGTGGTCCCAAGCGCGACTGCTACGCTAGAGGTCCTGGGTTCGATCCCCAGGTCGAGCAAAGTGTTATTGGGTTTTTCTATGAAATTCCCAGTAGCAGCTCGGAGTCTGGATTTGTGCCCGGTTAATGGCAATAGGCTCGCCCCCTATTACATGGGACCTAAACATACCGGCGAAATGTGGGTGTACATTAGTACACCTCTGCCTTACCCTTCGGGGAATACAGGCGTGATGGTATGTTATACTCCCTAGCTAAAAGTGCAGTGATAGCCTAGTGATACGACCATTGGGCTGCCAAGTCAAGAATTGGACTGCAAAGCTCGAATCCAAGGCAAGCACCTCTGGTTTTTCGAAGTCATTTGAGTATTTATAATTAATTAATTATCACGCGCTTCAACGGTGAAGGAAGGGTAACATTGCATGGGTAACCTATATACTTGATAGATTATCTTGATGGCTATCTTATTTATTTATTTATTTATTTATTCATTTATTTATTTATTTATTTATTTAGATTCACCCACAGCACATATATACACATACATACACAAGATCTTAGGTAATATTCTAATATATATGCCAATTACGGGTAAACACAACATTTACAATATAGACGCCAGTTTACCGCTTAGTTGCTAACTTAAATAACAATTGTGATTGTGATGTAAAAAGAAACAATACAACAACTATCTTGTAAAGTTTCCCAACCCGTGATATGCTAGCGTAGTGGACTATAGCCGAATTACTCTAGTTCTGAGGAGTTCCGTGCCCAGCAGCGGGACAATATAATGAGTTGATGATGACCCACAGCTCTGTTGCGGCAAGGTTGGCACCAGCATATTACCATCTATTTTTCCGCACAACGACTGCCTCATTAGTCTAGTAGTCCTAAGCGCGACTGCTACGCTAGAGGTCCTGGGTTGGATCCCCAGGTCGAGCAAAGTGTTATTAGGTTTTTCTATGAAATTCCTAGTAGCAGCTCGGAGTCTGGATTTGTGCCCGGTTAGTGGCAATAGGCTCGCCCCCTATTACATGGGACCTAAACATACCGGCGAAATGTGGGTGTACTTTAGTACACCTCTGCCTAACCCTTCGGGGAATACAGGCGTGATGGTATGTATGTATGTATTTGCCGCTAAAGCAATAATGTATTAACATTATTGTATGTATTACAGTTCAAAGGCAACTTAAAACTTGCAAAATAAATTTAACAACAGATTACAGAGATCCCAAATGAAAACTTGAAAGCGATATCACTAGTATTACTAGCATCTTTACTTCATTCAATTCAATTCAAACGTTCTATTGCAATTTGTTTATTAGCTCTAGTAAGTTGAGCTAATATCGGTTAATTTACTTAACATTTTCCATAATCCTTAGCTTAATAAGGAACAAAAAGTTTTTTAAAAACTTAAAGGCGCACGTGATCCAATCAACACTATAATATGAAAAGGCAATATTATCTCATCGAATTTGACAAAACTGCCCTCTCCATCAAACGGTACTTGGGTAGAAAAAAGTAACATAAAACTAGTCTCCGTCAGCACACGTATTCGTCAGTCGTGTGACAAATTTGGGACGTCTGGACCCGGGACCGATACGAGGCAATCAATCAACGTTGATGTGACCATGCCAATAGAGGTGGTAATCGTACCTACTCAACATAAAACAGAACATTATTCATCCCAATATTCCCGAAGAGTTTGGTCTGGTATGTTTAGATTCTATTTCCATTAACCGGGCACTAATCCGGACTCCGAGGTTCTACTGAGAATTTCATTGAAAAACTCAATTACACTGCACAAAATTATAACTTTAAATAATCAAACTAATACGTTTAGCTTTAGCGTTAAACTTAACCGCAATTTTAGTTTGTCTTTGTTTTTTTAAATAATATTGTGAACGTATTTAATTTATTATGATTAGAACTAATTATCGTTGAAAAGACGAATCGTTTTACCGTTTTTACAACGGCTTTAATAGCTTAAAATAATTTATTTATGAGAACATAATATATATAAGTTTGCAAAATACAAAGTAATATTATTACGAATAATAATATCATTAATCAAGATAATCTTAATTATGATGTCGTCAACATAACAACTAGTTGCTGCAGACAGCAACACTTCACCACATCTCGGAGTCAAGTCCTCAAAACTTAAGCCGAAGCGATAGTCTTGGCTCAAACGCCTCATGGCTCCACAATTCCAAGTATTCCGAGCCAATTGATATCAGTACCAAGTTTCAGGCAAAACTTTCCGTACGATTTTGCTGATTCGATTAGATGTCTTGTTCGAAATACCGAATTACTTATGAAGGAATATTAAGTAGATTAAGCGATAACTTTGTTGGAACGAATGTCCAATGATAGATTTATTATATCAGTTGGATGAATAGGAGCCTGATGGCTGAAAGTATTTTTGGGTTGCTTTTAACTGTATTGAGGATACAATTCAAAGGAAAATTTGGAATATAATATATTATGTAACATCTGTATAAATAAGGATAAGTTTGTATAGGGATTAGTTTGGACTGCCTCGTTAGTCTAATGGTCTAATAATCGCGACTGCTACGCTAGAGGTCTTGGGTTCGATCCCCAGGTCGAGCAATGTGTTATTCTCAGTAGCAGCTCAGAGTCTGGATTTGTGCCCGGTGAATGGCAATAGGCTCGCCCCCCATTACATGGGACCTAAACATACAGGCGAACTGTGGGTATACATCAAGTACCCCTCTGTCTTTCCCTTAGGAGAATTGAGGCGTGATTGTATGTAAGTTCGTATTCCTAGAAGTTTATTGGCATTAATAGATTGTGTATTACATCAAGAGATTTATGTAAACGGCAATATCAGCCCAGTGTTGCCCTCGATATGTTTTTTTTTATGTGAACTGCCTCATTGCTCTTGTGGTCGTAAAGGAAAAAGTTACGACAGAGTAGTTCCCAAGTGTGATTCGATGTTTTCTATGAAATTCTCAGGGATTGTCCGTCCGCCATTACAGGGGTATTAAACATACTGGCGAATTGTGGAAGTATATTAGTTCGTCTCTGCATAACAAAACAATACAGGCGCGATGTTATGATATATTATATATTTCCTTTTGTTTTTTCAATAGGCTCGCCCCTTATAACGGAACCTTAGCATACTGGCACAGTGTAGGTGCACATTAGTACACCTCTGCCTAACTCTTCGGGGAATACAGGCGTGATGGTATGTAATTTTTATTTCCATCCAATAAACAACTGAAAACAAGATTCAGTATGTCTATTTAAGTCTCCATTTTTCTATCTCAATAATAAAGAATTCCAAACACACTTAGCCAAGAACTAGTGGTAATAAAAACCACTCTGTTTTTTCATTCGCTTCTGACGAGAAAACGTCTTCAAGTTTTCTAAACAAAGATTTTCATAAGTACAAAATTGACTCAAAACATAATAGACCCGGATCTCCATCAGACTCGAGCATGTTGTCATACCGTTAGAGGAAATTGAAAATATAAAGGGACCGGCTGATTAAGTGGCTTTTCAGAATCCTTCCGCAAGGCGCCATACTCGGACCTTCTTTGTATGGAAATGTACTTGTCCAGTGTTTGATGTGGGTAGCAGTGATTTTTTTCATTGAGAACGCGTTAGGTACATTCCTTTTGTGTTTCCAATTTGGTGACTATGAAAAAAGAGGAAATGTGTCAGATTTTATAAAAATAGATATTGATTGCGGTTAAATATTAATATTTATACCATTGATAGAACATTTCTTTTATTAAATATTTTTTTATGTTACTAAATCATGAATATTTATGTAAAAAAAACATGATGATATCTTTTTGTTTCAAAAATAATTTGACAGCGCCGAGTACTCGCAACCGGCGCATGTGTATGGCGAGATATAATTATGTGTGAATGTGGTAAAACGGAAGAGGTATGCAACAATTGTAGCAAGTGTCGGTATATAGTTTCTGCCTACCCCTGTATATTTAAATGGAGAAAATAGTTCTCACATGTTTATTTAATAAAAATTTGCTCCGCAATGCGTAAATTTGTAATTTGAGCAGTGATAGCCTTGTGATCCGATCATTGGACTGCTAAGTCAAAGGTCTCGAATTCAAATCCAAAGCACGCACCTCTGTCTTGTTGAAGTCATGTGCGTATTAATAATTGATTATCACGCGCTTAACCGGTGAAGGAAAACATCGTGAGGAAACCTGCATGCCTGAGATATTTTCTTCACGGCGTGTGAAGTCTGCCAACACGCAGTAGGCAAGCGTGTTAGACTTTACCTAATCCCTCTCGTTCTGAGAGGAGACCCGTGCCCATCAGTGGAAAAAATTAATGGGGTGATGATGATAATGATGATGTGTTAATTTATCTTTAGTCATCCTTACAAGTGATCATTCAATTATTGAATATTTGTTACTTAGCCCTCTCTCCAACTCTAGTACCGACACTTACTTAAACTATTAATATTCTTGGCTTGCATTCAGCAATAAAACAAGTTAGTGCTAATATATTTGCAGCACTTTTCATTCCACTTGTAGATTCCTTTGAATAGAAAACTCGTTCTTTACATTCAATTCTGTATCTATTACAACTACTTCAGTTTTATTTTTCTTCGCAGCTGGCACTTGGGACGAAATTTCAATTAATTTCGATTTAAGCACTCGATGCGAGCGAGAAACACAATCGCAATACTCGCTAATTGGTTTTAAAGTTTGACAAATTTATGTGAGATTCGTTTGAGTCTTCTTCAAATAATTTAATTAAAAATAAAATAATAATTAAAAAATGGACGCAAATAAGCAACAACGCGTCTCTCCCTCCCCCAAAAATCAGAACACACATAAATAACAATGGCTTTATGATAGTCTACAAGCTCAGGTCAGAAACAATATTTTTTTTGTTTATTAAAACAAATCTCGCATAGGCGGAAGTTTAATTAAATTAAATAATGCCCGTACGTAAAACTCGTCGGTCCCGGTTGTCGTACGAACACCTATGACAATCTGTAGAAGTAGTCAGAGGCGCAAACCAAATGACATCCAGTCTATCCTCCAAATATCGGTGATGCCCAGAAATTGGGTTGCGGAGGTCTGATGGCAATCGCTTCATGCAAAATACTGGTATTTACAAAGACGTATTATTATATAGATGCGTTATTCATGGACATTACGGCTATCAAAAACAGCACAACTATTAGATATCGACTAATACGTGAGAAAGAGAAAGAAAATAAATACCACCTCATGGTGTACCTGTCGGTAGAAAGAGACGAATATACATCTTTAGTTACGTTACGATTAAGTGCTGCATTCTAATTGGTCCATGCGCAATGCTGGTTACTGCGTAACTAAACGCGATCCGGGCAATTGTCTTGATTTCTTGTTGCCATTTTAGAGAGCGGGTAACGTATCTATAGTTTATATATCGTTGGTACCGGTCATAAAATCGAAACAATAGATTTTTCATGTTGTCTATAGTATAGTTCTTGAAGGGTATATCGCAGTGTAGCCGCTTATGAACAACCACGCAATCTATAAAGCAACGTTCTGTTTATTGAGTGTTCCGCTTTTTGATAAAATTAAAAACATGCAACAACTTACCAACTCAAGGTAGTTTGTCAGCGCTTTCCAAGTATGTTTAATATCTTCAAAACACAATCACATTCACAGTTCAGTCTTCAAAGCACAATTACCAACAAGATCAAGATGGTACTCGAATACAATACGTAGAGGATAACGAAATTTATCTGTCTATAAGTTCCATGCTCACGGATTTCGCGACCACACAACACAATTGTATTACTCTATCTACGACCTACAAAACAATAAAATCAAAATATAGTCTATACACTCTGGTTTCGCAACCACTGAAGAGTATATTATTACTTTGCTCTAGTGCTTAGTGACGTTAGAAATTGGGAATCGTATCAATTTGATTGATACGATTCCCAATTTCTAACATATTCAACTATATTCAATGTCAACAATATTTGAATCTACCCACAAATGACATTTATAAGTGCGTTCGGAAATTCCATCAAATTTATAAACTAAGTTATTCAAATTTCGAATTGTTTATCATTTGTTTTTTTATTTATTGAGATATGAGGTTTTATTCAAGACAGATAGATCAATACTTAAAATTGCTGACTTTTAAATATTTTTTTTGTAACTAAGAAGTAAGGCACAAAAAATTTTTACCTGCCCCGAAATTCAAGACTGGTGAAATTAAATCAGTCCCTCGTTACTCTTAATCAGAAACAATAAATCACATTTTTTCTTTCTTGTCAATTGCATCTGTTTCAAGTCGCCAGAGGGAGCTGTGAGTAAAATATTATATAACCACAAATAAATTGACGTTAACTGACAGACCAGCTAAGAAAAATAAAGTAAATTAATTATAGTACTCCCTGTAGCCTGCGGTTTTTCTCGCAACTTAAAAGGATTAGCTTATTATAACTCAGCTTAGAGACAGATTATCATTATGGCACACACACAAATTTTAAGATAGACTTCCAGCAATACATCTGAGAAAACTGAACTCAATTTAATGGAGTAGTTTTAACGGACAGACAAAAATGTTAGCAATGTTGCTTTGGCTACCGTTGCGCTTATAAAAACAACCAAATTAGTTCAATATCTATAATGTACAGATATCGGCCTGTTACAATTTAATTATATGTATAGATGTTTTAACCACAGAACAGATTTACCTGTTCTGTGGTTTTAACAACCGGTTTAAAGCCGGATTTCTCAAACGGCGTTTATCGAAGGAATTTCGTGGCAATTTGATATTACTCTATGCCAGCTGTCAATGTCAAATTTACAAAGTTAAGGTGGTTGGACCCCACTGCGTAAGTTTGTCTGGGGTGGTACCACAGCATTCCTAAATAATTTGATAACATTATTGTTTGATGTTTATAAGGGCAATGTAGCCATTGAAATTACTAGGCATATCGGGGATAAATCAAATCAAATCAAATGTTTTTATTTCAAATAAGCTTTCACAAGCGTTTATGAAACGTTATTGACTCTAGTTGCATGTGATGTGACATGATACCTAGTGCAAATCCACCTAACTAGCATCAATCGCAATAATTGCGCGTATCTGACAAATTTGTACAATTTAAAATTTCGCTGGCAATGCTATTAAGGCTTAAGCGTCAACCTCGAAATTATTTTTTTTCTTGGTTTATAGCAAATCATTCGGCTATAAGTATCACATTCTAGGTACATGGCAGTAGAAATATTGAGACATCACAAACAAGTTATTCACGATTAAGTGTTTAAACATACATACATACATATTGTCACGCCTGTCTCCCATGGGGGTAGGCAGAGACTATAGATTTCCACTTGCTACGATCCTGGCACACTACTTTCGCTTCATCTACATTCATTAATCTCTTCATGAATGACCGTCGGTTTAGGGTGCTCGGAACCTGGCCTTTTTTAAGAACATCCGCAATTTGGTTGCGGTACGTTCGCCGAGGTCTTCCCCTTCCAACTCGTCCATCCATACTCACCATATATACTTGTTTCGTCAATCTCCAGTGAGTCGTCAATCGTCAATCGTCAATCGTCAGTGTTTAAACTTACGCTTATAAACCGATATCGTAAGATATTTAGGTGTAAATTATCATTTGTGACCGAATGCACTATTTTACATCAAAATCTTCGACGATAACGGTTTTTAAGGATAAGTTTTAATACTCAATTGTGAATAAGTTATTGTCGGCTCGTAGTCCATCACGCTAGCCTACTGCGGGCTGGCAGACTTCACACGTCGTCTAGGTAATCTCTCAGGCATGCAGGGTTCCTCATGATTTTCTCCTTCATCGTTTAAGTGAGCGATCATTAAATATGGCCTTGGACTATGAAAATAGTCATATCTCTAATCTATCACTGCTCATCATCCAAGTATCTTGCTATAGCTTTTTTTATTTGATGTTATTCGGTCCAATTTATTAGGTATAAATGTAACCTCTTTTTTCGATTACCACACTTTTTTTTTAAAACATATTTCTAAAATAAAATCCCGGATAAAGCAAACAGACATGAAGTTAATTGATAAAATATTTGTATAGGAAAAACAGCACCTACCGCCTGAAATATTTTGTACCGAAATATTAATTATTTTGGCAACTTTTTTAATCAAAACACAAACTGAATGGAGTGATTGATTGATCAACTTTTATTCAAATATACTGTCACAAAAACAAATGAATTGGTATCGCTGTTTTTTTTTGTTAAACGTTTTTTTTAAACTGTAGGTAATTGAAACTTTTTGTGCATAAAGTTGCAGTCACTTTAATTGCGGTTGCTAGCACATCAAGTGACCATAAAATATCAAATTTTCTCAGTTGAATTTGAACTTAATCATCAACATTTTATGGTTTAAAATCATTTTGAGAAATTTGAAAGTTTTGTATAGTGTTGTGCCGGCGACTGTACGTTTGCCGTAGTCCGTAGATTAATATATACCTGTCTCTGCCGCATTGGTCTAGTGGTCCTAACCGCGACTGCTACGCGAGAGGTCCTGGGTTCGATACCCTGGTCAAGCAAAGTGTTATTGGGTTTATCTATGAAGTTCGTAGTACCTGCCCATCTGCCTAACCCTTCGGGAATACAGGCTAAATGTGGTACTTATATTATTTCATTCGTCAAACTGTACCTACCTGTTTGAAAAATAACTGCAATTGACTTTAATTGAGATTGGACCGATTTGTAGTTCACTTGAATGCTTTTAGTTGTAGCTACTTAGATTTACTGCTTACTATTATTTTATGTAATTCAGGTGTCCTTCAAATAAATTTTCTTTTCTTTCTTTCAATTGTATTTTTTACTTCTATTGCGCATAACTATAACACAGGTTACTACTTACTTACAGGAGGCAGAGCTTCAATACAATGTAACACTGCTTATGTCAATAAAACTATATTATTATTATTATATACTTCTGCCTCAACTTCGTAACAGCCTCATTAGTCTAATGGTCCTAAGTGCAACCGCTATATTTGGGTCTGATTGGGACCAATAGTATAATAAGTAGAAGTAGTTTCGCGCTGGCATGTCTACATGACAGCATGAATGGGTCCGCACGACCGGTGAAGTACTACGTTTCTACAGAATATCGACGTCAAGTAGTAGTATGCATACTGTTGCATACGGTGAGTGTGGAGCGACGGAGGCCCAATTCCTACCTCAATCCCCGTTTCTTCTCCTTTGTCCTTCCCCTCCCTGTTCCCTAAATAGGCTTAGCAAGACATCTGCAACTCCTTTGGTTTTTTGTAAGGCGCCGGCGCACTTACCATCAGGTAGCTTGCCTGCTCGATTATCGAGTTATGCCAAAAAAAAATGGACTAAAGATGCAGTAAAAAAGTATCATGCTAACAATTACAAGCCGTACAATTAATCGAATATGTCATACGGTACGTTAATTGGTCTTAATTGACTAAACCGTAAGCGGAATAAACGTGCCCAATTGTCTCCGACATTTTTCCGTTCCCACCGGCTTTTCGGAATACACCGTCGCGTCACAGTAAATACATTACACGTTACTAAAGTCACGCCCCATTGAAACGGAATTCATCACGCCGTTTGTGTCCAAACACTGAAAAATATCCGTCTTTTTTCCGAAACGGAATTTTTTATACGGATTTTTTGGATTTGTTCCAAAACATTTCTAAATGGGATCTGTTTTCCATTTTCACGGATCATAGGTTCCGATGCTCCGTTTAGCATTTTATTGATTACGGGTATTGTGTTAAACGTTATTGGCTTAATAATTACCCATTGGCGTGTGCTAAGCTATCAAGCAATTAATTACAGTCATTTTTGCCGTACCAATGAGTTGTTTGTTCCATACGATGCCAAAAAAAAATCGAATAAAAAAAAAGGTGATGGTGATTTGCCAGCTACGTTGTGGATACCTGTTTTTTAAATAATGCAAATTACTGATTTCATGTTGAAACTGACCGGAAGACACCGACCTTTGAATTCACAGTTACATAACTAAATCCGCAAACAAACATAAAAATAATATACGAATGCCTTTTTCTTTATAGGTTTAGGAGTTCAACTAATGGTACCGTTCCCCAGAATGTTTTTCAGTCCCATGGAATAGGGTAATCCGAAGGCCAAACTCCGTGCTATTGTGAGCTGTGCTATTTTGTAGCAGTAGTGCATGCTGGCATGTCTACATGCCATCATTAATAGATCGGCACGACCGAGCAAGTACTTACCCTCCCACAGAATATCGACGTCAAGTAGCAGTATTATACTGTTGCGTTTCGTACGGTGAGTGTGGAGTGCCGACGCCCAGTTCCTCCCTCAGTCCTTTTCCTTCTCTTTTCTCCCTTCCCTTCTCCTTAAGTGGGCTCGGCAACGCATCTGCAACCCCCTCGATATTGCAAATGTTCATCGGTGTCGATGACTACTTACTATCATGTAGCTCGCCTACTCCTATATAAAAACACAATAACACTTGGAAATCAACTTGAAATCGATTGTCCATTATCCAAGACCATTGTGGCGGTAATTCTATATAATCGACTTCAAATCACCACGAACATCATCAACAAATCATATGTAAGTACAAATAGATACATTATGTCATATCTTATGTGCCATTTGATACCCAAACACCCACTTTTCCTTTGAAGCCATAACGACTTGATCTTACACGCAATCTTGATGCCATTACTCAAATCAAATTAACACAATAATTGTTACATCGCCGAAGTTAAACTCATAACAGTATGTCATGTCTTAATTTGAATAGGGTAGCCAGATATGTTAAAAAACCGAGACAATTTTTTTTGTTTTTATCGGCAAAAGAATGACTGTCCCAATTATTTTATTGCTCATGTAGAAAATCTGTTCTGATTATTACATGACAATCTTTTCTTTCTTCAATCAATTCTTGTGCCGAAAAAAACAAAGTGTACACTCATACATTTTCTTCTTACAAAATAACTCTATCAAACAGTTTCACTTAAAAAAATCTGACTTAAAATTGTATTTTGTGTAACCTGACGCCTCAAAAATTTTACACATTTACTGTTGAAGTAATAGGTGAAAAAGTGGAAATATAATTGAATTTTATTTTATTTAAATGGTGTCGTGTATAGTAAAATATGTGAAAAGTATGGGTTATAAGTTGTTGTTTGAAAGGTGAATTGGTCGGGAGTGTTTTTAGCTATGTTTAATGAAAGTCGGTCGGGATATAATACAATTATCGGGGTTTTTATTTTATATTAAGTAATTATCTTAGGATCAATAGCTACCTCAATTATGTACCTATGTAATTAATCAATTAAGATGCATTGTCCGTGTATTAAAAATTTTGGAGTAACCCTAGAGTTTCTATCAAATAACGGGTGACATATTTTAATAATTGGCTATAAAACTTGCGAACAGACGCCATTAGAGTGAGGGACGGATACTTTATTGCCACGCGAATATGAATCGGTTGAAGCTGCAATGACATTTATTAACTCCAATTATGGATATCAGATGGCGTTAACTGATTTGTGTTGTACGAGCAAAGTATTATTTATGACAAGCACCAGAGCAACATGAATAAATAAAATATTACATATTAACTATCTTTTTGTATTTTTTGTCATTTTCCATTCAAAGATTATTATGTGATTTTTCCTTCACTAAAATAACGGTTTCATATTAATCATTTTACTTATTATCTAAGCGACATGGTATTTTGAGATGAACACTTCTGTAGGCGTAAGTACTTCTTTCTGGACATTGAAACGTGGAATTGCAAGACACTGCTTAAATATGATTCACTTTATATTTAAGCAAATATTCCATTTTACACCCTGTATACGGGAATAACCTCTGAGCCATCATGCTATTCCGTAGAAGCTCTTCAATATAGTAAATATTATACTCCATTTTAAAAGTAAATGCCATTAATATAATATAACGAGAAATGATTTTAATACTGAGAAGGCTAACTAGGTAAATCTCATTTGCTTTGATATTTGCATTTGTGGTTTGAATAACTTGTGTACCGTAGACATTTAATGTAAGAATTTTCATATCTCGATGGTGGAATACACATATTATGCTTTTAAAAATTATACTTTTATCTTTTTGTATTTTTTTAGGCATTTTTCATGCAAATATTCAGTTATTTTAGTGAAGAAAAAATACAACTGCGGGCATATATAAAAACCCCGAACTAAATGCTTCAAGTCCACTCTTATCATATGTGGAATGGGCTACTCGAGTGGGTCTTCCCGATGATTATAATCTGGTTGTCTTTAAATCACGAGTGAATCAGTTTCTCCTAGGCAAGCGGCCTCCATCGTAGATCGCAGCGAATTGGCGGTCAAGCGTAGGCATATCATGAATATATAAAAAAAATATCAGTTGATCACCTTAGTTACCATTAAGCTGTAGCCTGAAAAAAGCTAAGGTGATGACGATGAAACCAAGGACGTACTCTAATATTTTTAAAACCACCGAGTAATAACTTAACTTCATGCATAAATTAGTGAGTTTATTCTTCGTCCTGAGTCTTTTGACTTTACTGTAAACATAATTAGCAGGCCGGTGGAAAGTAAATTTATTTTACTGTAAAAAACCCAACTCTGTTGCGTAGGCTCGAGAATTTTATTTAAGGAAAAATTTACTTGGGGTTGAAATTCAGTGATCAAAGGGTTTGGCAATCTATTTCTTGTTAAGAATATATTCATTTGCCTTTTTCTGTAAAGTATTATGAATGTTTTCTTTACAATGCATTTTAAAAGTCATTAACCTGATATGACAACATTCTATCACTCCTGTATTCCCCGAAGGGTTAGGCAGAGGTGTACTAATGTACACCCAAACTTCACCGGTATGTTTAGGTCCCATGTAATAGGGGGCGAGCCTATTGCTATTAACCGGGCACAAATCCAAACTCCGAGCTGCTACTGAGAATTTCATAGAAAAATCCAAAAACACATCATGTGCGTATTCGCGTATACAAGATGAAACTCAACACACACACACACACACAACAATTATCTAAACAGGGATCTATTATTAGTACCATCTCCCCCGATAATAGCAAGTGGTATGATTTCACTAATACAGTACTTATAAGTTCAGCAGTAATAACAACCAGCGTGCAGTCTATTATAAAGTTTTAATTGATCGGTGCGATGGGAGCAATTAAAAATAATAGCCCCACTGCAGTGTGGGCTTTATTTATTCGAAGTTTTGCTTTTTGAGCTGGATTGAGGAAGAATAACATTATATTTTTATTTTTTTAATATTTTAAGCGACTTTAAAGTTTTTAAATTAAGTTTACCATCAATTTGGCTAGCAAATTACTAGTATTCTTGTTAACCCCTCGTGCTAAGCATCAAAATAATCAAATATGTAGTTGTGTCTTTGAAATCATAATTATAAGTTTTTTTTTTAAAAAAAAAGCTTACTAGCAATGTGGGTGGCACATTACTAGTAATCCTGTTAACCCCTCGTACTAAGCTAAATGCTTGTATTACGAGTGGGTTCACGTCGGTAGTGCAATGGGTGAGTTTCGAACCGGCAACCACATGATCGCAAGTCCGACGCTCTAGCCATTAGGCCTCTGCCTCGAATTTTGCGGGCAGCGGGGCGGCGGCGGCGGCGGCGCGGGCGGTCACGCTTGACTGGAGTGCACCGCTCGTTGCCCGCCCCCGCGCCGCTGCCACGCCGCTGTTTTTGAGAACCGGTCCATTTGATTTTACGCATAAGATCCTGCCGCTCCCGCGCCGCCACCGCCGCCGCCCCGCTGCCCGCAAAATTCGAGGCAGAGGCCTTAGGCTACCGCCGCTAATAATTAGTACAGATCTCTCATGATAGTGGCCACCGGCTGTGGGTATTCAGTTTTTTTTAATTCCATTATAGTGGCAAAGAAGCATACGGCCTGCCTTATGGTAAGCAGTTACCGTAGCCTACGGATGCTTGCAACACCAGGGGTGTTGCTGGCGTGTTGGCGACCCTGTAAAGGAAAAGGAGAAAAGGAGAAGGCAGAGGACTGAGTGTAGATTGGGCCTCCGGCGCTTCAACAGTTGGCATATTACTTATGAAGAATAAACAAGGGCTTAAGGCCTCTCTCTAAACACAAAATCATAACTCTTCCTTTCTCCATGAATCAAAAGTCCCCTCCATAGTCCATAATACAATATTTTTTTGATATGCACAAAAACTGCTTGCCACCATACATTTTGCACTCCCAAAAACAAACGTTGCCTAAATCAATACAATTTGCTGCTCGAGATATTTATGTACGGAATAAAACCCGGCCTTGAAAATTGATCCCGTTTACTTTACCGAAATAAATCCAGTGGATTGGGCCCATCCTTAATGGATAGACATCCAGATGGATTGCTGTGAGCTTATCTCAGCATTTCATCGCAGCCCTTTTAGTTATTCTAATTTGTTGGTCCAGGTTTTTACGTAAATTAGTCTTTTTTGCTCGTATATTATTAGAAGACACAAAAATTAATGCAAATAATAATTTCATAAATCAGTGAATGGTACGCACGGCTTCACATCAAGCTATACAAAATCAGTATAGGTTGGCCTTGAATTGTGCAGAAAAGTTTTACCATGTGAGGTCAGTTTAAACCGGATTTGTATAGCTTGATATGTAGCCGTGTGTACAATGGTCTTATCGCTCACAGCAATCTCTTACCGACAGCCGTGAGAAAAGGAATAGCGATACTAAAGTAGTCTATCGCAGTTACTTTATGAAGCAACAAAATTAATTATACACACAAATTATCAAAATTTTACAAGAAAAATAATACTATGAGTATATTAGCTATCAGAATAATGGCAAACATGTCAACCATAGATTTAAAAAATGGTACCATTTTTTTAACGTAAGCAATGTTTATGCACGCCTAACTGAGAGATGTAGACCTATGCAGTCTGCGCAAAATTTACATTATGTTTGTATAAAAGTATTCGGTAGTGTTTTTTTTTTTTCACCAACTGTAGACATTTATTTGCAGTTGTGTGTACGTTTACCTTCCCTTCCCACTAAAACAAAGACAGTCTAAATTCAAATAGACCTCCAATAATGTCTTAATCTTCTTCTTTTCTTATCAATTTTATTTAGTGCAACCTAAGGTTGAGGGGATTGTTAGTCACTGGAGTTTCCGTTTACCCTTTTTGCATAAATCATAAACAAAAGCTACCATGACTATTGACCCCTCGTGGGTTTAAATATGTAGAATTGGCCACCATTCCTCAACCGCAACAAGCTTTGATTGGATAAACCTCATGGGTATTTAGCCATCAGTCCCCGATAATTAGACTATTTTAGGCATAAATTCTCCTTGTATTCATAAAGGCAACAATGAACGGCGTCATGAATATGCGATGCTATTGTCAACGGTTTTAGGCCGGTAAATAAATGGTCCTTTAAGGCGAAGCTCGAAGGTTTGAAGGAACCGCTTAATGTATGGGGCGGAACGTGGGGACGATGATATATGGGATTGTAGTGCGACGCAAGGTTCCGGCTTGGAACCGCTATGCGTACCTTAGGACCAGGTGTCGGAAGCAATAATAGTCCGACTTCCTATAAGATTTATAGGAAGCAAAGGAATATTATGTCTTTTACCAATAAAATTATAGACTCTCAGTTGTATAAATAGGTAACTACGAATTGTGACGTGTAATAATTATGATAATTTTATTAAGAAATTTATTGTACTATACCTTCTAATGAGGTAAATTTCATGCAATAAGAGAGGCATGCACCGCTCGCCCCGTATATTTCACCCCTTCTATAAATTTCTGGTATATTATCGTGGTGCGTAGTAATTGATTTTACTAAAAGGGGCGAAATCTTGAGGGCGAGATTACAATAAGTTATCGTAGTTTGGATGGAAATAAAACTGTCTCCTTTCTATTTTAGAGGTTTATATTTTACTAATTTTAAACACTACTGTATAATATAAAAAAAATCTCCAGTTAAATAACTTCACCTTAACAAAAACACTCAGGAGGGACTTAAATGATTCTTTGTTGCTAAATACATCGCTTAAGTTCTCGAAAATGTTCCGAAATATTTTAATAATAAATATACTTGAGATGGCCGGCTGCTATTTCATAGACATCCATGGTCTAGAATCTAATGGATGGCTTATAATATTAAATTATTTATTCGTTAAACAAGGGGGCTTAAATGATCAGTTTTATATGATCCATGGACACACAGCTCCAAATCGTGCTATAAACAGACAGTATAAGCTGACCTCGCATTTTATAGGCTTTTCCTCCAATGAGAGGTTTGCTTATATTGGCTATGTATAGCAAGATGTGTGATCATGTATCACAATTATTATTTTGACAATCACTGATCATTTTAACCCCTCTGTTCAGAGACGAGAATAAAATAATTTCTACAAGAAATAAAAATACTTAGTGAAGATTTTCTGGTAATTTAATAAATTCGGATTTTCATGATAATTCTGTAACGTTAAAAATAATGAAATGAAATGAAAAATCGTTTATTTGTCACATTATAATTATATTCATAATTATTCATTATAGTTGTTTTATACAAGTGTAAAACTTGTTTGAAGATTCTGTTTGGAACTAAATAAAAAAATATAAGGTAAAAAAAATCTCAACACAAATTGTATTAAACTGGCACTAAACCCTCCTTGCTGGGATTACTTTATGCATCTCAAATTAAAACCTTAAAAAAATTACCGAGGTGAAAATTTATTAAGCCAGACTACACTCACCACAAAGGATATAAAACCGGGTGAGGTTGTAATGAAATTCAACATTGTGTACCCAAAAGAAGAATATGAGACGTGAATAATATATAAAGTTTTTGATTAAAACTAAAATAGGCTATATTATTTTATAGACTTTGCTAAATAAATTGGGCTAATTTTGACACTAATTTCATACTGGTTTCTAACTACTGCTTCGTACCTAGAATGATTTGCGAGGCCAATAAAATTAAAAAGCACCCAAATTTCAATAGAGAAGATGGCCGAGTCTTACCATCTGCTTGGAACCCCATCATAGATTCCATTAAATCTAAATCCAAGCACAATACTGCGAGACCGAAGGATGCGGCGAGCTCGTTCTGCGTGACCGGATCGAATAATAATTAACAAAATTGTAGGGTAGCTGTTAGTAATTTTGACATTAGGACGACCAACACCTTAGTCTTCTGCTGTAAAGGATCCGAAACTCGGGAATTAAATAATATTTATACAATGTGATGAAATTCGTAAAAAGTAGTTTTATTTCAATGACTAATTTCATGTTATTTCTTAATAAATACAAATATGATTATTTTTTTAATAAATATTATTATAGAGATAGGGCTCTTTTTGTCTTGTGGAGATTGATCTTTTGTATTATTTTTAAAAACTGATAATAATATGAGCTATATAGGTACTGGCCAGAGAACTAAAGTTACCGACATATGTAGCTCAAAGGATAAGCATTGAGCAGGCTGCAGCTATTTAAGAAAATATAATAAAACTAAAGAGTAAGTTTGTTTGAACGAGCTGATCTCTGAAACTAGCAGTCGGATTTGAAAAAATGTTTTTGCATTTTGAGAAAGCTTTTCGACTATTTAATATCACGCTACAATCCATAGGAGCGGGGCAAAGCGAGTGAAACCGTGTAGCACAGATAGTACAAAATAATGTCGGAGATACGCTGTCGATATGGCTCACATTTCACAGCTTTGTTGTGGCTTCAGTAGATGTATTGTGAACATGATGTATATGATACGATGGGATTCTATTTCCTATAATTCCCACTATAGAAATAAACTGAGAGCGAATTCCTATGAGTGTGAACTCTAGACGTTAATCATAATTCAACACGTTAGCCATTCGAGGATTAGAAATGGAAACACGCGGGTACTTACAATTTCAGCGTGCCCGCCATATTAAATTAATCATTTTTGTAACGTTGTGACTTTTCACAGAACGTGACTGTTTTTTATTCATGTACCTACCTATATATTTCACAAGAACTATTATAGTGTAATATGTATTTTTGAATACGGTTCACGTTTATAGACTGATCTGGATTGAATACCTAAGTAATTTTAATAGGTTCCACTAATTTAGCATGTTGTCTTTTTAGGAGTTAGCTATAAATCTTTATTGCAACTAGTGAGTTGAAAACGTAATATACTTTACTTTAGTGCTAAAAACGTACCCAATAAAAGATAATAAAGAAAACCCAATAAAGAGAAAGCGATGACAGTAAAAAGTAAATAACAGAGCTTCTATGTAATTCAAGTCTGAAATTAAAATAAAATGCTTCTTGCCATTAATTTTTATAATGACAGTCAGCCCCACTTGCTCGGACGAAATGTTTTCCTTACAATCTTGTGTAAATAATAAAGCAATGTTTGAGAATCATAATTAATAATCTAGTTAGCTTATTAAAAAAGCGAACGAGTACCCAGCACATGCTGAATTTAAGTACAGCTATCAAAGACAAAAGCTACATCCAAACTAATATTATAAATAGGAAAGATTTGATTGTTTGTTTGCATTAAATAGGCACTGAAACTACTGGACCGATTTGAAAAATTCTTTCACCATGTAAAGCTACATTATTCCTGGGTTACATAGATAAACGTATAGTCTACGCGTGCAAAGCTGCGAGCGGAAAGCTAGTTTTATTCATAACTGGTCCGTTCCGTCTCCGCTCATTGTAAGCTCCCGTATGTTTCTAACTGCCCGGCTCACCCTGGGGAGTGTTACATTTAACTGAACTTTGACGGGCTCGCAAAAAGAACTGCTGCATAGGGAAAACGCCAAAGCTTTGTTTTTGGAAACCTGTGTACTTTTGTAGGGAAAAAGGTTTACCTATAGAAACAGGTTAGGGTTTATTTGTGTAAAAATCTCGATAACGATGAATTTATTACGAAGGTTACTAAGAATTGTCTTTACATAGTGATTTTTAATTGACTGTTAATCTTTCAGGAGGTGAAAGCACTCCTGATTATAAACAACTTGTACAATAAGACAAACTCTGATATATCGAAGAAAATCAGTTGTTTCATACAATTTCAATGGGTAAATAATGCACCTTTGTATGGGACTTAGTGAATATGCCACTGATACGTAAGAACCGATTACCCGTGACCATGGATGCGGTAAAGGATCTGAAACTTCGTAAATTATATAATATCAACAAAACGAGATAAAATCCGTAATAAGTAGTTTTATTTTAAAAAAATACTATATACCTACTGCCACACCTGTCTCCCATGGGGGTAGGCAGAGACTATAGATTTCCACTTGCTGCGATCCTGGCGCACTACTTTCGCTTCATCTAAGCACGACCGTCGGTTAAGGATGCTCGAAACCTGGCCTTACAAAAACATAATAGTTACAAGTAAAGTTGGGAGACAACAAGATTATAAAATATCATCAAATACTTATTTTGATACTCAGTGTCTTGACATTTTCAATTGTTCTGTAATTTAGTTTCAAAATTAATAAGTGCTTATATTTTCAATCTTAGTCTTATAGAACGAGTACATTGCCTCTACTTTACAGACGGTCTCTCGAGACATGAGTCACATATTACTTTTCTCTGTAACTCTGTCTCGCTTATATGCTCAAACCAAATCCCTCTAGTGTTTTCTAAAAAAATAAAGGACTTGAGTTAAGGGTTTTGGGAAATCTTAGTCCTTGAAACGTCCACCTTCTTATAAAATGTTGTTAACATTTTTTACATATTTATATACCTACCTACTTTGATTTATATTAGCAGTTGTCGTGGCTTCGCTCCTGTGGACGAATCATCATCATCATCAGCCTATACTAGTCCACTGCTGGACTTAGGCCTCCCCTAGTGCGCGCCATTTCACCCTGTCCTCCGCTTTTCGCATCCAGCTTCTGCCAGCAACCTTTCGCAAATCATCACTCCATCTTGCCGCTGGGCGTCCTACACTACGTTTGCCGAGTCGCGGTCTCCACTCGAGAACACGTCTACCCCAACTGTTGTCGGTTCTTCTACAGATATGGCCAGCCCATTGCCACTTCATCAGTCATCAGTCACTGTGGACGAATAGAAAGGATTTAATTAGTAACCAACAGTGATATCTGGATTCAATGGATCTGAATAGAATACAGAGGTCAAACTCTATCTCAGGATCATTCAACTAATTGAGATAAGATGTGCTGTAGTTTTTAAATTTAGCATACCATCACGCCTGTTGTCCTGGAAGGGTTAGGCAGAGGTGTACTAAATCATTATGTACACCGACATTTTGCCGGTATTCTTCTTTTTTTTCTTGTTATTTTTTAAAAAAGCTTACTAGCAATGTGGGTCGCATATTACTAGTATTCATATTAGCCCCTCGTACTAAGCTAAATGCTTGTGAGTGAGTGCGTTCGCTTCGGTATTGCATTGGGTGGGTTTCGAACCGGCAACCACATGATCCCAAGTCCGATGCCTAACCATTACGATAACGCCGCTCCAATTAATTCAATTATATTTCGAACATATTTGACCTCTGTTTTCTTTTATAAGTGCTATGTTTGTGTTTTCAATATCCATGTACTATGATGACAAATAAACTTTTATTTATTATTATTCTTATTACTTAAGTACCTACCAGAATAACCCTTCTAATGTAACATACTTACACAGAAAATAATTTTATACAACAATCCTCTTTTAATTAAGTCGTAGAGCCTATGAGCCTATCAGTCAACGAAATATGTCACGCGGTTTACCACCGGAAATTACCCAATTATGCCGTGGCGGGGTTAAAATGAATGTCATGTGTTTCTGATAAAATTAATATGGGTTTCTATTCTCATACCTGTCATACTTTACGTTCTTCTACCTGTCATAGTCAAATGTTTTATTTATTTCAATTCGACCAATATTACAGACACTTTGAAATAGTCAAAAACTAGGTGCGCGGTTTTAGATTGTGCTTTTTACAGAAACTATATAGATACTCCTTGGAATAAAAATATTAGGTACATTTTTATTTTTATTGTTGAGTGATATTTTTATTACAGTTTGTTCGAAATAACTAAGCTTGCCTGAAATTTACCGCAAATGGTTTAGCATTGGTAAATTTTAATAGAAAAAATCGGTGTAAGGACAATTAGGGACATCATTACATTATTTTATTAACTAATTTCGACACTTATGTATAAAAACATTTAACCAGCGCGGTAGTTTGGAATACGAGAGTTATTTCAAAAAAACTGCATTACTCTCCACATGATACCCTCCCAAGTCGTGAGTGTATTTTAAAACACAAATTTGCACACACAAGAATACCCAGAAATATATTTATTATATTTTCGTGCGGTGATCGAACCGCCACCCGTGATGCAGAAGCCGAACACTGAACCGTTGAGCTGAATTAAAATTATTCATCATCATCATCATCACTCATTTGCCGCGACTCGGCAAACGTAGTGTAGATCGCCGTCCGGCAAGATGGAGTGATGATTTGCGAAAGGTTGCTGGCAAAAGCTGGATGCGAGAAGCGGAGGACAGGGTGAAATGGCACACACTAGGGGAGACCTATGTCCAGCAGGTGGACTAGTATAGTCTGATGATGAAATTATTAATATGCAATCTAAAATAAAACTACTTTTTACGGATTTTATCGCGTTATATTGATATTTTTAAATTCCCGACGTTTCGGATCCTTTACTGCATCCATGGTCACGGGTGGACTGAGGTGTTGGTCGTCCTAATGTCAAAATTATCAACAGCTACCCTACATTTTGTTGATTATTATTTATGCCGGTCACGCAGAATGAGCTCGCCGTATCCTTAGGTCTCGCCGTCTTGTGCTTGGATTTAAGGGAATCTATGATGGGTTTCTAAGCAGATGGTAAGAAAGAAGATGTTAGAAACCAGTAGGTATGCAATCTAAATTCAAAATTAATAACACTAACAGTTCCAAATTTAAAATGTAAAATAATTTTACTACTTTCAGAAAGTAACTAAATAAATTAATATAAAAGCAATTATACTTTATCACGAAAAATTTTAATTGTTAAATAATAATGAGATCGTTAGAAATTTATCAAGTTTTCGCAGTGAAACTAGAAACAATTGCGTTACAAAAATAATAAGAAATACTTTAATTGGGTGATGTAATATAAAGTTATTTCACCATCGCGCCTCTATTCCCCGAAGGGTTAGGCAGAGGTATACTAATGTACACCCACGCTTTGCTAGTATGTCTAGGTACCAAGGCGAGCCTATTGCTATTAACCAGGCACAAATCCAGATTCCGAGCTGGTACAGAGAATTTCAACTGGAATCGAACCCAGGCCCTCTAGCGTATCAGTCACACTTCGGGCTATAGTCCACCATATCATACCATACTGCGGGTTGGCAAACTTCATATGCCGTCAAAAAAAAACTCTTATTCATGCAGGTTTCTCCACGATGTTTTCCTTCACCGTTTAAGCGCGTGATAATTCTTAATACACAAATGACTTCAAAAACACAGAGGCCTTAGATTTGAATTCGAGACCTTTGACTTGGCGGTCCAATGGCCATATCTCAAGGCTATCACTACAATATATATGTTATGTATAATATAGGTAATTATCTACCATTAGTAGACGTTATTAAAGTTGAATTTCGAAGATCAGGCTTATGATGAACTCTTCTAGAAGCAGTTCAACGACTACCAAAATATCTTACATCGATATCTCAATAATATATTATGAGTGCTTACAGAACGGGCAGTGCTCCCAGGATATTAATTCACGTAACTATTTGAAGGCACGTTCACGAGTTATGGTCTGAGTATAAAGATCATAAATTTCGTTCAACTACACAAATCATTTTTCATAAATTGTTATGACACATATATAATTCCTTTTATACTCTGTTAATAGGGAAGATGACTGGTGTCAATTTTATTGAAGATAAAATTAAAAATATGTGACATAAGTATACTGAAAAAATATTTACATCGACTAATAAAGTTCTAAGATAAATATAATAATATTTCTAAGATAAGTTTTTTGGGAATTGAAAAGGGATGCTCCATGGACCATAAAAATATTAGTAAGATGGCCTATAGTATTATGTGATACCAGAATAATCATCATCAACCCATTACATTGTCCCACTGCTGGGCACGGGTCTCCTCTCAGAATGTGAGGGATTAGGCTATAATCCACCACGCTAGCCTACTACGGGTTGGCAGACTTCACACACCGTCAAGAAAATCTATCAGGCATGCATGTTTCCTCACGATGTTTTCCTATACGCACATGACTTCGAAAAGACAGAGGTGCGTGCCTCTTGGATTCAAAGTCGAGGGCTTTGACTTGGCAGTCCAATGGTCATATCACAAGGCTATCACTGCACTAGAATAATGAAATCCAATAATTCGCCTCATTTTTGTAGTAGTCGTAAGCGCAATTGTTATACTAGTGGTTCTATGTTCGGTTCTTCGGCCAAGAAAAGTGTTATTGGGTTTTTCTATAAAATTCTCAGTAGCACCTCGGAGATTGTATTTGTGCCCGATTAATGGCAATAGACTTAGCATTATGAATATATGAGACCTAAAATAACGGCGAACTGTGGTTACATTGATGATATGACTCCTTTTTTTAAAAAAAAGCTTACTAACATTGTGGGTCGCATATTGCTAGTAATCTTGTTAACTTCGTACTAAGCTAAATGCTTGTATTACGAGTAGGTTCACGTCGGTAGTGCAATGAGTGGCTTTCAAACCGACAACCACATGATCGCAAGTCCGATACCCTAGCCATTAGGCTACTAACTGATTATGTGACAATACAACAATAATTACAATGTTGAAATTAAACATGAGTTATAATTTGAACACTAAAAATTGAACACTTTTAAGAACAAGAAATATCTTTCTGCATCACTGTGTATATGCTTTATCGCTTTAAACACCACAATATCATATAATACAAAATGCAGACCGAAGTCCCAAGGGTAACTACTAATGATGCAAACTAGTGTTGTTACTCAGAGCGCAGTTAAATTTAACTGCCGACTTTAACTGTGCACTTTATTAGCCGTTAACCGCTAACATTCGCCTTGCTTACTTTTAGTTTTTATTGTTATTAGTTGATTAAAGTACACTTAAAATCGTGAAAATATGTTCGAATATTATTTTCTGAAGTTTAAAGTCGTTAAAACAGAGATTACCTATATAGCTTCCTGGTGTAAGAGTTTTGTTTAGTCAGATCAGAAACGGCTATTTATAGGTATAGTAGTAGTAGTGCCTGCTGGCATTCTACATGCCAGCATGAAGCGTCGGCAGCCTAATGGCTAGGGCGTCGGACTTGCGATCATATGGTTGCCGGTTCGAACCCCACCCATTGCACTACCGACGTGAACCCACTCGTAACAAGCATTTACCTTAGCACGAGGGGTTAACAAGAATACTAGCAATGCCTACAACATCGCTAGTAAGCTTTTTATAAAAAAAAAAAATTAGATCGGCATGACCGGGGAATTACTACCCTCCCACAGAATATCGATGTCAAGTAGCAGTATGCATACTGTTGCGTTTCGTACGGTGAGTGTGGAGCGCCGCAGACCCAATACCTCCCTTCCCTTCCTTCTCCTTTTCTCCTTTCCATCACTTTTACCTTTCATAAGCTCGGTAACGCATCTTTAAAATCTCCTTTGGTATTGCAAATGTCCATGGGCGGCTATTACTACTTACTATCAGGTAGCTTGCCTGCTCGTGTGCCAAGTAATTTGATTAAATAATCTGTTTAGATCTAAAACCCTAACAACTAACCTAATACAGCCTGCACTAAAACAAAAAACCAAAATCAATCAACACAAAAAAATTACAAAGGTATTTTGGTCGTGGTAGGGCCACGCTGTTCGCAGCATGAATGGGCCGGCTTGACCGGGGAAATACTACACTCTCGCAGAAGACCGACGTCCGAGTAGTAGCGTTTCGCTACTGTGCTTCGTTCGGTGCGCGAGATGGCCGGAGGCCCAATTCCTCTCTCAATTTCCTCCTTTTTCCTAAATAGGCTCGGCAACGCATCTTCAACACCTTCTCACCATCAGGTAGCTCACCTGCTCGTTTGCCGAGACATCCCGTAAAAATCAAATCGAGGATCATTTTTTAAAGTAGGTTAAAAATCAACATAATCGTTAGTTCCCGATCACAGCTCTATTAATGCCTGAATCTGACGTAATAACAACACAAAGCTACTATCACCGGCATGCCCAATGAATGGCCTCAGTTGGGCTTTAACCGAATCACTAGTGCACTGCGCGCCTCACATTTCAGCCGTATGAAACATGCGTTTCAGGTATCCCTGAAAACATTTCAGGTTGAATGGAGTTACGTGGCGCGTGATAATGTTAGAGGCTTAGGCGCGTTTCAGTAAATGATTTTCAGAATGTAGAGCATGTTGTTGTGAGTGAGAAAACCACAAATTGTCTTCAGAGCTACTTGATAATAGTTCTTGTGGAAAAAAAATTAAAGAGGCAATTCAATCATCATCAACCCTAAGTCTTTCCTAATTATATTTTGGTTGACTACTCAGCCTACTCTCTATAGGATGGGACTTAAAAAGTTACACTGGCGAACAATTGGTGTACGTTAGTACACCTATTGTTCCAGTAAAATAACCAATCAGTTAATAAAATGCCTGCTTGATTGGTTTAATAGTCTTAAGCGCTACGCTACAGGATCGTCGAACAAAGTGTTAGTTATTCTATTAAATCTTCAGTGGCAGCTCGGAATTTGGTTATGTGCTCAGTGAATGGAAATAGGCTCACTCCCTATCACAACCTAATCACGTAAGGCCCAATCTACGTAAGCACATCCTTTCTTAACCCCTCTGGTAATCAATAATATTCATAATAGTCAATAAAATTGTAATCTAAGTTATTTTAGTGTAGTAGCTACCGCGACTCCCACCCGCCATGTCGAAATTTGCCTTCACATTTTTAATTACGTCTTTGAGGCGACTTTAGCGGTCATAGCGTCTGGTGTACTTAACCAGAAGACGCAGGTTTGAATCCTGTCCGCGGTCGTATTTTTCCTTCTCTAAAATAACTTAATAATCTTTGCATGGAAAATGCCTAAAAAATACAAAAAGAAAATTGTAATCGTTAAAATAGTCCATAATAAGTACTAATACATATCCAAATATAATTCCATTAAAATATATTTTAATTTGTAAGTATATTTCCAAAGAATTAAAACATTTTAAAGAAAAAGTAGTTAATCGTATTGAATTATTGTTTGCGGTACTGAGTTTGCCTGGCAAGGAGATTTTATATTATGCCCGTTGACGCAATGCTTAATAATTCTGCTGCTAACAATAAATTGAACATAACATACAACATACGCATGTTATGCTGGGATTGATTGAATCAACGTCACGTGGTGCAGCTGATCACTGAACCGCTTTTTATACTGGAACAATATTAAATGTAATCGCAGACAAAAAAGTGCGTATACATACTGCTACTATCACTACTTATATAATGGCCATGTCCCAACATTACATCATAGCATCGACGGAAACATTGTATGTTCATTGGCGTTATCTATAACTTGTGCGTGCTACTAAACTATGGACAGGGTTGCGTAAGCATAAAACTAATCTCTTGAGGTTGGTTTATGTTAAGAGGATAGTATCCGCTCCGCGCTCCATACAAACGTAGTTTGGTCTTATCTTGAATATTAACAAATGAAAGTCTTTGAAATTTTGCAGTAACAATCTTATCATTAAAATACGTGTTCCTGTAGTATACAATTTCATTTCAATATACGGTTAAATAGTTACACGAGCTCAAAGATTGGCAATTTTCGTTGAAAAACGGCCCAACTTTATGCTAGTATTTCTCGACAATGTATCAATACAGAAACATTCTGATTCGAAAGAAACCCAGATAATATAGTGAATATATTTTTACAAGATTTTTTTTTACGTATTAACAATATTATAGGAGTAATCTCCAAAATTCGGAACATAAGAAATACGCGTGAAAATGTTGCAAATGTATTGTTGTTTCTCCTCTCGGGCACGCGTTCGCATCGCAAGGGATAGAGACAGCGACAACTGTGCAACATTGTTGCGTTCGCGAAGGACACTCCTCTTAAATAATTATTAGATTCCATGTACAATAAAAGCGGCGGTAGGCCGATAGCCAAATGGCTAGGGCATCGGACTTGCGATCATGTGTTAGCCGATACGATACCCACCCATTGTACCTATTACCAACGTAAAACCACTCGTAATACAAGCATTTTTCTTAGTAAGCGGGGTTAACAAGAATAGTAGTAATGTGCGACCCACATTGGTAGTAAGATAAAAAAAGAACGATCTTATTGGCCTTATATTTGAATGGAGAACTGTTAAATAAAATACAGTTCTTATTATTCATTGCTACGACTATTATTTATTGACTGCCGTGTAGTCTAGTGGTCCTAAGCACGTCTGCTACGCTAGAGGTCCTAGGTACGATCCCCAGGTCGAGCAAAGTGTTATTAGGTTGGGGTTAAAGAATTTATTTTCTCAATAAGAAATTACAAAGATTTCACTTACTTGAGAACATTTTTAAACAATACTTAAAATGTTAAAACTTTGACTTACAAACTAGTACAAACTAATACTTTCCTTTGTAACAATAAGATTATAAGGTTAAAGCAAACAAAATTTCGTTTCATAAGCTAATAAGATTCAGAAGCACAAACTAGAAAATAAATAATTACAAATTAAAATAAGTGAATAATTATTTTAGTCTACCCGCAAAAGAAGTAAGCGTAGGTCGCTCATTAAACAAGGAATGCGAGCCCGATGCCACACCAAAAACAGTATGCAGTAGTGTAAGTCTATTTTACTGCAGCAATGTTTAGTCATTTTTTTAATTTACTTTTGAAAATACCAAACGAACTCGCATTTTTCACCTCTTTAGGTCTATAAAATTCTCAGTAGCAGCTCGGAGTCTGGATTTGTGCCCGGTTAATGGAAATAGGCTCGCCCACTATTAGATGGGACTTAAACATACAGGCAAAACGTGGGTAGGTATAACACGGTGTGGGTGTAGTAAGGTGTAGGTAGTCCCTTTGGGGACTACAGGCGTGATGGTTATGACTATTCATTACTTTTTTATTATTTCATCACAATCGTCTTGTTATATGGGTCCATCGCCATATCATATCATATGGGTCACCCCAAATAGAGTTATAATACGATTATTATATCAGCTTAAGGACGCCTTATAGTGGATCTTTAGATTTTTCCTCTATAGATTTCCACAAGTCCCTGAAATGTTTGGAATTGGCATAATCTTTCAATGTGTCACGTGATGAAGTTAAGTCAAATCCATACATTTCGAATATCTATACATATAAAATCCTTTGTCCTGAATGACCGACTGACTGACTGACGGAACAACGCACAGCCCAAACCGCTTATCATAGAGACCTGAAACTTGGAGGGTGTGTTCTTTGTATGACGTAGGCATCCGATACGGAAGGATTTTCAAAAATTCTATCCCTAAGGGGGTGAAAAAGGGGGGCAAAGTTTATATGGGACAACGTGATTCCTTGGTCCAATCTGCTTCAACTTTTGCATAAACGTTCTTTAACAGAATTGATGGAAGACGTGTTTCATATTATATTGAAATTCATGCCCTAACAGACTTAAAAAACGGGGATAGTTATTTTGGGCGTGGTTTGCTTCGAATTTGATATCAATACTCCTTAGTGTTTTTGATTTAAATTACTTTTTATTTTGACACATGTCATGTTTGAAAACTCAATCTGATTTTACTCAAGAAACGTTGGTTGATAAACATATAAAATGCTTTCTATGGCACACAAAAGTGGAATTGAGAGGCAGACCATAGAACCCTTCTTAGAGGCAGCAATTGAGTGATGGGTGGAGTTACTGTGTTTCTGGCAGGGGTATTCCGTCAGATTCTGTTGTACCTAGAGGAACCCGAGCATACGAAGTCATCATCCATCGTAATCGTAATGATTATATTTAAAAAGAAATACGAGAGAGATGCGTCTGCTGGAGAGTTTTCTGGGCTATTACTTAAAATAAGAAATGGAGATTATAAAATTTGAATATGTATACCACCTCTCCTGAATACAGTAGTGACAGGTGACTATGATAGATGAATAGATCTTAGAGTCCTGATTTTTTTAATATACATACGAAGTCTATAGATTGGATGTGCAAACGTGCAATACTGACTCCGAAAAACAACATTTCAGCTGCTATTAATTAGGTACATACCTACTTACCTACCTACTTTCTTAAACCGTTGGAGGGCTCAGAAATTGGATTCGGTGCTACAAGCGGTCGAAACAATTTACTATCCTGTAGAGTTCCTTAACAGTGTTAACCCTCCTTGGGACACTTGTAATTCTGCTGCGTCTCCTTATACCATTTAAGCTATGTAACGGAACTAGACTGAGAGTATCAGCAGTGCACATGCAAAGTATTAAAAAGGTCACTGTGATTACTGGATGTGTTTGAGGGGATTCAGTTTTCATACCTCGAATACCTTTGCTACCCTCCAACTATGTTTTTAAGAACAAAATATACGTTTCCCCCTTAAGATCTTAGCTTTGCAATTACTATAAATAAATTTCAGGGTCAGTCATTAAGGGTGGCAGGCATAGATTTAAGAAGAAAGAAAGAGAAGAAATTCTACCTTGCCTGTTACTGAATCAGTATGGTCATTTTGATACCAGACAGAAAAGCCATAAATGTGGTATACAAAGAAGAGCAATTTTAATTCTTGAGAGCAAAGTGGTCTTCCACTATTTATACCACTTCATGAAAATCGACCCTACGAGGCCTCCAGAATGATAGACCATCGCAATAGCTAAAAGGACATGAATGAATTAATAAGAAATTTACATGTTATTTTTATATATCAATAAAATAAATTATAGTGGAACAAATTTTTGGTCTCAATTTTAGATAATTTGTAATATCCCGGTATCCTGTATATGTTTCCGTATAGAAAAAAATAAACAGTCAAAATTGTGTTGTCCACGCGAGCGAAGCTGCGGGCGGAAAGCTAGTCAATATATATAATAAATATAATATCATTGAAAATGTGACATTGTCTAGGTTCTCAGGGTTATTATGACGCTCGCGTTGGCATTGACGCTTAGCTACGTGACCACATTTAGGTACATTAGTGTGGTAACGTGATCACGTGGTCAGGTGTAATATTTAGTTTTATTTCTGACTCATCGGCCTTTGGTCCAAGTGTCTTGCGTCGTTCATCACCATCATCAACCATTGACCCACTGCTGGGCACGGGTCTTCTCTCAGAACGAAAGGGAATTGGCTATGTTCCACCACGCTAGCCTACTGCGGGTTGGCAGACTTCACACGCCGCCAAGAAAATCTATCCGATGTGCAGGTTTCCTCTCTATGTTTTCCTTCACCGTTTAAGCGCGTGATAATTAATTATTAATTGACCCACATAACTCCGAAAAGTCAGAGGCGCACCTCTGACTTTTGCGCCTTGGATTCGAACTCAAGACCTATCACTACACTCGTGCGTCGTTATTTGTACGAAAATATGTTCAAAAAAAAATTTCTTTCTTTCTTACTTCCAACGACTAGCAGCAAAATAGGGTAGGTAGTCTATATCCTTGGACGTCGTCCTACATTCATTCATTCTAAATTTCTGTGTACATCGCAAAAGACTGTTTGAGACAAAGGGTAGGCACTTCCAAGATCCAGTCCAGTCCATAATACCAAAAATCATCGTTTGCCGAGTTATTCCACAAAAAAAGGCAATAATTTTATATATTTTTTTTCAAAGTACCTAGTTAAAAGTTTAGTTTTTAGTTAAAATGTGGTAAATTCGGTTTGTTGCACCTCATGCCAACCACTTAAAGTTCAAAGTGGATAAAGAGTGTTAAAAATGTGTACAAATAATAACTTTCTACAAATTAACCATCTTGGCGTCTTTAAAGTTCAAGTTCAAGTTCAAATGTTTTTATTTCAAATAAGCCTTTACAAGCATTTATGAAACGTTATGACTCTAGTTGCACGGTTCCAAAAAGTTGATCCTATGGAGAAGAATCCGGCAAGAAACTCCATGGACACTCTTTTAAAATAAGAGGTATAACATTTTTAACTGGTACATTATGGCAATATGAGGATGTGAGAACATTGAAGGTTAATGTCTGAAGTAGCTTTAAGTCAATATTAAAATCAAAAGGTTCCCAGCAACTGAGAACTTAATTTCATCCTAAAAATAAGAAGTTATGTGGAAGAATCCACATCATCAAACAAATAAACTATAAATTGTATCTAATCAGACATGAACGGCTAGAATGCACTCACATTTACAGTCCATTTTTATAAGTTGTGGTAAACAATACTAACCATATGAAGACATCCCGAGATATGAATAATGAATATATTCTGGTAAAACATGCCATTGAATTATATTAATTTGAACCAGTATGTAAATGAAGACAAAAAATAAAAATAAATTGTGAGTATAATAGCCTCAATCAATCAGTAAATCAATAAATGTAACCTCAGGTTGCCAGGGAGGCCACAGGTGCGTCCGTATTTTGACACCACACGTTACTATCGTCAACGTAGTCCTTTATTTTATAATATGCTTTCTCAAGAAGAACCGATTTAACGTAATTTTTAAATTTCTTGCCAGTGAGATCAGTAATAGATTTCGGGAGTTTATTGTAAAAACGCACACAATTTCCTAAAAATGATTTATTTGTTTTAGTTAATCTAAATTTAGGAACCACTATTTTATGTTTACCTCTAGTATTATGGTTGTGATAGTCGCTATTTATGCTGAACATATGCAAGTTTTTGCGGATATACATGATGTTTTGAAGTATATAGAGTGACGGCAGAGTTAGTATATTGACGTTCTTGAAGACTTCTCTAAGGGAATCGCGAGGGCCCATATTGTAGATTGCGCGGATGGCCCTTTTCTGCAAGATAAAAATTGAATCTACGTCAGCAGCTGATCCCCACAGCAGAATACCATATGACATAATGCTGTGAAAGTAAGCAAAGTGTACAAGTCTAGCCGTAGCTACGTCAGTGATCTGCCTAATTTTCCTCACTGCATATGCTGCGGAACTTAATCTGCGAAAAAATCTAAAAATGTTGATCATCACTAATTACAATGTCTTACTAAAGTCGTGTTAATTACACCATGTAGGTATAACTCAGTAACGGCTGCTCAGATATCTGTGATCTTTGATTTGTTGGATTTGTCTTCGTCCGGAGTAATAGAATAACTTAAAAGAGTTTAGAAAACGTTCATGGGACAAATTCGTGTTTTCATAAAATTTGCGGATGCAGCACTATCTGTGGTGACATGACAGAAATTAAAAACACCGGCCAAGTGCGAGTCGGACTCGTGCACGGAAGGTTCCGTACCATTACGATTTATGACGTATTATAAAAAAACTACTGACTAGATCTCGTTCAAACCAATTTCCGGTGGAAGTTTACATGGTAATGTACATCATATTTTTTTTTTAGTTTTATCATTCTCTTATTTTAGAAGTTACTGGGGGGAAACACATATTTTACCACTTTGGAAGTGTCTCTCGTGCAAACTATTCAGTTAGAAAAAAAAAACTTGAAATATCATTTTTGAAGACCTATCCATAGATACCCCAAACGTTTGGGTTTGTCGAAAAAAAATTTTTTGGGTTTCAGTTCTGAATATGGGGAACCCCCAAAATTTATTGTTTTTTTTTGTCTATTTTTGTGTGAAAATGTTAATGCGGTTCACAGAATACATCTACTTACCAAGTTTCAACAACATAGCTCTTATAGTTTCGGAAAAAAGTGACTGTGACATACGTACGGACAGACAGACAGACTGTCTGACAGACATGACAAATCTTCGTTCCGTTTTTTGCCATTTGGCTACGGAACCCTAAAAATCCACACATACTTACTGACCAGGTCAATATAAACGTAAAAAGGTAGGTTTTACACTGTCGTATAAATTTCTCCCTTTCTCCCCTTCACGGAGCTGGGAGCCGGAACCAAAACACAACTAAAGTACTGAGTCAACATAAACATAAAAAACAAAGGTCGTTATCAGAGCGGATAAACAACCCTCTGGAATATTCGAATGCCAATTCAATGCTCCAAACAATAGATTAAGTCACAATTATTGTGGTTATTGGTGGAAAGGTTGGACCATCCTACCATATAAATATCTCTTGACGGAGCTGGAAGGCGGGACGAACACATAACTTTAGTGCCAAGTCATCATAAGCATAAAAATAACGAACCCACCTATTACAAAGGTCGTGATCAGACCGGATAAACAAAACCCCCGGGATTACACGGACGCCAATTTAACGCTTCAACAATGAAGTCGCAATTATGATTGTTGGTGAAAAATTACCACACTGCAGAGGCGCGGGCGTGATCGAAAGCATAGATGAACTTATCACAAATAAATATTTATATAATTATACCGGTTTAAGCAATCACACAGGAAATATGTTAACATAAAAAAACCTGACCTTGTCCGGCCCTAAACCAAATAAAAAAATAGGTACTTATGTACAGTCGACCACAAAATTGCTGTAACACTTTTGACAAAAACTTCCATCCTGTCACTAGGACTCATTATTAATGTTCTACACTAACATCAGGCATTGATGACATCGTTATCTGTCACTTGGTCTTGTAAGCAAAAATAGACCTTATTGTTTTGTGATAATTATGCGAACGATATTCACTCTAAGGGCGCTAAAGCAATTTTATGGTCGATTATACATGCAGTGAGCGTCACACCGAAAGAATTCATATAAGGTTTGTTGTTTTTAAACTGTATAACTCGACAACAACACTCATACGCCTGCCTACGTGTTAACAATTTTGTAAAAAAAGTTACTTAAATGAACATTTTACTAAAATATAAAATATGGCAGGTAAAAATTTAGAAATTTTAGTGTTGGGTGCTACAGGGTTCACTGGAAAATGTGCAGTGAAATATCTTGCGAATATCACGAAGGATGAATATTGTGATGTTACTTGGGGAATATCTGGTCGTTCTCAAAAAAAAATACAGGAGTTGCTAAAGGAACTCGATAACTCAGGTAAGTTTTATCAATATTTAAAACCTATTCTAGTCTACACTAGCTTCTAGCTTCCCCTTGAATTACTCTATCTAATGGTGAAAACAGCATGAAAATCGGTGCAGTAATTTTTGAGATTATCGCGAACAGACAGACAGACAGATACGGCGGAGGACTTTGTTTTATAATATGTAGTGATATACAGGGTGTTTGGTGCATCGTTTGCCAAATGGAAATGGCCGATAGAAGAGGTCCTTAGCTATCTCTTCAGGCCCAATAACTCATTCCTTGTCACACCAGTTTTTAGATAACAGCTTTTGAAAAATTATTTGGAAAAATTCCAGAACTCAGCATTAAACCTATAAATTAAAAAAATCTAATTAGTATAGCGTTTAAATTTCAGTTTAATTTTGATGTCTACTCTTGTATGGTTCTATGATATTCAAAATTACTTGCTAATATCACTTAGTTCCTTTTTAAATAAATAATAAATAAACAATCATTTTAATTCAGATAAATTGATCCATATTATATTGTTAGTACATTTTCTTATAAACTATATTAGTGATGATATTAAATAAATTAATTACAATTGAGTCTGGGTGCACTAATAATAAATTTATAATTACCCTCACACGGACACATGGAGTGAGATCCAGTGTTTCAAAATTGGACTATCTAGTTTGCCCGCCGGTGTCTTCAGAATACTGTTGTTGCTTGTTCGGATTCGGTGCATTAATGATGCTACTCTCTTCCTTAGTATGGCATGAAACCCATCAGTATGCGCAAGAGCAAACATGGTCGAAGCACTACAGTACCTTGGCAAACCCAACAGCATTCTGAACACATTATTGTATTGCACTCTGAGTGCACTGAGTGCCCTCTGGGAGTAGCTGACCCACAGGTTGCACGTATAAAGCGACTGACAATACGCTTTAAAAAGAGTCACTTTTACCTCACTGGTACAACGTGCAAACCTGCGAGCCAACATGTTCCCTCTGACAGCCAGTGCCCTCCGTTCCCTCTCAATGTCGACAATATCCGAGACCCAGTGACCCAGATACTTAAACTTTTAAAGCATCACAATTTTTTTAAAAAACTAAATATTCTATTAAAACTCAACTAAAAATTGCTGTAAAAAAATAACTAAAAGCGATTGGGATCTTCGAATTCTTTTTAAATATTCTCTAGTCTGTCCCCTTTCCAACGGTATGCCATAAACCAAAAAAAAAACTTTTGTTAACTTCACTAATTTGGTAAATGTGTAATCGAGGCACATCAGACTGATTTCCGATATTACGGTAAGTAGCACTAGTTTTCGCATAACATGCTTGAAGTAGGTAGATAGTGTTATCTGTCTCTTACACAGTCTCATATCTCTTTCTTCCATATGGTACAAACTATCCTGGAACATGAAAAAAAAAATAAGGAAGTAGTAGTACGTAGTAGTAGTGTCACTCTGGCATATCTGCATGCCAGATATGCCAGATACGCCTGTTGCGTTTGTCCGGTGAGTGTGAAGCAGTGCTGGGAAGGAGCAAAGGATACTCTTTTCCCCCCCTTTCCTTTAATAGGCTCGGCAACGCATCTGCAACTCCTTTCGTTGTGCAGATGTCCATGGGCAGTGAACATAACTTACCATCAGGCAACTTGCATGTTCGTTTGCCGAGTTATCCCAAAAAACATAATAAATAAAAAGAACAAACATATACATTCCGGTATTTTTTTTATATTTTGAAATATAAAAAGGTACTTTTTTATATTTAATATGTTTTTTTAATATTACCAACAATGTACGTTGCACATACTTGGTATCCTTGTTTACCCCTCGTGCTAAACAAAAATGCTTGTATTACAAATGGGTTAACGTCAATATTTTAATGGGTGGGTTTCGACCCGACAACCACATGATCACAAGTCCGACATAGGTATTATACCGCCTAATCGCTAGATTTCGGACTTTGACGGACTTTAACGGCACTGTGTGGAATAGGAGAGTTAGTTAGAGCCTCTGTTACTGCGTAGGGAGTGGTGCCAAATACTGAAACACAGGTTTTTAACTTAGTTCGGCAGTGGATGCTGTTATCCAAAAATAATGTCATTAAATCTATCCTATTAATGTATACAAACCATTGTATTTTTTTTTGGAAATAAAGTTATTAGTATTACTAGCTTTCCGACCGCGTCTTCGCCCGCGTTGACTATACGTTTCTTTTCATTTTACAGGATTATATTTAGCCTATGTCACTCATGAATAATGTAGCTTTCTATTGGTGAAAGATTTTACAAAATCTGTTCTGTAGATCCAGAGATAACCCCCTGCAACGCCACAAACTTACAAATTAACTTTACCTATTTATAATATTAGTATAGTTTATATCTGTGGTTTGACCAATATTCCACTAGGGGAGGAAGAAAGCCGATATGAGTAACAACTTATATGATTTTTTAATTATTTCAGGTTTAAACATAGAAAATGTTCCTATAATGGAATGCGACATTAACAACCAAGAATCTTTACATAAAGTGCTGCGTGCGACCAAGATTGTCATAAATTGTACCGGTCCTAACACAATATTGAGCCAGCCTATAGTCAAAGCCTGTATTGAAACTGGAACGCATTACCTCGACATATCAGCCGAAATATTTGTAAGTATTGTGTTTCATTTTTTGCTTAATCTGTCGACCGTTGTAGACACAATGCAAAATCTATTGTTTAGCCCTCATGAGGCAACTATATGCATCTGTAAATTAAGTATAATAGGCTAGTTGACATATTATATTTTTATCCCATAAAAAATTTGAACATAAATAGAGCCGAATAACAAAAACAAAATTAAAATCGATTCAAAAATAAGTAAGTTGTAAGCATTTTCACTTTATGCTAGACAGAGAGCACACTATATCGGTTTGTGTCGTCATGTCATCAGGGAAAAGGATCAAGAATCCTCTCTCAATCCCCACACCAAAAAGGAATCAGGTCCACTGCGAAGGTCTGCCTATCCTTCCCATCCAATGACTCCCAGTGACCTTCTCCAGGTCGTCTGTCGATCTCGTTTGAGGTCACCCCACACTGCGTTTTCCGGTCCGTGGTCTTCACTTAAGAACCTTCTACTTTCTATCTTATACATAACATACCATCACGCCTGCTTTCTGCGGAGAGTTGTGTTCACCCACTGTTCGCCAGTATGTTTAGGTCCCATATAATAGGGGGCGACCTGATTACCATTAACCGGACACAAATCCAGACTCCGAGGTGCTACAGAAAATTTTATGGAATATCTCAATAACACTTTGCTCGACCTGTGCATGGAACCACTAGACTAAGGAGGCAGTCATTCTATCTTATATTATTACAATAAAAAAACCTTTTTTTTCTTACAGCATATCCTAACGACATACCGGGATTACAGAAAGGCAGCTGAAGATGCAAGCGTATTAGTTATACCGGCGTGTGGCTTCGCAGTCATACCATGCGAAAGTGCTATGATATATTTAGAGAGACAGTTCGAAGGTAAGTACAACTAAACATCAAGCTATACAAAACCAAAGATATTAATTTTCCAGTGAAAGGAAAATTCGGCCTCAAGCAGGGTTTGAACCTGCGTCCCTCTGGTTAAGTACACCATTTCACCAACTAAGCTACCGAGACCACTGCCTGTGATGTCGAATTTCTCTTCCACATTCTACGTCTTGAGGCGACGTCAGCATCATCTATTGGAGACATTACTATGTCTTTCAACCAACACGACTGCCTTTACAGATAGTTCAATGTCGAACGATGTTGCCTTACCGTATTATGCTTATTTTTTATTATTTTTTAGCATTAAATATAGTCTCGGTAGCTTAGTTGGCAAAGCGTCTGGTGTACTTAACCAGAGAGATGCAGGTTCAAACCCTGCCTGAGATCGAATTTTTCTTTCACTAGAAATTTTCTTTAATTAGAAAATTCAGTTCTTTGTGAAAATTTCGCAATATTTAATGCTAAAAAATAATAAAAAATAAGCATAATACGGTAAGGCAACATCGTTCGACATTGAACTATCTGTAAAGGCAGTCGTGTTGGTTGAAAGACATAGTAATGTCTCCAATAGATGATGCTGACGTCGCCTCAAGACGTAGAATGTGGAAGAGAAATTCGACATCACAGGCAGTGGTCTCGGTAGCTTAGTTGGCAAAGCGTCTGGTGTACTTAACCAGAGAGACGCAGGTTCAAACCCTGCCTGAGATCGAATTTTTCTTTCACTAGAAATTTTCTTTAATTAGAAAATTCAGTTCTTTGTGAAAATTTCGCAATATTTAATGCTAAAAAATAATAAAAAATAAGCATAATACGGTAAGGCAACATCGTTCGACATTGAACTATCTGTAAAGGCAGTCGTGTTGGTTGAAAGACATAGTAATGTCTCCAATAGATGATGCTGACGTCGCCTCAAGACGTAGAATGTGGAAGAGAAATTCGACATCACAGGCAGTGGTCTCGGTAGCTTAGTTGGCAAAGCGTCTGGTGTACTTAACCAGAGAGACGCAGGTTCAAACCCTGCCTGAGATCGAATTTTTCTTTCACTAGAAATTTTCTTTAATTAGAAAATTCAGTTCTTTGTGACAATGTATTATGTTTGTTATTTTTAAATGTATATTTGCGTACCCCTTCGCCCCCCTTCGTATGATTAATATGTTTCTGATTCAACTGTTTTCATTCAAAATCATGAGTCTAGATGTCATAATGAGTTTCATACGTTGCATACATGGGCTCACTATGTCCTTACCTTTATGTCTGCATTCTGTGCCACACGGGAACCGGTCCCGAGCTGCCTCGCCATGACAGTTTCGCCAGCGATGCACCAACGGTCACCGATATATATACATCTTTAAATTAATTGTGTGTATGCAACATGCCTAAAACCGGAATGGCTGGCGCTCTTTGGGGGCCGTATACTTTCAGCAGTGGACGGCAGTAGGCTGATATGTTGATGATGATGATGATGCACCAGAGCCCAATTGTCATCGTTGTCTCCTTATATTTTAGGAACGCTACATTCGATAGAATGCTACAATGAAATAATAGTACCCAAGAGAGCATATGTCCCTGGTCGAGCTCTAATACACAATGGAACGTGGACATCGCTTGTTTACGTCTTGGACAAGTTTAGAGAGCATATTGCTTTGTACAAGCAGATGTTCCCAGAAACTTTAGAACCAGAGCCTGAAGAAATGAAAAGGTATCCCTCTACATATCTAAATAACACAAAAAAGAACTATTAGAAATCCATGTTCCAAGATATTTTATAAAATCAGAAATTGTATTAACTTACCAAACTAGATAAAACAAAATATAGAATAAAACAAAAACTATTTCAACTTACCAATGAGTTCAATTTATTCTCGCTACGTAGTTTATAAACTTAAAAATATTGTTTGAATTGCAGATCATTTTACCATCGACACAACGGCCGAATTTGGTTTCCGTATCCGGGACCTGACGCGATCGTAGCTGAAATTTCTCAAAGAAATTTGCACGAGAAAAATCAAAAGAAACCTGCTCATATCAAAATATACACAACAATGCCAACCTTGTTCCACTTCATTTTAATTTTCATTATGTTCTTATATTATTACTTGAGTTACTTCGATTTTTTCAGAAAACTCTTAATTAATTTCCCACGTCTTTTCACACTTGGATACGTCTCTCAAAAGGGACCTACAGAAAAAATAAGAAACGATACTAAATTTAATATGGTATTGAATGCCAAGGGATGGGACTTGGGTGCAAATTTGGTATCAAAGCCCACCAAAACTATGACAGTTAAGGTAGGTTAATCTTTATTCGGGAGAAAGTCAAAGGCTCACTTTCACCACTTGTTAATGGTTCCAAGTATACTGTGTAGCATATGCTTTTTTTTATGGGATAACTTGACGAGCGAGCAGGCGAGCTATCTGATGGTAAGTAGTCGTCGCCGCCCCTGGACATCTGTAATACCAAAAGAGTTGCAGATGCGTTGCCGAGCCTATTTAAAGAAAAGGAAGGAGACTGAGCAAGGATTGGGCCTCCAGCGCTCCAGACTCACGGTACCCAACGCAATAGCCACAATGGACAACTAGGCGCTCAACGCTCCCGCTCCCATCATGGACATCAATAATATGGGAGCGGGTCTCTCACTCACCATCTTAGTATGTAGTATGGTCATCCGGCAGGTGACTGATGACACCGCAGAAGGAAGCTATAGAAACCGAGAAAGAGAGAGTGCTAATGTGCATCCACCGAACAGGGCAGATAACACCCTATTCCAACCACTCAAAAGAATACCATGGAAAGTGAACTTAGATGAAATCCATGAAAGACTGCCTGGTCTTGTCATTCTCAGCTATTGTCGAGATCGTGATTGCCACGCCCCAGGAATAAACGCTCTTTCTGTTCCTAATTTCCCACAATCATGTCAATTCAGTGACCATCGGAGAAAAGGCGTGCATTGGATCTTTGATTAAGCAATATTTATATAACGTAGAATACTTATCTTTAACAGGTCTCCGGCAGCGATCCTGGTTACAATATTACAGCCATTGCTCTTGTAATGTGTGCCATCACAGTATTGAAAGATAGTTCCAATATGCCAAAGTAAGTAGTTTGAAGGAGTTTCCTATTTCCTTACTTGACCTCATTAAACAGGGTATATGCTTATGAACGCCAGCAACACCAGTGGTACAACTCATGAATTGTCATCTTTACATCTGAGTTGTTAAGTATGATTGGCCTAATTGCATGGCCCACATTAATTACCCTTCAAATTGGAATACAATAGTGCTAGCACATTTTTTTTTTCATTAACTCGGCAAACGAGCAGGCGAGCTACCTGATGGTAAGTAGTCATCGCCGCCCATGGACATCTGCAAAACCAAAGGAGTTGCAGATGCGTTGCCGAGTTTATTTAGGGAAAGGGAGGGGAAGGAGAAAAGGAGAAGGAAGGGGATTGGGGGAGGAATTGGGCCTCCGGCCCTCTCGCTCACCGAACGAAGCGCAGTAACGAAACGCTACTACTCGGACGTCGGTCTTCTGCGAGAGAGTGCGAATAATAATAATGTTTTTATTTTCTCTTCCACAAAGGTATCTTACAGCTAAATTTTACATAGATTATTTGTTAATCTCAACCTCTGTGGGAGACTGGTATCTGCACTAGGAAACCCTGTCACACAGATTACCAGGCCCCCCCAAGAATAGCGTGCTTATACTTAGTAACATAATCCTTTGTTAAGAGAGTAGACAAAAGTTATTAAATATTATAAACAGCGTTTGATAGACAGATTGTGTGCATGTCTGCGCGCGCGCGCATGTGTGTGATTGTGTGTGTGTGTTTGTGTGTGTGTGTATGTGCGTGCGTGCGTGTATGTGGGTGTGAGTGTTTGTGATGGTGTGAGTGTGTGTGTGGAAAATACAAGTTATTTTAGTTATTTTGGGATGATTAAAAGTTCTTCTGTCACATTGTAGTTACATTTCATTAGATAAGAAGTAAGAGCTTGCTTGCATTTTGATTTTGTCATTGGGTATAGATTTAAAAAGGAGTTTAGTTTGTTGTATAAATACGAACCAAGAAAACAGTAATGACGATGTGAAAGTTCAAATTTATAAAGTTTCGTTGTACATACTTCAGATTTGTTGCGTTTATGTGTATTTAACGATGGGTTATACATCTGGAGAGAATGTTTCCTCATTACAGTATGCCTGATAAAAAGTTGACGCACAGTAAGAACCTTGCTCATTTTATATAATTCTACAGTTGGGTAGTAGAATGTTATTATTATTATTTCGCGAAAGAATATTTAGTAATGCTGGGTGCAGACTACACATTATTATTAGACAAACTTTTTATTTTCATTAAAAAGGTCTTGGTGACCTTTTTAATCAAGGTGAAGGTTTTTAAATTATTTATCATAACATACCATCACGTCTGTATAACCCGAAGAAGAAGTAGAAGAAGAAGGAGACTGTTTATTTACAGTGATAACATCTCTTTTACAGTAATTGTATACCGTCATAGAAGAGTTACGCAGAGGTTTACTTTAGTACACCCACACTTCGCCGGTATGTTTAGGTCCCATGTAATAGGGGGCGAGCCTATTGTCCATAACCGGGCACAAAATAAGACTCTGAACTGCTACTGAGAATTTCATAGAAAATCCCAATAACACTTTGCGCGACCTGGGAACCTCTAGCGTTGCAGTCGCGCTAAGGACCACTAGATTAATGAAGGAAGCTTTAAAATTATTTACCTTCTTTTTATTTCAGAGGGGGAGTCGTTACGCCTGGAGAAGCTTTCTATAAAACTAATATCGTAGAAAGATTAATGAACAATGGTTACACATTTGAAATTTTAAGAAATCAAGAATAATAACATTCCGAAATATCATCAGCTCAATTTACGTTACCGCTTTTTTATGGAATAACTTTTTTTCTTTTTTTAAAAAAGCTTTCTAGCAATGTGGGTCACACAATACTAGTAATCTTGTTAACCCCTCGTAATTACCTGAAATGCTTGTATTAGGAGTGGGTTCACGTCGGTAGTGCAGTGAGTGAGTTTCGAACCGGAACCACATGATTGCAAGTCCGACGCTCTAGCCATTGGGCTACCGCCGCTTAAAAAACTCGGCAAACGAGTAGGCGAGCTACCTGATGGTAAGTAGTCATCGCCGCCCATAGTCATCAGCAAAACCGAAGGAGTTGCAGATGCGTTGCCGAGCCTCTTTAAGGAAAAGGGAGAGAAGGAGAAAGAACGGGACTGCAAGACGAATTGGGCCTGAAACCGCTGAATGGAAGTGTCAATTTGGTCTCATTGCTTGCACCTTAAGTCTGTGAAGGTTGTTTCATGGACATGGAACGTCCTCAACTAGACGCTTGATGCTGCATCTCAACTCCCCCTTACGTCACTTACCGCGGATCTCCAAAAAGCTGCAGGAATTCTCGAAGATTACTTCTAAAACGCACGACAATGTTGCCATAAAGTTTATTATGCAATACCTACTCCGTTCGCTTTCATGCCATTTCACGGCAATGTAAATTGAGCCTAAGGTAATTGATATAAGTTTATTTATTAGTTTGTATACTTTCATATTGTTATTTTAAGTCCAGTGGCAATGACATAATTTCATATTAATGAAGTGTATAGGAACATTTATGGGACAGTCAAAGAAGATGTTTTTTATATATTATTGGTCAAACAATCAAAACAATCTAATTTTGAAAGTAACTTTTATGTTTTTATGTAAGGTGGTGTTCTTTTTTATATAATTATATTCAAAGATACTGGTATTTTTACAGGTTTTTATTTAATGTATCTCCACCAGAACGATGAAAGAAAATATGCACACAAACTTTACAAAATTACTACAATAGAACATATTACTAAAAGCAAAAGGTCCTATTTCATAATGGGAGAACCTATTACCAATAACCGAGTACAAATCCAAGCTTTGAACTGAGAATTTTATAGAAATACCTACCTCTGTTCGATCTGAGAATCAAGCAATGAGATGAAAGTAGATACTTCCCAATCAAAATTGTTCGTAATAGCAAACGCCTACGCAATTCGACGACGGGTGGAGCCATCTATTGACAGAAAATCTACTGTCATAGTGACGTCGTGTATCATCGGGGCTAACTCGGTCCTGCTATCGTGATTTGTTAGCAACTGTGTTCTTATCTCATTCACTCATTCATTCATTCGATCATTCATTCTATTCATGATTGTACAAAAATTTTGAATTTTGAAATACACCAACTGATCTTCCATTTCCGTTCCGCAAAATCAAAGGAAAAACCGACTTCAGCGAATACGTAGGCACGCACCCCTACACAAATCTTTAATAACAGACTATCAATAATTGTCTAAGACAGAGTCTAATAATCGCTTACTAAATCTAGATTCAGATCCAAATTATTATACTAAATCAGTCATAAAATTGTTCTATCTTCATAAATAGCTAGACAAATGCCTTTATATTCAAACTAGCTTGTAGGTCAGGGGTTGTTGAACTCGGACCTTACAAATTAAGGTTCATAGGCCCTCGCTTTATGAATAATGTTACAGTTCAGACGTCTCTAGAGTAGGTAATGATGATGAAGTGTGTACGCCCTTTTCTCATAAAAGGACAGCATTTGTATTTTAGCACAAACATACCAACACGCCTGTATTTCCCGATGGATTAGGCAAAGGTGTACCTACTTATGTACACCGACACTCATAAATAAGTTTAGGTCCTATGTAAAAGGGTTGAGTCTATTCACATTAACCGGACACAAATCCAGACTCCGAGCTGCTACTCGTACTGAGAATATCATAGTAAAACCCAATAACACTTTGCTCGACCAGGGGATCGAACCCAGGACCTCTAGCAAAGCGGTCGCGCTTAGGACCACTAGACTGAAGTTTATTTTTATTTTTAAAGATGAATAGGTACCTATAATTATTTTTTTAAAAAGTTTTTAGTCTTGTAGAGTTTTTGAGAATAAAAATATTAATTATAATTATGACTGCCTCATTAGTCATCAGAAGTGGAACCGCTACGGTACAGGTCGTGGGTTCGATTGCGATGCGCGAAATTTGGGTGAACATTAGTACACCTCTGCCTTACCCTTTATGTTGTGGTAGGGCCACGCTGTTCGCAGCTTGAATGGGCCGGCTTGACCGGGGAAGTACCACACTCTCGCAGAAGACCGACGTCCGAGTAGTAGCGTTTAGTTACTGTGCTTCGTTCGGTGAGCGAGAGGGCCGGAGGCCCAATTCCTCCCTCAATCCCCTTCCTTCTCCTTTTCTCCTTCCCCTCCCTTTCCCTAAATAGGCTCGGCAACGCATCTGCAACTCCTTTGGTTTTGCAGATGTCCATGGGCGGCGATGACTACTTACCATCAGGTAGCTCGCCTGCTCGTTTGCCGAGTTATACCATAAAAAACAAAAAAAACCCTTCGGGGAATACAGGCGTGATGGTATGCTATGTTATGTTTATCTGCTTCTAGCTTGCACCACACAAAACGAAAGTGACCATAAAACACGGTGGCTATTTTAGATTTATACGGGCGCAGTTGTCCGGGCTTATGTTCCACGTAATGTGGTCACTTGAGCGGTGGATTTGCTGCATATACGGTTTTCGGTTTCAGGGTTGTGGTACAAAAAACATTGATGGAATCAAAGAAAGAATTATAGTAGATTTAGATTATAGTTATAAAAAAGTAAGAAAGCTATTTTCGACTTGCACATAGATTTATTTATTTATTTTTGCTTTATGCTGTACACCAATATTGTATAGGTAATATATAAATATACAAAGTTTTTGTAATTGACGACGTACAATGGGCGGCCTTATCGCGATCTGCGTTTTCTTCCAGGCAACCTTTGAATGGACACAGCTGCACATATTTACAAATTAAAATGGTCAGGTAAAATAAAAATATAATTATACAACAAACAACAAACCCTACAAATCGAAAAAAATATCCATCATCATTAACCCATTAACTGTCTCACTGCTAAGTAAAGTTCTTTTCTTGAAGTGAGAAGGGTAAGGCTAGCCTACTGCGGGTTGATTTCACACGCTGTTGAGAAAATCTTTTAGGCATGCAGGTTTTCTTCATATTTTAAGCGAATGATCATTTAAGAACATGATTGTGAAAAGTCGAAGTGCCTTAGATTCTTACTCAAGACCTACGATTTGGCAATCCAATGGTGCATTAGGCTATCAATAAGTTATACAAACATTTTACCAGACATTATACAGATTTTTGCAAACGAGGACCTGAGTGAGTCTGAGTGAGAGTGAGTGGAGACTTGAGGTAATGAGCAAGAGAGGAAAAACAGCAGATGGGTTACTAAAGCGTGAGCCATTGCAGGAAAAATGGCTCTCAGTTTTTTCTACACACCCTTCTGCTTAACCCGTTAAGGGGAAAAAGTCGTGATGGCAAGCTGTATGTATGTGATAGACGCCACAATACTAAGTAGAATACTGAATACTAGATTTGTGATACATTTGCAATGCAACTATCTACTCAATTTGCATATACATAATTTTCTTAGCAAATCAGCTTACTGAAATGACTTAGGTATCTCATTTGAATATAACTAGCTAGCAGAAAATTAACTATTCCTCATTTTGGAAATTATTTAAAAACGAATTTTGCGTCTCGCGATAGAGACAGCTACAACAATGCAACATTGTGGCATACGCGAGGGAAACCTTAATCCACCATTAAATTTACACATCAACAAAAAATGCTAAATATTCTAACTGTAATTGCACTAACATTCATCCTGTTGCAAAATTCTCACCAACTAAATCACATGTGCCTCGAAATGCAGACCGAAGGCTAAAGTCGGGCTCGCCGTCTGTCCGGATTTAACCGTCCGGGTTCGTCCGGCTTTGAAAGCGTCCGGGATTTGGAAATGCGTTAGTAATAAAAATGGTGAGGAGTGAAGCCGTAACAGAGTGGTGCATTGAAAGCGAAGTGGGTTTTTGTGTGACGTGTTATGTTCATTAGACAGTGTATTTTAAATTATTTGACCAATGAGTATATTTTTTCTTTTGTGGAAAGTTATTTACCAAACTGACTGATTAGTTTAGTGTTCCCAAGCGCGACGGCTACGCTAGAGGTCTAGGGTTTGATTCTCGGTTCGAGCAAAGTGTCAATTGGTTTTAGTATAAAATCCGCATTAGCAGCTTGGAGTTAGGATGAAATAGTAGAGTTTTTGTGAAAGAAAATTTTAATTATTAATATGACTGCCTCATAATACGCTACGCTACAGGTCCTGGGTTAGATTCCCGGGTCGAGCAAAATGCTATTGACTTTGTCTATGATGATATTTTTAAAAGCAGCTTGGAGTTTGGATTCGTGCCCGGGTAATAGCCTTGCTCCCTATAACATAGGCCCTAAACATACCGACAAACTGTAGGTATACATTAATACACATCCGCCGAAACCTTCGGAGAATACCGGCGTGATAGTATGTTATTTTATGTTTTCATTTGTAAGGCGTTGTCATCAAGGCCAAACACACACATGATTTTTTTAAACGACACCTTTCGTAGGTGGGCCAAACAAAATGTCATTATCATCATCATCAAAAGTTGCAGTACAAAACTATTATTGCTACATTTATTTTATTTCAATTTGAATAAACTTAGAACTGCGTCATAAGTCTAGTGGTTTTAAGTTCGGCTTCTATGCTAGAGGTCCTGGGTCCGATACCCAGGTCCAGCGAGTGTTATTAGGTTTCTATGAAATTCTCAGTAGCAGCTCGGAGTATGGATTTGTGCCCGGTTAATGGAAATATTCTCGCCCCTAATTACATGGGACCTAAACATACCGGCGAAACTTGGGCATACATTAGTACACCTCTGCCTAACCCTTCGGGATATTCAGGCGTGATGGTATGATATTATGAATAAACTGTTGTAATATAAGTTACAATTCAATTACAATAATAATCTTAAGCATGATGTGGCCATAATTAAGGAAACATATTTATTTTTACTAAAGACTAAGTTTATTTATTTTTTATGCAAAGTATTTTCCTTGTTGGAGACCCAATAAATAAATAAGTCATATCAGCCAAAGTACATCCAGTGCTGACGAACAAAGGTCTCCCCACAACGATTTCCACGCAAACAAAAATGTACCTACAGTAAATGTTAATATTACACAAATTACCATCTTGAAAAGTGTTTCGTTCTCACTTGCTAATCTGTCTGCGATGGGATACATTGTCAGTTACGACGGCCAGCTTTTTATTGCTTCTTTACAGATCTTTTTTTTTTGTCTGCAGGGCAAAGGTCTCCTTTGAGATAGAGTGGTAATAAGCCATCACACAGTGATAGTGTGCAATGATAGCCTAGTGATATGACCATAGGACTGCCATGCCAAAGATCTCTAGTTCGAATCCAAGGAACGCACCTCTGACTTTTCGAAGTCATGTGTGTAATATTCTATCATATCTCTGAACTGACAAAATGGTCATCTGCCCTACATAGAACGTAATATAATTACCGAATATTCTTTATTGTATTCAATTTATTATTATTATTTTTTTGTGAAACGACATAGGTACTTACATACTACTTAACAATAGATTTTTTTTTGTAATGCAATATCAATGTATTAATTTTTAATTATAATGCATGAATTATTTTAAGCTTATTGTCAACTTGTTTACAATATTGCAATGCTTGAAAAGGCAACTAAGTATTAAGTACCTTCCTATTTATATTAAGACCACCAATGTTAACACTTAGTAAGCAATAAATACTTTGACTTTGACTTAATAATTATTATTATGACTTCGAAAAGTCAGACCTTCGGCATGACAGTCTTATAGTCTTAATTAATTATCACGCTCTTAAACGATGAAAGAAGACACGGTGAGGAAACCTGCATGCTTGAGAGATTTTCTTGATGGCGTGTGAAGTCTACCAACCCGCAGTAGGCTAGCGTGGTGGACTACAGCCTAATCCCTCTCATTCTGAGAGGAAAACCTTGCCCAGCAGTGGAACAATATATGGATGCTGAGCTCATCAAGCTGGCCTGATGCGGGTTGGCAGACTTCATACGCTGTGAGGAAATTCTCGCGGGCTTGAAAATTTCCTCACGATATTTTCCTTCACCGCTTAAGCGAGAGAGATAGCTATTAATATGCACATGACCTCGAAAATAAAACAGAACTCGAGACCTATGACTCGGCAGTCCAATGGTCATGTCACTAAGCTACTGCTCTACTATAGGCAACAAACATTTTTTTTTGAAGTATTAATGATTTATTTATTTTTATATAAATATTGTTGGAGGTCTTTTCCATCCCTATGTCACGCAATAAGCCAGAAACATTGCAACTCGTCGCAGAGCGTCATTTTTTACGACTTAATCTCGCCGTGTTATTACTCTTAGTTTGAGCTTATCTGCGCATTTATATCAGGATCAACATCACTATAGTGTTTACTTGTGTTATTTTTGTACCTCTTAAAAAAGGGATCAGTCATTAAGGTGCGATAAAAAAAGGTTCTGAGCAAAGTTCCGAGATTTCAGCGGTCAAAAACAATCTATGGCAAAAAAAAGGTTATATGCTTCGACTACAAATTAATCTAATTTAGTCATGAATGGCTTCAAATATACTCACATTTACAGTTTACCTTCTTATATAAAGTTGTGGTAAACAATACCAAATACATTTTTGTCATAACATATTGTCATAAAATTAATATTTAATTGGATCAATGGAACCCAAGACCTCTAGCGTAGCAGTCGCGCTTAAGACAACTAGGCTAATATGACAATTCAAGCAATTTTCTAATGGGAATCATATTATGATTCATAAAAAGCGGACCATTATAGCCACACACTTATTATTTTTTCACTTTAACACCACTAACTAAAAACCTACTCTACAATTTCCCTACACACTCACCGACGGCATCAAAGCCCATATTTCGTCAGCATTTCACACGTCGTTTTCACTGGCGTTTATAAATCTAATCTGAATACTGGCTGTAGTAGCGGAGTGCCCTTGGGACGCGTGGAGGCTCCCATATCATTGCTAACTGTTAAAATGATTGCGGGAAATGTGGGGAGATGTTGCGGTATACACGGAGTGTTGGTATGTGGTTGTTAGGTTGCGTTGTTTTGGTAAAAAATGCGAGGTGTTATAAAGAAATATCCACATACAGGTGTGTATGCAAATGGGTTACCTACTGAAATGGATGAAAGGGCATAAATACTAATATTCCATTTCAAGAAGAATTTTAGTAAAATATCTATCCATATAAGAGTAAGTCACTTTTTAAATATGTGAATTTTGAAAGATGTACACACGGCTACACAAGCCTATACAAGTCCAGTATAGGTTGGCCTCACATTGTGGGGAAAGTGTTTACAATGCCAGGTCAGTCGATACGGGATTTGTATAGTTTGGTAATTATATAGGTAGCCGTGCGTAAACTAAAATATATTTGCGTTTTTTTTTATTTTAAATTGCTACAAAATCGGTAGGTATGGTATGTAACAATTCTAAATCAATTCATCTAAATATGAATTGATTTAGAATTGTTAATGCCTAGGGCTTAAAGCGCCTCTAAATCATATTTAAAATCCGTAGTAATTCCGTAGCAATTTTTTTATATGAATCATATTATGATTAATTGAAAGTGGCATTTTTAGCCGTCCTGATTTTATTTGGTATCGAATGTAACACCTTTGATTTTAGATTTCCACATCAGTCCTATAAATAAAACGAATATTGGAATCATCTATCATATCCCCATCCTTGTGTGTAAGGGACGCAAAATAACGCCAGAATGACAAACGCCAAACGTTTTTCACGAACATTAAACAAATCGCCCCTTCCGATGTGTTATGTGGGTAGACAAATTGTGGCGAGCTGTTCAAAGATGTGATGTTGGTATTAAATAACATACCATCACGCCTGTATTATCCGACGCTTTCATATATATAAATAATAAAAAAAGCTAGAGGATTTGGGAGTGAAACAAAATAAACGTGCTCAAATATGTAGATTAGAGCGCATTTGTTTTTTTTTATGGGATAACTCGGCAAAAAAGCCGGGGAGCTACCCGATGGTAAGTAGTCGTCGTTGACCATGGACATCTGCAATACCAACCAAAGGGGTTGCACATAAAAGAAGGAGAAAGGAGAGAAGGGGACTGAGGTAATAATTGGGCCTCCGGCACTCGACACTCACTGTACGGAACGCAGTATGCATACTGCTACTTGACGTCGATATTCTGTGGGAGGGTAGTACCTCCCCGGTCGTCCAACTCATTCATGCAAGCATGTGGGGTCGCTACTACTACTACTGCTACTCAAAATTCATAAAAACATTAAACATCGTAAACATTAAACAGCGCAGTGTGAGCGAATAAGGAAAATCCTGGAGACTCAAGGTGAAAATATGTGGGTATTAAATCATTGTTAATGTCTCGGATAAACACACCATCTGTGTCACGGCTATTGGTGTAATGCCCTTTTTGTAATAATGGTGCTTTTTTTAAGTGTTCTGGAAATATAGTAGGTGGACACAGATGTATTAAATTATATATATCAAATAAGAAAATCTGGCGCCATCTAGTTAAAAAAATTGAAACATTTACTTCTAAGATTGTCTTTGAAAGATCTACAGAAATAATTCATATTATTTTTAAACAAAGCTTACTAGAAATGTAGGTCGCACATTACTAGTATTCATGTTAATCCCTCGTACAAAGCTAAATGCTTGTATTACGAGTGGGTTCACGTCGGTAGTGCAATGGGTGAGTTTCGAACCGGCAACCACATGATCGCAAGTCCGAAGCTCTAGCCATTAGGCTAAAACGTTATCATCCTTCCATCCGTTCACTAGTAGTGTAGGCGTGAAAAGTTAACAAACGGAATGTAGGTGCCAGAATAAGGGAATCGAAATGAGGAACCCAGGGTGCGAGCCAAAACCAACGAGAGAGCGCGAGCCGTGACCGGCCGTTCTCTGAGGAGCGTTGTGAAGCACTGAACGGCTGCGGTTCGTTCGGAAACAAGAAACCTTTGTCTTTGAATTTTAAATCAATTTTAGAACGTTTCTAGAATTGATTTTCAAATCAATTCTCGAACGTTTCTAGAATAATCCTGACATATTGTGGCTGTGTGCCAGGCTCTCACTCTCTCATGCTGTATTTATTTTTAATGAAACACTAATACCTCATTATCTATTGACATAAAAACTTATATAAAAAATATACTAGTTTCACTACTCTTAGCTGTGGCCTCCCTGGCAACCTGAGGTTACATTTATTGATTTACTGATTGATTGAGGCTATTATACTCACAATTTATTTTTATTTTTTGTCTTCATTTACATACTGGTTCAAATTAATATACTTCAATGGCATATTTTACCAGGATATATTCATTATTCATATCTCGGGGTGTCTTCATATGGTTAGTATTGTTTACCACAACTTATAAAAATGGACTGTAAACGTGAGTGCATTCTAGCCGTTCATGTCTGATTAGATACAATTTATAGTTTATTTGTTTGATGATGTGGATTCTTCCACATAACTTCTTATTTTTAGGATGAAATTAAGTTCTCAGTTGCTGGGAACCTTTTGATTTTAATATTGACTTAAAGCTAATTCAGACATTAACCTTCAATGTTCTCACATCCACATATTGCCATAATGTACCAGTTAAAAATGTTATACCTCTTATTTTAAAAGAGTGTCCATGGAGTTTCTTGCCGGATTCTTCTCCATAGGATCAACTTTTTGGAACCGTGCAACTAGAGTCATAACGTTTCATAAATGCTTGTAAAGGCTTATTTGAAATAAAAACATTTGAACTTGAACTTGAACTTACTACTTATTAGTTTGACTGCCTAATTAGTCTAGTGGTCCTAAGCGCGACTGCTACGCTAGAGGTCCTGGGTTCGATCCCCAGGTCGAGCAAAGTGTTATTGGGTTTTTCTATGAAATTCTCAGTAGCAGCTCGGAGTCTGGATTTGTGCCCGGTGAATGGCAATAGGCTCGCCCCCTATTACATGGGACCTAAACATACCGGCGAACTGTGGGCGTACATTAAGTACACCTCTGCCTTACCCTTCGGGGAATACAGGCGTGATGGTATGTTACTAGTTTCACACGTCGCCACCGACAGTGTGGTGTTACGCGTCGCCAACACGGAGTTTGAATTTCTAAAATTCATCATTTTCTTGGACGAAGTTGCGCCATCTGTGCCCTTGTTATAGCGGGGTTATTTTATAACTTATAGTCGCATGTGTGTAAATGTGCCTTATTTCTACAACACGCAGTGTAGTGCTGCGTTTTGACGTCGCAAGACGGATGGTTTGACGAACGATTAATCTTAGTTTACATGCCACCGGCACTAGAGAAATTGTTTGTTAATTATTTGCATCTATTGTTCTTAATACAGACTGCCTCGTTAGTCTAGTGGTCCCAATCGCGACTGCTACGCTAGAGGTCTTGGGTTCGATCCCCAGGTCGAGCAAAGTGTTATTGGGTTTTTCTATGAAATTCTCAGTAGCAGCTCGGAATCTGGATTTGTGCCCGGTGAATGGCAATAGGCTCGCCCCCTATTACATGGGACCTAAACATACCGGCGAACTGTGGGTGTAGATTAAGTACACCTCTGCCTAACCCTTCGGGGATTACAGCGTGATGGTATGTTCTTAATACATTGAAAATGTATGAAAACTCTTGAACACGATCGTTTTTTTAAAAAAGCTTACTAGCAATGTGGGTCTCACATTACTAGTATAATGCTTGTTAACCCATCGTACGTTTCATGTCGGTAGTGCAATGGGTGGGTTTCGAACCGGCAAACACATGATCGCAATTCCGACGCCCTAGCCATTAGGCTACCGCTGGTTCGAGACGGGAACATAATTATGTTTCTTTTTTGTTCATATTGTATGCTCAGTCATAACTGCGTTGATCAAAAGATCTGCACGGTTAAGCTACGCCTGCCGCAGTCAGCTTGTGGATTGTTGAACATTTTTAACATAAGCCGTCCGAGGCATAGATGACTTCTCCATGCCTCGGAGAGCAAGTAAAGCCGTCGATCCTGGTTGTCATACGAATACTATGACAATCGTCAGTGGTAGTCAAAATCTTCACCATGGATTTTAAAAAGTGATATGAGCTTTGGCCGCCTCTGTAGACTTGATCAGCCTAGAATTCCCCCCTCCCTCTAATATCTACCACAATAGCCACACAAGATTCTGCATCCAGCTAGAATCTTTTTCTGGTGGCCTATATTCTAGACTCCTTTTCAAAAAGGATAAAATATTAACGAAAAATCTGAAATGGAGCATGTTTTGCCTCAGGATATCGCCCCAACGTTTCATGTTGAATAATTTAGCTACAAATGATGACAACGGCAAATGAATTGGTTATACAATATTCATATTTGGAGAATTTGTACGCATTAAAATGGTTTATTTTATTTTGTAATCTCACTTGTCTAATGATCATAAGCGTGACTGTTACGCTAGAGATCTTTGGTCGATTCCTAAGCTGAGCAAAGTATTATTGGGTTTTCCTATGAAATTCTCAGTTGCAGCAGCTTGGAGCTTGTATTTGTGCCTGGTTAATGACAATAGGCTTGCCCCTTATTACATAGGACCTAAACATACCTGTGAACTTGCCTTTTCTTTGAGGGAATACAGGCTTAGTGGATTCTTTTGGCCTTCGGTATAACCCAGATTTTGAGTTGTAGAGGTCCCATGACAGTAGTTTAGTTTTTTTGATATTCACCGTATCTGTGTGTTCATAGCATAATACGAAGCCTGTTTTTCCTAGTTAAGCAGAGAGCTTACTAGTATTATTGTACAGTTTGCCGGAAAGTGTATGTCCCATGTAATAGGAGGGGAGGCTATTACCATTAACCGGACACGAATCTAAACTCCGAGCTACTACTGAGAATTTTATAAAACACCCTATAAGACATTGCACGACTTGTGAATTCAAGTACAGCGTTCGTGCTTTAATATTTTAGCGTAAGTATAAGTCGTATGGTGCGCAATAAACATTCCGTTAAAATACCCATTCCATTAACGAAATCTTTAAAGATAGCCACCCAGAGAAGCGCAGCCACAGCGATAAACGTAAATGAAACCCAAAACAATCAACCAGCGCTATATATTACCGTGAGATCCCGAAATAGACACGATAATATATCGTACGTTAAGCTGAGAAATGTTCGCCACACCCTGAGAAAGCGGGTGTTCTTACTCGCGGATCACTTTTTCCTCATAACGGAAAATGGCTGCTATTTATACCAACAGAGAACAATGGAAACATTTGAGTTGAAAATCATGAAGCTGTTTGTGGTCAATTTTTCACACAAGTTTGTTCAACTTTGGAATATTTGTTTAAAGAAGAATTTGTGACATTCGAATGCTTCACCAAGAGGCATTCGTTTTATGTTTATTGGCACAGTTTGGTCTCATCGTCAGCACATAGAAGATCGATCTTGATCATGGTCGATCTTAGACCACATCTAGGTACTAGCGTTTTTAGTCGTCCAAATACAGATTTTTTTATTGATCATTATTTTATACTGCTTGTTTGTCCAAACAATAATTTTTGATGTTGTTAATAATAATGTATAAATACATTCTTTAATGTACATGTTTATGTAGACAAAGGTTTTGAAAAACCTCTCAGACCCATTAAGTTTTTTTGATGTTCTCCAATTATAGTGTCATCAACGTAAAGAATTATAATAAGTAAGAATCATTTGTAAATGGTAAGCCACAAAAACACCAAAACAATGTGTGTTTACTTTGCCACTTTATTTCTTTCTTTTAACCTAACGGCTAATGTAATTTAAATCTGTTGCCACTTAAATACAAATAAAAACCCTATTTTTTTATTGTATGTATAATAGGTTTATCTTTTAAGTTTTATATTTATAAAGGGCTGGATAACATTTTGTTTGCAAATCAAACTTACAGTAAATCTATATGTTTGATTATATTTAAATCTCCAACAAAACACTAGTTCTACAATAAATCAGCAACTGTGCTGGTTAAAATACAGTAAAAAACTGAGTTCATTTAAAGTTTCGGATTATATTTGAATTTTAAAACGCAAGACTTTGTAGTGAAAAATTTCAAACCGATGAAGTTTGTTAAATTTATACTATACTAAGAAATAGTTTTAATATTGCAAGCCGGAGGAAGATTAATCTTGGGATTATGTAATTTGTGAAGTTCTGTGATTCTTAGTTTTATTTTGATTTTCTTTGAAAATATTTTTAGATTAAATTTATGCTTCATTAACCGCCGCTCATGGACACCTTCAATACCAAAGGAGTTGTTGATACGTTGCCGAGTTTCAAAACCCCTACTGACTGCAAACTGTTAGAGCTGCAACAAGGAAGGGGGGGGGGGAGGGACTGGCCCTCATGCGCAAAACAAGGTGCTTTAAGACAGATTTCGAAATTAGGGTGGTCACAAGCTAGTCAAACGCCAATAGGTCCTAAAACCAAAATACTACACACATTCTTCAATTAGTAATAGTAACATAAAAAAACCGGCCAAGTGCGAGTCGGACTCGCGCACGGAGGGTTCCGTACCATTACGATTTATGACGTAATAAAAAAGACCTACTTACTAGATCTCTTTCAAACCAATTTTCGTTGATAGTTTACATAGTAATGTACATCATATATTTTTTTTAGTTTTATCGTTCTCTTATTTTAGAAGTTACAGGGGGGGTGTTACGGACGCGGGGCTCGCACACACAGTGCGTCGCGATCCGCCTCCCGGGACAATCTCCCGTTTTGTCTGTGACGGGCGTACGTCAGAGACGCGGCTCGGAATAAAACACGTCGAGTCGCGGCTCTCGCTGGTGACACCCGTCCCGCGCACCCGGTAATGCGCCTGAGATTCTAGGAATAAGGGGGTCAAGGGGGGTCCAACGGGGAACAAGGGAACACCACTACCACCACTGAACACAATAAAATACTTCACTACTACTGGCACCTGAACTTTCCTCGGGGTTCGGTATCACTCGAGGTGTGTCCACTTCGACGACTGGATAGCGACTGCGTTTGCCGAACTAGCGGCTTTGCCTTAAATAGTGGCCGTACTATTCTCGATTAATCTAGCATATGACCGAACCCTTTGGAACTCATTTATTTACTTAAATCTTGACATAAGGTACATGTATTATACATCATTGGATGCGCCAAGACTTACTCTATAATATGGTACATATGTCACAAATGTAGCACTTATAACAAAAAAGTATCTAGAACAAAAACTTTTATGTTTACATAACCCGAAATGTTCTACTCATAAAATCTTTCATATTTCTTTAAGATTGTGCTATATTTGGATTGTTATCATATAGTAGCTATTTTCTAGGCAAGATTTAACTAATTACATAACACTACAATGAGAAACTTGCGAAATAGCATATCCGTTTTCTAGAAATATCTCGTACATAACTTCGGAACGTGGGAAAATTCTGGATAACTCTAACCCGATGTGCTACATCTGTTATGATCTCACTAGATCCTTTGAACATAACTTAAAACACATATCCTTACATGCTTTCACATCAATCTTATATACATTTCAATATATTCACTTCTTATCACCTTATCATTAAATATCAAAACTTATCATATTATCATATCAAATAGTAAGCTGGTGATAAGTACATGTTAAGACAACATAGTTAAATAATCTAGGACCTTTTATGCCTTCTATTTTCTCCATAAAGTCATTATTTAAGTTATATTTTCATGAATATTCTAGATAACACTGAGCCTTTCGACGCCAGGTGGCGCTGGCGAGCTATCTTAAAGTAAATAATCTACATAACTATCGATATATCCTATTATTTACCTTCTTTGATTCTGCCTCTTGACAATAGATGGCGTTCACCTGCCAGTCAAGGTAATAATCTTTATATCTATCAACAAACTATTATTTACGTACTATTATCTATTCCTTCAACGATACATGAGGTTAGCATGTCAGTTAAGATAAATAAAATGCATAAACTATCAATAAATTATTATTTACCTAATCTTATTCTTCTACTCGATGATAGATGGCGCTAGCGTGTCACATCAAGTAAATAATATAAACCCTATTTCCTAATATTGCCTACATACATATTCCTCTATTTGACAATAGGTGGCGCTACAGCTAGGCTCATAATTATTACAAACTATTAACTTTCTACGTTAAATATCAATTGCCTTTCATAATAATAATTTCCAAATTCAATAATAAGTGCTTTCCGTGCTACTTAGTTAAATAATCTACTTATCAACATAAACTACTTCTTATCAATATTTTAGTTTCCCTATTTGACACCAGAGGGGCTAGTAGTAGTTCGCTGTACTGATTACGTTAGGGTATTCTGCACAGTTTTCGTCCAAAACATACATTAAATTGTGGGATATTATTTAGACATTACCTTCGCCATTTTCTTAGACGGGATGGTCGCCGACAGGGGGGGACACACATCTTACCACTTTGGGAGTGTCCCTCGCGCAAACTATTCAGTTTAGAAAAAAATGATGTTAGAAACCTCACCTCAAACCAATATCATATTTGAAGACCTATCCATAGAAACATCACACGTAAGGATTTGATGAAAAAAAAAATTGAGTTTCAGTTCTAAGTATGGGGAAACCCCAATTTTTTAGTTTTTTTCTATTTTTGTGTAAAAATCTTAAAGCGGTTCACAGAATACATCTACTTACCAAGTTTCAACAGCATAGCTCTTTGTTTAGTTTCAGAGAAAAAAATCTGTGACATACGGACGGACAGACGGACAGACAGACGTGACGAATCTATAAGGGTTCCGTTTTTTGCCATTTGGCTACGGAACCCTAAAAAACGATGTCTGTATTCCATATAACAATGAGTTCAGCAGAGGATATTAAAATACACACAGTTTACATTATAATAATACACTAAGGATCTACGTAATAATGACGAGCGGCGTAAATCAAACTGCGTTACAGAATCATTTTTAATGGAGTTTTATCTAGTAATATAATCATTGTACTGCCAAGTTTGGAAGTAAAAACTTTGACTCCGCCAGAAAATTTAGTGCTTATGGAGAATTACGTGTCAAAAATTGCCTTTTTGCTTTTTGAGGTATTAATAACGTAGATAAGACTAGTTGACTTAATACGGAGTGTATTAACTTAAGAATTCTCAGTCATTAGATTTAGAAGTCGGAGTTTTAACGAAAGCTCAGTTGCGACTTAGCCTTGTTTTACAACCTATCTCTAAAGCCTACCTTAAATCTGGTTCAAAGCGTTTAAAGGGGATAAACTTTGAGGTGGAGATAAAAAGTAAAAGTAGATTGTCTGCTTTTCTCTGAATAAAAATGTTAACGTTTAATATTTCTGTTTTTTTTTTGTCTTTTAGTCTATTAAGGAGCTGCAGGTCCTCCTTGATGCTATTTTCTTATCGCTTTGAACCAGTCCTCGAGGCACGCATATAAATAATTCCTTCAGTCAATAATTTGCAACAGTTAGATAGATGTATTATAGAAATTAAATGTACTCAGAATTCGGAGTGGAGGCGCTGTTAGCTGAAATACAGGTTATAAGCCTAGTTCAGCAAAAGAAACTAATACCGGACGCAAATTATGATCAAATATAATGTAACGTTGCTTGCCTAAACTGTGCGTAATGTCTATTTTCTTGGGTAATTAAATTATTATATTATTATTCCACCATCTTTTTCTTCGCCAGCCTCGATGGCGCCTACCATTTTAAGGCACCCAGTGCCTGGAAACTTACGTGTAGTATTAAAATAATAATGTATACCTCTGGCTACCCCTTAGGAGAAAGCAGGCGTGATGTTATGTTACATGTTTCAAATTGTCTTAGATCCTGTTTGAGCTTTCCATCAGGTACGAATTCTTAGTTTGAAACACTTGCAACAAATACATACAAATCTGTGATCCCGGACCGATAACATAAAGTTTTAAAATTCTATCAATAAAATATACTGTACTAATGTTGACTTCCAATACACTTACACATATAACACGAGAGATTTGAATATGAAATCACGTCGACACACCTGCTACAAGATATTGTCAACTTCAAGGGTTGACAACCTCTAGAATCGGAGTTGCAGAGAGATATATTCTTGATACAAAATTTAGTCGAATTTTCCAGTACAATAATGCTCACATCTTTGTCGTGTATAATATATTGAAATATAATGTCGTTAGAATTGAAATGCAGTTGCTGGGTGTCGACCTCTGCTCGTCGTATTTTACTGAAAAATTATAAATTAGCTCCAAATATAACCTCATGAAAACGAGTGCTAAATTTTTTAAAGGTAGTAAGGAGTTACAAAGTGCAATGATAGCCTTGTCATATGACTATAGAATTACCATGTCAAAGGTCTTAAGTTCGAATCCAAGGCACGCACCCGTGATTTTCGAAGTCATGTGCGTATTAACACTTAATTATCACGCGCTTAAACGGTGAAGGAAAACATCGTGAGGAAAAACCTGCATGCTTGAGACATTTTCTCGATGGCGTGTGCAGTTTGCCAACCCGCAGTAGGCTAGCGTGGTGGAATACAGCCTAATCCCTCTCATTCCGAGAGAAGACCCGTGCCCAGGAGTGGGACAATATATGGGTTGATAATGAAGGGGTTATAAGTATTTCAATCACCAAGTCATTGAGGTTTAAAAAGTCTTTATTACTATACATAGATAGAAATCCAGACATCGTGCATACAAGTAGCTAGTGCATTCACTTTCTAATGGTTTATCTTAGCGAAGGTAAGATGCACCCGACACCACGATTTAAATAGATTAGAGATTTTCCCCTACTCTATGCACTACCTAGAAAATATCATATTACTTAGTTTCGTTGAAGTAGGAATTCTTGAAAAAAATACTGGTTCTTGTGTGAAAATGTAAAGAATCCTAATTGAGAGCGGAGAAAAAAAATAGTTTTAAAAATATTTTGTAATGTAGCATGTAACAGGCTGGTTATCTAAATTAATGAAGTGAAATAAAGAAATACGATAAACCAAAGGAATAAAACCTTTATAGTCGACAAATGCCTCGTAAATCTTATAATAAAAAATCAATTCTTTTGCGACAGTTGGATAGGTGGTATTCAGACCCGGGAAACATTTCCACTTAATCATGTATTCCTTTTTTGGTAATCGATACTTATTAGGATTAACGAGCAAACCAATTAAATCCCCGATTAGGACGAAACGAACGGACTCTGTCTCGTTGTTTAACAAATCTGAAGCCTCCATAAGAGGCTTAAACTAATGAATGGAACCTTTACGAGACACAGTCCAGTAGTAAGGCCCTTTAACTGCATTACAACCACGAGGTCCCGAGTGATGAAGAGATTATCAAGACTCATCTAATTACGTCATGAGGTCAAACGGTGTTGAGATCCAGCTGTCCAAACCGATTTTCCGAAGATTTCCCATTAAAACTTAATGAGCGTTCTCCTGAATTATGATTGGACTTTTTCCGTTTCATTCAGTTTCCTGATTGTTTTTGGAATGGTTGCTCCTGATTTTAATGGAAAGAAATTTTTGCAGCATCTGGTTTGTGATTTTGTGATCTGGGTGTACTGTGGGGAGGAAGTTTCACTTGCAATAAAGAAGTTGACTAGTACAATTTATTGGTCTTCAGTCTTATTGAAAAATTTAATTAAAAATAACTCGAATACTGAAAAATAATTAAAATCGACTTACAAAGTTCTTTGTCTTAAAGCTGATAGTTGCTTTTCAGCATACGATTGTGTTCGACAAAGTAAACATTTTTAGAACGGACCAGACCTCCTTTCTTATTTCATCGGTCAGTTTCGGTAATAACTTTATGGACACAACTTTTTGGTGGATCATTGAAATTTGGAAACTTTTTAAGCATTTTAAGACCTCCGTATTTTTTAGGTAAAAACTTTCCTGTAATGACAGTTATGGTGCCTTTCATTAGTTTTTAATAAAACTTGAGGGATGACAAAAGATTTTAAAGGGTTCTAAGAAAAACAATATACATATAATTACACCTGTACTCTCTGGAGGGTAATGCAGAGTCCATGTATATCCACAGTTTGCCGGTATGTTAAGGTCCTATGTCTTAAAGGACGAGCTAGACTTATGAAGCCGTCAAGAAAAAGCACATACATATTTTGAAGAAGGGTTTTTTAAAAGTATGCATGGTGTATTCTCGACTTAGCGAAGCCATTGATAGAATGAAGAATGTAAGTGCTTTATATATTAAAAAACCTAAACCCAAGGAATTAAAGTTCATTCTTTTAACAATTTAAAAGGGAGCACGTAAAACAGTAATGAATCGCCGAGAAATATCCAGGAAAGTGCGTGCTCAGAGCAAATAGATTTTAATGAAACCGTTTGAAACGTGTGGAAGATTAATGGTGTCTGAGATGATAATACAACAATTTCTCCGTGTTTAATAGCTTAGCTTTAGGTAGGTAGTGCACCGCAATAAGCTTCATTATTTTTGTAGCTTGAGTCAAGTTAAGGCAAAGATGTATTTTGGGATATTCTGCCACTTCCCTTGGTGGTAGACGATCCATGAGGATTTGCCGTAATTGAAAAAAAGGACTTGCTTTACATAATTTAGAAAGCTATCTACTGAGGAAATTTGAAAACAACTAGTTTCATGCTTATGGGAATATGAAAGCTATTATCAGCATTTCAGACCTATTGTTGTATATGGTCATCTCTTGAAGTTGATTCTAACTATAAAATCTGCCTTTAAAACTTCATCATCAACCCATTACATTGTCCCACTGCTGGGCACGGGTCTCCTCTCAGAACGACAGAGGGATTAGGCTAAAGTCCACCACGCTAGCCTACTGCGGGTTGGCAGACTTCACATACCATCAAGAAACTCTCTCAGGCATGCAGGTTTCCTCACGATGTTTTCCTTCACCGTTTAAGCGCGTGATAATTAATTATCAATACGCACATGACTTCGAAAAGACAGAGGTGCGTGCCTTGGATTCGAACTCGAGACCTTTGACGTGGCAGTCCAATGGTCATATCACAAGGCTATCACTGCAAAAACTTAACTTAGCAAAAAACTTCGATTCGGCAAACGTAGTGTAGGACGCCCTCCGGCAAGATGGAATGGTAATAAAAAATTGCTGGCACAAGCTGGATGTGAAAAGCCGAGGACAGCATGAAATGGCGCACACTAGGGGAGGCCTAAAAGCAATGGACTGTTACAGGCTGATGATGAACTCTCCACTCTGAGCTACCAAGAATTCCATAAAAAATGGGACCTTACACTCGGCAGACGCTTGCAACAACTAGATTAAGATATTTGGTGGGAATATTTTTTCTAAAGCTCACTAGCAATGTGATGTGGATCGCACATTACTAGTACTTATTAACTCCTCCTGCTTAGCTAAATGCTTGTATTACGAGCGGGATCACGTTGGGAGCGCAATGGGTGAGTTTCGAACTGGCAACCACATGGATGGATGGATGGATGCAAGCTGCCCAAGACCGGGATGGTTGGCGCTCTTTGGGGGAGGCCTACGTTCAACAGTGGACGGCGATAGGCTGATATGATGATGATGTTGATAAACCACATGATCCATGAACCACAAGTCCGACACCCTAGCTATTAGGCTACCGCCGCTTAAAGTTATGTTATGTTGTGTCTTTCTATAACGACTGCCTCATTATAATCTGACTCAAATGTTTTAATTAGCTTCAACACAGCATAATACTCGCTTACAATACGCTACAAGCTCGCTCGTAGTAATTAGTCGACGCGGTGCGGGGAGAATTTTTAATGATTTAGGTGAAATTTATAATGAAATAATTAATTATAGAACGGTGACATCACATCTCTGGAGGTGGTTTTGTGCTTATATATTTTTATTTCTGTAATGATTTCGGTCTGTTTTATTTTGTTAATTAATCTTTATAATAAATGTTGTTACATTTTGTAATTTGCGACTGCCTTTAGGTAATCTAGTGATCCTTAGTGCGACTGTTATGCTAGAGGTCCTAGGTTCAATTCCCAGGTCGAGCAAAGTGCTATTGAGTTTTTCTATAAAATTCTCAGCAGCAGCTCGGAGTTTCTATTTGTGCCTGGTTAATGGCGATAGGCTCGCCCCCTTACATGGAACTTAAACATACCGGTGAACTGTGGATGTATATTAGTACATCTCTGCCTTCTAGGAATAATGGTGTATTTGTAGTATTTTGTATATTTGCGGAGTACAGACGTACCGGCCGATATGAGCTGTTTTTATTGTGAGAAAAAATCATGTCGTTTTTTTTATCACAGATAGGCTTACGCTTGACCACAACTTGCCTGATGTTAAGCATCGAAGTGGTCTACGATGGAACGCGCTTGCCTAGAAGATACCTATTCACTCTCGTCTTGAAGACACCCAAATTGTAATTGTATTGTTTATCGCCTAGGTAGGCGGCAAGGGATATCGGACTCGTACCGACTATGAAGCGGCGGGAGCCTAATGGCTTGGGCGTTGGACTTGCGATCATGTGGTTGCCGAAAACCACCCATTGCACTACCGACGTAAACCCACTCGTAATACAAGCATTTTAGCTTAGTACTAGGGGTTAACAAGAATACTAGTAATGTGCGACCCACATTGTTTCTATAAGTAAGCTTTTTTTTTAAAAAAAAAACTCACTTACCTTCTCTTCCCATATAGTCACAGCTATGGGATTTGTGATAATATATCGACCTTCACAGAAACAAATAACTTCTTTATCTGAATAATGTTTTTTTTGTAATATTCCCTTGTCACTTTTGCCATTACATTTCATCTATGTAGATTAAGCTTCGAGTTTTTTAAGACCTTTGCAAATCAGACGTCGACCCTACTCGGGATAAGTTTTTACGACGCATCCAGTGATTCTCGCATCACACCGCGGGTACCATTTACAATATGTATGCTAATCACACTCGTATATCTAAGGGAATATATTATTGTTACATACATATAACATAACGTACCATCACGCCTATATTCCCCGAAGGGTTAGGCAGAGTTGTCAGTATGTTTAAGTCCCATGTAATAGGGGGCGAGCTTATAGCCATTCACCGGGCACATATCAATACTCCTGAAAACTTCATAGAAAAACCCAATAATACATTACTCGATCTGGGAACCTGGAAACCTGCGAATCCTTATTACATGAAACCTATACATATTTGCTAAGTCTGCTTGTATATAGCACCTGCATTTCTGCCTATCCCTACGGAGACAACAGGCGTGATCAAAGAGTACAATGTAATAGGTAGGGTGATGATTTGTTATTTCAGTTGATTTATTTCACAAATTTATATTTACGTTTCAAATTATATTATAACTAGCTTTCCGTCCGCGGCTTCGCCCGCGTGGACTATACGATGTTTTTTCAATTTAGAAAGAAAGAAAGAAAGTTTATTCCGACAGTCAACACAATACAGAATACATAGCACTGACGGGATAAAATATAGCCTATGTCACTCTCAGGAATAAAGTAGCTTTCTAGAGGTGAAGAATTGCCAAAATCGATTCAGTAAAATCAGAGATTACCACCTACAAACTCACAAACACTACCTCTTTATAACAATATAACATAAAATAACATACCATCACGCCTGTATTCCCCGAAGGGTTAGGCAGAGGTGCACTTATGTAAGTACACCCACATTTCGCCGGTATGTTGAGGTCCCATGTAATAGGCGGCGAGCCTATTGCCATTAACCGGGCACAAATCCAGACTCCGAGCTGCTACTGGGAATTTCATAGAAAAACCCAATTACACTTTGCTCGACCTGGGGATCGAACCCAGGACCTCTAGTGTAACAGTCGCGCTTAGAACCACTAGACTATTGAGGCAGTCTTATAACAATATGAAAATAGAAATATCAATGTGAATCATGAATTGAAAATAATTTTCTATTCTAATACTTCAGAGAATTCAAATGTTATTTCCAGTTGTATTTTTTTAGTATCGCTTAAAACCCGATCAGCCGTAACAGGCGAAACCTTTACAGTAAACACACTGTTAACCTTTTCTTGCCCTCAATATTTTAATGTAAATAAGGCCGGAACACTCCAAGCATGTAATGGTACACAGAATATAAAAATATTACGCTGGAAGGGTTGTACAATACTGTAACATATTGTTGTGAGGTATTTCTAGTAATAGTTACACGTAACCATTACAAGAAATATCTCACTGAGCCACTAAGCTACTGAGTTACTACTCAGTAGCTCAGTAGCCTGAAGCGTGACTGCTACGCTAGAAGTCCTTAGTTCGATTCCCAGGTCGCGCAAAGTTTGTTCGGTTTTTCTATGTAGTTCACAGTAGCAGCTCGGAATCTGGATTTGTGCTCGGTTAATGGGAATCGGCTCGCTCTAACTTGAACTGTGGCTGTAGGCCTCTGTTTAACCGTTCAGAGAATATAAGCGTGATAGTAATGGCAGCACAATTCTTCTAGCACAGTAGCCTTATATCAGCCTTTTGCCGTCCGATGACTTAAAGATGGTGGCTGGCAGCGGATGGATGCGAGCTGCCGTAGACCGGGATGGTTGGCGCTTTGGGGGAGCCCTATGTTCAGCAGTAGCCTATACAAGTACTACTTGATAATTTACTAGCTGAATTGACATAAAAAAAAAACAATTCTACTAGATCTCGGCTCTCTGGCTTTTACCTGAAACCCCGAGTGTGAGATATTTTCAATAGGAGCTCGAGGTTTTGGGTCCATTTAAGAACAATTAGGTCGTCTCTTTTAAATTAGACCTAACAAAGCTAACTAGTACGCCTGGTATGCCTCTGCCTGACCCTTCGGGGAATTGAGGCGAGAATTTCCTCAGTGAACGTAAAGCCTTACTAAAAAAATAGAAAAGCTATAAACTAGCTGCTTTAATAAGTGTTAAAGTTTATGTCGATCCAAATGTACTCATTGATTGTATAGTAAACATTTTATGGGTATTCAAATAGTTCTTTAGAAACTTATGGTTCTATTTCCATCGTATTACAATAGGTAAGGGTCAATTTAGACTAGCACAGAGTCGAAGCGCTTAGAAGCGTAATGGATTAATTTTTGATCGACTTCAAAAAAGGAGCCTATCTTCGACTGTATGTTTTTTTTACTATGTATGTTCACCGATTTCACGTCAATTGCGGAAACAATATTTTGTAAAATGACCAGGTGATATTAAGTTTTTTACAAAGTAACCCGTTGAAAAACGAGAAAAAATAACGCCTTTTATTTATTTGAAAGATTATATTCCTGAGGTGATCTCAATTCTAATTTGGTGAAGATGTAATCCCATTTTTTAAAAATAAAACAAAGTTTTTGTTTTTCGACAACAACTTCCGAAACAAAGCAAATTGCAATAGCAAATGGACCCCGTATCTTCCCGATTTAATGAATAAATTTCAGCTAAAACAAAAAGAAGCGAAGTAAAATAGAACTGCTACTACTACAACTACCACAGAATATGCATTCTTTGCTTCGAGTTGACTCTGCGATGGTATAAATTGTCCCTAACAATACTGCAAGACTTAGTACAGGAAGCTAGTTCAAAACTTAGGAACAAAATAATATATTATACTCCGTAAACAACGCTTGCTAATTAATTACGAAACTTCCAGAAAATGGAACATATGAGATTATTACTTTATGGAGCATTAAATTGTTTACAAACGACTTACTAAGCTTGGAAGATGAAATGGTTAAACAACCTGAAGCCCTTGTACTTAAATTATGACTAACATAACTTATCATTACCTTTGTATTCCCCGAAGAGCTAGGCAGAGGTGTACTTAATATATACCAACAGTTCACCGGGAGGTTAGGTCCTGTGTAAAAGGGGGCGAGACTATAGCCATATACCGGGCACATATCCATAATCCAAGCTGCTACTGAGAATTTCATAGCAAAACCCAATAACACTTTGCTCGGCCTAGGAATCGAATCTAAGACTTCTAGCGTAGTAGTCGCGCTTGGAACCTCTAGACTTATGAGTCAGTTACATAACATCATTATTATTATGTTTGCAATATCCTCCACGAGCGAACAGATTGGTTTTGGAAAGGAAAAAAATGTAAAACGTAAAAGATTCAGAGTTTCACTTAAAAACTGTAGGTGTAACTGTCTACTGAGACAAGTAAAAATATAAAAAAATATTTGGTAGGTATTCTTTGAAATACGATAAGCGCATGAATTTGAAATTCTTCTTTGTTTCCTATTACTTTCATGATTAACACTTGGTAAAGGATCTCAAAAAAACCTAAAGTAAAAACCAACCATCCAGGGAAAGTTCCAACCCCAATTACCATCACTGAATAAATTATCAAACAAGCGACCAAAGATAAGGCGATGCAGAAAGTTTATGCCATTTTAAACAGACATTATTATCATAAAAAGGGATCCACTTACAAACTCTGTGAATTGCCCGAATTTTGTCCCCTCTCTATACGAGCACAGTCCAAAAATATCTGAAATACTTTGGTAAATATATTTCAGTGGACAAAATTATTTGTATGGTTTCAATTCAGGCTATGGCTGTAACAGTGTTGGGATTTATAATAATTAGATACTATGATAACAACGGTAATAATTGTTAAAATTTTCGTAACAAGATTACGTGGTTTTGTTTTTATTCAAGAACTGGTTACGGTTAATGGATTTAGAGAAGGATTTCAAGAGTTGGGGTTGAATCCCTGTAGGAGCGATCATTTGGAGTTATATGATTCAAGATAATGAAACAAGGTATGAGGAAAGTTGTTTCTTCATGGACATAATTATTTGAAGGCAAGATGGTTTTATTTTGATCAGACCAGAAAACGTTGGAGTCACTAAAAATTACTTTAATGGCAATTAGTATTTGGTTAAGTCCAGTAAAATGTTAGTTTCTGCAAACCGTAGGGAGACCGTGGTTCTCTGAGTTTTTTCGGCGTTACTTCTTAGAGGTCGTCCGATAGGAAATTCCATGAAAATTATTAAACGTCGACTTGTAAAAGTGACTTTTACAGGTCTATTTACTGAAATAAAAATCATTTACATATGGTACTTATATGTTTATTAAAACTGCAAAAATTTGTTCATCCTGTCATTAAAAAGAATAAACAAGACATCTTTATAATAGACTACACAATACAGAAATGAAAGTAATGCTATCTCTTTTTAGCAGCTTGGAGTCTGGATTTGTGCCCGGTTAATTGCAATAGGTTCGCCCCTTATTACATGGGACCTAAACATTAAATATAAAAAAAATGTACACCTCTGCTTTCCAATTTAGTTCTGTATAATAGAGAACTAAATTGCATCAATACTACGATTCACACAAAGCACCTGATGCTACAATATCGAATAATGCAGATTAGAATGAATATCAGAATCGAATAATATAAACGCAATCCACACAACTAGTTTCAATAGCATTAATATGTAAATTGCAATTGTGGTAATGTTCCAATTATTACCATTAGGTTTTTAATATCAAAAGCTTCAATGATTGCTTTGTGCTAGTATCTATTTCAATGGTAATATCAATTTAGAGTTATGTTATTAGTATAATATAACATACCATCACGTCTGTATTCACTGAAGGGTTGGGCATAGGTGTTGTCTAGTACGCACATTTCGCCGTTATGTTTAGGTCCCCTGAAATTTGGGGGCGAGCCTGTTGCTATTAACCGGGCACAAATCCAAGCTCCGAAAATCAGGACCTCAAAATCAAAATGATTTAGGTACCATAATAAATTGTGTACCTCTGTATCTATTCCTCTACCATACTCATAGCAGATGCAGGCATAAGGGCATGTATGATTACAATAGGACAATAGGACAATTTAAGATTTATAATCTATAACTTCTTATACAAACATATTATAAAAGCAGTTCTTTCCTTCTATTAAAAAAAAATATATACTTAATGTATCTCCATGAGCAGGCTCGCGTTTTTATTTACAAAAGGTTCAACAATAAAATATTTTTTTTAATAACGTAGTTGAGCATCTAAATGGGATTATGGGAAACTACTAAAGGTTAAGGGAAGGAAATCATAGTGGGCAACACAACTAGTAATTATATATAATTTATTTACTTACGTGACATCTAGAACTTTGACCGTTCCTATCTTAGAGTTCAAGTCAAACTAATCTCGAAGTTAACGAACGTTACACTGTCAATAAATTAGGAAACTTTCTTTCATCTTCTAATCCCATTAGTGTCTGCCAGATAAGGCCAATAAAAGTTTCCCGAATGCCGGAAGAGGCTTTAAATGGGATCTTTGTCGAAAGCTGAAATTTTGTCGCGATTAGGGTTCCCAGGAAGTCAAAATTAAATTTTCCCGATTTCCGGAAGCATATTTGGAAATGGAAATGACTATTGGATGTCTATACTAAGTACAGTCTGTACACAGTCGCCAAAAGCTTTAAACAGATACCTTAATGTATCTGTTTCTGAATTTTCAAAAACTAGCATTGTTTCATCTGTTGATCCAAATGTGCCAATAACGTTTTTGTTGTGAATTTTTAAATCAGTACCAATTTTATATCTAGGCATTACTTTGTATTCATTTTCCACATCGAAAGCCGTTGGCCATTGCGTAAAATAACTTATTAAGCATAAACAATGTGTCTATTCTTTATCCATTTTAACTTAACAACCGTACCGTACGTTTGGTAACCCTATTTGAACTTCTGCTAATTTTGCTTTGAATGTCTATTTACGAACCTAAATTATGTAACTTAGCTCAAGGAACATCTTGAATGCCTTTCCAGTGATTCCGCGTGTAAGGAAAATATTTTATTCTGTGCTTGTCTTTTTTAAATCTTTATTCTCCAGACTTTTTTGTGTTTGCTTATTTCAACTTTAGGGGGAAAATAATTTCGACTTTCTCGGTTAATACAGTTGTTTCTTGTTTTTTTTTTATCAATTAAGGGGACGATTTTGCGAATTTCACATGACTGAATAATATACTTAAGCTACGAGGCAGTACCTTTTGTATTGCCTTCCTTAATAATGTCATTCTATCTCAACATGTTCTGTATGACCTAAGTATGTATATCGTGGACATAAAGTTGATATTTTTTTAATTAAAGGCGGATTGTTTTGCCTTGGTCCTTAAATTTTTTTTCTTCATGTTTTTCTAAAATTATTCGTCAATAATTGCGTCATCAACTGTAACTTATTCACAACTGAGTTTCACAACATTTGCTTCAAAATGATGATTATAACGGATTGTAATATAATAAAGAGGATTCAGCCAAAATTCACTATTTACACTAATATCTGCTACGATTGTCTCATTAGTCTAGTGGTCCTAAGTGCGACCTGAGGTCGAGTAAAGTGTTATTGTGTTTTTCTATGAAATTCTCGGTAGCAGCTCGTAATCTGGATTTGTACCCGGTTAATGGCATAGCCTCGCTCCCTATTACATGGGACCTAAACATACCGGCGAAGTGTGGGTTTACATTAGTACACCTCTGCCTAACCCTTCCGGGAATACAGGTGTATTGGTTTGTTATGTTATGTGCTACGATAACAATTAAAGTTTAAGTACTTAATTACGAATAAGTTTTGTTAATATCGCAATTTTTAATGCCATGATCGCAGAATGTGTTACAGATGACCAATTTGTTCTATCTAAAAATATACATAAAGAAACACCCTTCAAGCTTAACAAAACACATTTACTTGAAAATTCACCATCTCAAAGAAATATATCAAGACATCTTGACAGAACATCGATCAAGCTTAGATAGCGGAGCGGAGACGTCCTCATTTCTGATGTTGATTACTCTAAATTGAGACATCCAGTATGAATAGGGATCGTGGATTCTCTTTTGGTGTTGAAGCATGTGTTTTGTTATATGTTTTAAAATGAACTAATAAAACATAATATACCATGACGCCTGTATTCCCCAAAGGGTCGGGTAGGTGAACTTAATGTACGCCCACAGTTTGCCTGATGTGTATGTCCCATGTTATATGCGGCTAGCCTATAGCGATTAAACAAATCCATACTCCAAGCTGCTACTGAGCATTTCATATAAAAACACAATAACTATTTGCTCGATTTGGTAATCGAACCCATGACCTCTAACGTAGCAATGGCACTTAGGTTTTCTAGACTAATGAGGCATTTTCTGAGAATATATTAAGTTATGTTGATAATTTAAGTCTCTCTTACAATGATAATAGAATAGAATGTGATTTGCACCAAATATATTTTGTTTAAAAGTTTTTGTAACGTTGCAAGAGTTTGGTAGGTAGTATTTAAATGTTAAATGTAGTATAAACTGCGAAAGCAGTTCTTACATAGTCAATTGTGAGTTTATTATTGCTTTGTGAGTTTATACGGACGTTTGGACTCCTGTGGACTAAACGGGACATTGTAACATCATCACTAAACATAATAATTATGATGATGATGAATGCATATTCATGAATGATGATGATGATGGAATGTGTGTTTTAAATAACAAAACACAATACAAAAGCTTGAGAAATAAAGACATAAATTCTTAACTAAATACAGCGGCCAACAACAATAAATTTTCCATTATAATAAATGTTGATAAATAAGTTACTTAAGTAATTGACATGATAAGAATGAATACTTCAAAAGCCGTTATAGTCAAAGAACGTATCCACAAGACAAAATAATTAATTATTAAGATCGTCGTCTGTTCCTTTAAAATCAATGAGATATTTTACAAACCAAACAATTGGTTCCAATCTAATTACGTTCGTGCGTCTTTGGAACATGCTAATAACGTTACAGTTTCGAAATTGCCCATTGTGTTGAAGTTTCTCTATCGTTGGTAGTACATCAGCAACTTTCTTTGCTTCTTTGTTTCATATAAAGAGGCTTTCATTATAAACTTTCCAACGAAGTCTTGTAAAACTTGGCGGGGCTTTAAGTATTTTTTATGGGGATTTCTATTTTGATGGAAGACTTACTGACTTACACTATGGAGTTAAGAAGCGTTGATCGTTGTAATGAGCAGAATGATGAAAGTATTAAACATTTTTGTTTCGCCTCAAGTTACAATATTGCTGTAAAGTTTTTTCCTTGCTGTTTCTATAAAATGTGTACCAGAGAAATTGTTAATAATTTTATTAGTTTTTATTTGTATTTCCTCTATTAAAAAGCTCATAAGGCGTCTCATTATTGGGTATTGAGGAAATATTGGGGGCTGAATTGGCCACTTTTGAATAAACTTATCACAAAATTGCTTAGAAATTTTAAAACGGGTTTCAAAACTTAATTTAGAAAAATTGCTGTATGTCGTGCATCGTAAAAATATCAGTCTATCAGTTTATATTCAAAATCAGTTTACATTCAAACACTTGAATATCTTTAGAAATGTTGTAAAGGTAACATAATTCTAATTATTAATATTCCATCTTTCACAATGTTCATTTATTTAATTATATTTTCCTATTCAGAAGCTTTTTTCTATATTCAAGCTTTACTTCCACTTAAAATTCTATCGTACGGAATAATAGAATAAACAGGACAAAAAATTAATTGAAAAATATTTACATTCAGCGTCCGAGATACCTTAGTGCTTCTGGGAGCTTTGCCAACTGTAAGTGGCAAAAACGTGTTATGCATTACTTTTATATTTTGAGGAGATATATTGGGTACCTTGTGCTTCCAATATATCTTGGTCTGCGATGGCAGCGCTACTTGCTTTTGCTTATATCGAATCCTGAACATTTAAATTTAGTTCCACGTCTTGTCACGTGTCTTCTTATATTAGAACTACTCAACTGCTAAACGGTTTCTAAACATTTACCTACTGCAATTTCAGGTTTCCGTTCAACAGTATCAACTATCAAAGATATCTTAGCATTGGAATCCGCAGGTTTCTTATTAAATTCTGCCACCACGTTGACATGATCTAAATTCTATCTAATTTATTTGAGTTTCACATTATTTTTGGTTAAGTTTATTAAATCATATCATTATTATGTCATTCATGGCATAGAAACGCGTATCATTTACGAAAGTTTATGTATTTATATAAAAATGAAAATGAATTTATTGACATAGACAAGATGCAAACACTATTTGTACGTATTTAAACTTCCGAAATTATGTGTCACATCTATCGGCATAGTCTATAAATCGGAATACTATGTATTTTGAAAAAAAAAAAATTCGCTTGTTACCTAAATTCCTCTTCTGATTGTTTGCAAGTCCCGCTATTTCCACGATACATACGATGTCTATTATATCAATAAGCACCCAAATTATTTGGGTCTAGAAATTTTTATGAGCATATACAATTTCTTCGTCCCAAATTAGATCGAAGAATGTTTGGGTACGTTCGTATTGAAAATAATATATTATTTCTTGTTATTTTATTTTTGCATGTAATATTTTCAATAGTAATATCATCTAACGAGCTGCCCACGTGTTTTTTCCCTTCATAAGTATGTTTCCGTGCCAAAACGCTACTAAATTCACAATATTTTATACATTTTTCATCTGCAAAGCAAAAAACTTGTACCATGTTTCATGCGAGTGTCAAAGTTTGATAACGTTTCGGGCTATACGAAAGTATTCAGCAAATGCTAACATCTTTTAGATTTATATTATTTATTATCAAAATGCACGAAGTTTGGCTTGGATCACTGAGCAAAGTTCAGGAGTTGGTCCGAAGTTTTTTTGGATCAAGCGTATGCTTGTTCCCGCAGTAGTTTATGTTCTTACTTGGTAAATGTTTTATCGGATGCTCATAAAACGTTTTACGCTAGTAATTTAATACTATAGTAGTTACTTTTTCTTTTGTATTTTTAACAAGAACAATTGATTATTATGATTATTGTTAAGCGTATTAAATTTAGTTACATTCTACCACATTCTACCGTGTCTAGTGATTCAATCGAATGTTTTCGCT